>LPNX010721012.1:32678-44139 GCA_001517045.1 Pseudotsuga menziesii | reverse complement strand
CGCTGCCATGAACAATTGGCCGCCTCCTAAGACACTCAAGAGCCTTCGTGGTTTTTTGGGGTTGACTGGCTACTACCGCAAGTTTGTCAAGGATTATGGGGAGATTGCAGCTCCATTAACTGCTCTGTTGAAAAATGATGCTTTTACATGGACACATGTTACTGAGTGTGCATTTGACAAACTGAAACAAGCTATGTGTACTACACCTGTTCTAGCTATGCCCAATTTTTCCAAGCCCTTCACTATTGAGAGTGATGCTTGCGGCAATGGACTTGGTGTTTTTATCCTTCAAGATGAACACCCCATTGCGTTCACCAGCAAAGCCCTTTTCGGTAATAATTTAGCTGCCTCTACATATGAGAAGGAAATGATGGCTATTTTGCATGCAGTACAAAAGTGGCGACCCTACCTCTTAGGGAATCATTTCTGCATCAAGACTGATCACCAGAGTCTAAAATATTTCCCAGAACAACGTGTATCCTCCCCAGCACAACAGAAATGGGTTATAAAACTCATGGGTTATGACTATGAGATCACTTATAAGAAGAGTAAGGACAATATTGTGGCGGATTCCCTTTCTCGCACATTTGATAACCAAGGTTCCCTTTCCACTATTTCTATGCCTGTTCCAAATTGGTTGCAATCGGTTCAACAGGGTTATGTCAATGAATCTTCATTATCTCAAATCATCCAACACTTGGACAACAACCCTTCTACTGTCCCACATTACTCTTGGGATGGCGCTTCACTGAGATACAAGGGTCGTCTGGTGCTTCCCCAGAACACAACTCTTCAACAAGCTATCTTCTATGAACTCCATGCTTCTCCATCAGCTGGGCACTTTGGTTTTCTCAAAACGTATGAACGGGCACGGCGGCGCAAATTCTTTTGGCAGGGCATGAAAAGGACAATTCAACAGATGGTGGCTGAATGTGATACCTTCCAGCGCAATAAGGGTGAAACAACACCCCTTCCGGGATATGGATAGCTATTTCTATGGATTTCATTGAAGGGCTCCCTAAATCTAGAGGGAAGACTGTGATTTTGGTTTTGGTTGATCGCCTCTCCAAATATAGTCATTTTTGTGCTCTCATCCATCCCTATACATCCTCCTTCGTTGCTCAAATTTTCCTGGACCAGATCTTTCGTCTTCATGGAATGCCTTCTTCCATTGTCTCGGATCGTGATGCGACTTTCACTAGTCATTTTTGGACAGAACTCTTTCACAACACTGGCACCAAACTAAAGATGAGTTCAGGTTATCACCCACAAACGGATGGTCAGACTGAAATTATCAATAAATGCTTGGACACTTATCTTCGTTGCTTCTCCTCTGAGCAACAACATCAGTGGGCAAAGTGGCTCCCTCTTGTTGAATGGTGGTACAATACCTCTTACCACACTGCCTCTAAAATGACTCCATATGAAGCAGTTTATGGTAAGGCACCGCTAGTTCTTCTTCCTTACACCCCCAACAGTTCTCCAGTTCAGGCAGTTGACGCGGTCCTTTGAAACCGCGATGAGGTTCTTCGCATTTTGTGCGAAAATATTCACATGGCAAGAAATCGCATGAAGCAACAAGCTGATTAGCACCGTTCTGAGCGCACTTTTGAAGCCGGTGATATGGTTTTTCTTCGTCTCCAGCCTTACAAGCAATCCTCACTAAAAATCAAAGGGCGTCATAAGCTTGCTCCAAATTTCTATGGGCCATATAGGATTCTTCAGAAGATTGGGTCTGTTGCTTATAAATTGGAACTTCCGCTTCTTCCCGCATTCATCCAGTATTTCATGTCTCTTGTATGAAGAAAGTTCTTGGCACCAACATCAAAGGCCAAACTATTTTACCAGAACTGGATAATGAAGGATCCATCTTTTTGGAGCCGGAGGCTGTCGTCAATAAGCGCACTCGTCAGCTTCTCTCTCGCTCTATCATAGAGGTCTTAATTCAATGGCACGGAATGCAGCCCGAGGATGCTACGTGGGAACCACTCCTTCAGATTCAGTGACAATTTCCACATCTAAAGCTTTGAGGACAAATCTTTTTCTAAGGGGGAGGGGATGTTAGGAACCCATGTCAATCCTTCTCTTTATCGTGTTAGTATATTGTTGTTGGACACATATGCTTTGTAAGTCGTCCCATAGTAATTGTTGATCCATAGTTTGTGTTATTGTTGTTGGGTGCATATGCTTTGTAAGCTGCCTGTAGTATTTGTTGATCCATAGTTTATATTGGCCCATGGTTTTGACCCATAGTATTGGCACCTATTTTTAGTATATAAGTGTGTGTTGAGGCCAAGGAAGGCACCGTGAAGTTATTTTGTATTGAGCTTGCTTAAAGGAGGTTGCCCCCTTGAAGTGGCCTGCGATTAATATAAAAGTGATTTTGAGTTCTGCTGCTATATCGTGTATTTTGATTAATTATTTGCTGCAGGGTCTTCACAGGAAGCTTAACCCAGAGATGTCCCAAAGATGTCCCATTTTGCATATAGATTCCATGCTTCCTATATTCAATCACCATTCACCTTATGCTCTTGTTCGAAGGAAGTTTAAACCTAAGTCGACCATTTCTTAGTTATCTTGATTTTGCATGTTGGCCATTCCTGGTACTGTTACTAGTTCATGCACATCTTGTTCGACTTATTCCACATTATATAGCATTGTTGAGTACCTTGTATTGGTTGATGGGGGATGCCTTAATTCCCTCCTTCTAGCGGATTCCATTCCATCGACTTCAGATCATTTATTATGGAATAGGAGTCTAGAGTCCTTTGAGTGCCTTAAGACTTAGAGTCACCAGTGGTAGGTTCTCTCTCCATTGACATTTTTGGGAATACATCAATGTCCCCTGATCGATGGATTCTTCCAAGTGTTCGACCTCAACACATATATTCACACTTGTTAGATTGCACTCTATACCTTGATTCCCATTTTCATTATCGGTGGGTGATCTTGCATCTGTTAATGGTATACCTCAATGAGCGGTAATCAGATGATGGACTACTATGTTCAACCTCGACACATCTATTCTCATAGTAGGACATGTACTCGTAGCGGTTCATGTAGAAGACCTTCCTACTTGGTGGAATTCCATGTATCCTACCTCCTTGATCGTGCCAGTGTTCATGAGATATCAGCTCTTGTCATTTGACTCCAATGTATATCAGATATCTTCATCCACTATGGAGATCTTGATCCATTTTATATCTTCAGCCATTATGGAGATCTTGATCTATTGTATATCTTCATCCACTTTGGAGGTTCTAATCTATTGTATATTGTACGTGGCGATGACCACACATGAAACTTTGTATATCATGCCTATTCATGGCCATTGTACTCTTATGTATCCAGGACTGGTGTATGTATTTGCAGTCACATGCAGAGATTGATAATTGTATTGTACTGATGAGTGGCTGATTCTTCCACCTGGGTATTCATTACTCCACTTCTGGGATGGATTTTATAATGTATTTCGGCCATCATGTTACCCCTCTGACCTCACACATTAGGGGCCATCTCTTATAGCTAATTTTACCATACATGGTTGATCACATATTTATTGTCTTCCCTGTCCCTCTGCAGACTCTTTAGACCCCATGGACTTATATTATCCTTTTATGTTCTAAGATCATCCCTAAAAAAATGCATGTTTATTGCTGTACGTGACTTTTAAACCCATACTCACATGTACACGCGACTTTTGACCTCAAACCCGTGTACATTGGGATGTGTGGATAAGTCCAAATATTTTTGAAGTTTTCCTCATATGAGTCCAAATATTTTGACTCTTGGCCTTCCATATGCCTCCAGATCAATTGGATTCAGCCCTCCATTACCCTTTTGGAGTGCTATATAAGGAACCCCTTGGATACATTGAAGAGGAGGAATTGAAGAGCAAAGAAACTATAATCCACTATTGCCTCAGTTTGCTTATACTTGAGTCTACACCCCTTTGTCCCTTTGGAGCACTTTGTGTTCTTCCCAAGCTTTCCTTTTCTTTGGGAGATTTCTATTGAGAGATGGACGATTGAGGTGGTGGAGGCCCAGATGGAGGAATTTGTTTCTCCGGTTCGTAGACATGCAAACAGAGGTTGTCACTATTGTAATATTTGATTTTATTAATAGAGATATATTTTCCTATCCAATTATGTGCATTTGAATATGGATATTGAATCCATGGAAGTATTTAATTGATTATACATTGTTGAATATAGATGCTAGAGTAGGTCTATCACATTATTATAGAGCATGCTTGTCTTGCTTGCTGTTGTTGAGAGAAAATTGCTAATGCAAGCGTGGATTAGAAAAGCTCAATGAGGATCTACTTCAACTATTCAGAACAAGGTACGATTCAGTATCCCTTAGTGTTAGATGTTTCGTTTATCTTGCATATTGGAAAATATTGATTTCTATTGTCAAGTTGTCTGTTGTGGTACCCCCAAGCCATAGGAAGTTTCTCTCCGTAATAGAGGGAAAACCTAGTGGGAAAAAACCCCCCTCAAGATGAACACTGAAGAAGTAATATGATCACCTTGATGAAATCACCCCCAACAGTGAATGAAGGTAAGTGAAATTTTTCTCTGCAAATATCTTGGTGAAGATATCTGCAGTTTGCTCATCTATAGGTTAGTATTGTAGAACAATGGTCCTGTCATGCACCGACTCCCTGATGTAGTGCATGTGTATCTCAACATGTTTGGTCCTATACCTTGTAACTGGATCTATGGAGATCTTAATAGAACTTTTATTGTCACAAAATATGACTATGGATAAAGTACTACCAATCTCAAACTTTGAAGGAATTTCTTGCAACCAAACAACTAGGATGCAAGCATTCATTGCTCCCCTGTACTTGGCCTCTGCTGAAGATAATGCAATGGAAGTCTATTTTTTGCTAGACTAGAAAATGGGGAAACCACCAAACATAAATACATACCTAGAAGTCGACTTCCGATATATGGAATCCCCTTCCCAATATGAATCTGTATAACCAACCAACTCTAGCTCAAAATCTATAGCATAGTGAATGTCGTAGGATCTTGTGCCTTGAATGTACTGAAGGATCCTCTTGGTTGCATTACAATGCATGCCATGAGGATTCTGCATGTATCTTGATACAACATTCATAGCATAACAAATATCATGCTGTGAATGTGTCAAGTAAAGAAAGCTACCAATCAGCTGGCGGTAGATTGTGCAATCCATGGGTGGAGTGTTTTTCCCTCTTCAAGACTGATCCTTCAGAGGAAAGGAAATGGGGTAGACTTACATTCAGCCATGTTAAACTTAATTAATAGGTCTGAAATGTATTTATGCCGAGTTACAATTATCCCATCAAAGTCTTGGGGTATTTCAAGCCCCATAAATTGCTTCAAGAGCCCCAAATCGCTCATCTCAAATGCATCATGAAGAGTAGTTTTTATGAAAGCAATGGAAGAAAGTGTGCAAACTGTAATCAAAAGGTCATAAACATATAAAAAAAATGATAAGTAAACTACCATAATAATTCTATAGATACATATTCGGATCAGATTTACACCTTTGGAAGTTTTGTGAAAGCAGAAAGACATCCATCTTGGCATACCATGATCTTGGGGCCTGTTTCAACCCATATAATGATTTCTGCAATTTGAAAACCAAAGAAGAATCTGATTTGTACCCCTTGGGCTGCTTCATGTATATCTCCTCATGAAGGTATCCATGTATAAAGTCACTCTTGACATCCAGTTTATGCACCTTCCAGTGCTTTGATGCCGCAATGGCCAAAACTAGGTGGATGGAGTCCATCTTTGCCACCGGTGCAAAGTTCTCATGATAGTCCACACCTTGGACTTGGGAGAACCATTTTGCAACCATCATTTCCTTATATTTTCAGGTTGTGCCATTATAATCAACCTTTTTCCGAAACACAAACTTTCATTGAACTAATTTTCTCCCAGATGGAAGAGAAACTAACTCCCAAGTAGCATTTTTTCGAAGAGAATTAAACTCTTCGTCCATAGCAGCTTGCCATCTTGGATCTTTCTGAGCATGGTAGTAGTAATTAGGATCTGACCCAATCATTAAATAATAGGTCTCAAACAACAATGAATCATGAAAAGAGAGAGAAATACCTACTCTTTGAAAATCAGACCGGGTTCTTCTTGGATCAACAGGATTTCCAATGTTTTATGTAACCAGGAATATTGCACCTTTTGCGGACAGAAGTTGTTCCTCTGGTTTGAATGGTTCAGATCCAGAACAAATGAGTGAACGATAAAGGATGAATACCTTCCCTGAATTTCATAGACACCTGCAATGCTGCTTCGATAGTGAACCTGTGTACCTACAAACATATCAAACATGCAAACACATCAAAGCTACCATAAAATCATCTACTTATCCATGTTAGTGACTAAGGAATCTAACAACATGTACATGTGAAATCAAAACAACAGTAATGTGGGACGGAAATCCGCTTTGCATTAATAATGTATGGAGAAGCTTACAACTGTTTCCTTAGTGTCGACAAGACCCTCCACGAGACACACTTCATCCCCATAAGCTCCAACTTTGCTCTCTATGCTCTCCAATGATTTGGACTAGGTAGTCAATCCAACAACATAACAATACCTCTATAGTTCTCCCCCTCAACTATGGACATGAGATTGTATTTATAAGGCTCAATGGATAAGGATAGTTGAGAGATTTGTGGATGAGGTGGCTCCAAGATCCTATGATGGGGGATCTCGAGCTCAAGCTAACCCACAATGATAGGGATAAGGGAGGACATCAGGCTCATGATCTAGAAGCCTCGAGAAACTTCTCTTTTTCCCATTTTACCCAGGGTACCGCTTTTCTTCTCTTATGACAGAGCGGTTTAGATGAGAAACGCTTTTGGACCAAAGACCATAGGCAGTGGCACTGCTTCTTGAAAACAGGATACAGGCTGTGCTGAGCAAGGTACCGCTCATGGGCCACAAGAAAGCGTGGTGTTGAGTTTTTTCAAGTAGAATTGACAAAACAAAGTAAGTTTCCACTCTAAGTTTTGGGATTCAAGGGAAAACATGGAAGTTAAGGGTCTTATCACATGGTGGTGACAGGATTTAGGTATAACAGAATGCCCCCCAAAGCATGAGACTTAGAGGGATACGATAAGCGAGAGCTTTGAGAGAACAAGTTGTCACTTTGAGGTGAAAGTGTCAGTCTGGTCAGAGAATGTCATCCAGTAGGCATCTGTAGTACATCAATATTTTTGACTCATAGACAAATGTAACCAAATCATGGCTGCAAACCGATACAAGGCAGATCCATGAGAGGAATAAACAAGCATGGCTACTAGAATACAACGTAGATCCATGTGATTGAGGACTCAAACTTGGACATAGCTACCAGACATACAACATAGATCTATTTCATACAGACGCAAATTTGAGCATAGCCATGACCATACAAATGTGGATCCATGCTAGATATACAAAACTCCATTGCAAACTAGGGAAAGCAATGAACACTAAACAAATACCCAAGGTCTTCGTCTCATCTTCCACAAAGTACGATTCTATCCATGTGATTACAATGATCTGAAGTTGAACATGGTAGAAACCACTTGATTACCGGCCAATGATGTGAACCATTAACAAGTGTGAGGGAGATCACCATTGATGTCAATGATTCCCAAGGTACCCTAGTACAATCTATTGAGTGTGAATATATGTCTTGATGTCGAACACCCAGTCGATTCTATCAATCAAAGGTCAATGATGTGAACCTATGTCAAGAGTGAGAGAATATATCATTAAGGCATACCGATCTCAAGGTACTTAAATTTTGTTTCTAAGACTATTTCCCAGATGATGAGCTAGTGTCGACGGGAATAGTCTCGTCGAAGGAGGGCCATGATGAGTCCCACATCAATGACATGAAACTCAGAACATAGTTCTGGAATGATGTGAATGTAGTAACCATAAGATTGACTCAAAAGTACTGACACATAGACTGTTTTGACTGCAGAGGTAAACTTCTTCAACTTCCCTCTGAACATCGGGTGGCACGACAAAAGACTTGGCAGCATGAATAAACTAGACAAACACACAGTGCGACAGTGGACAATGCATTCTTTTGACAGACTCAAAGGAGTGTTCCTTTTTCATAAATAGTCTATTCGAATCGAAAAAGGGATAACCTACCATCGGAGAGACAACTCTTCAAATGCTTTAACAAGCGTGAAGAAGACAAGATCGTTCGACAAACATTTCGTATTTAAGGAGATCGAAAAGAGTTTAAAGAAGGCTCCATTAGGTCTCTTTTCATGGTGAGGGATTTTACAAGCCTGAAAAGAATCAGAAACAGACTCGGACCTTTGATACTAAGTTTTGAGAGCATTACCAAAGTATCGCAAAAAACGCTCACAGACCTTTTCCGTTTTATGGTAGTATGAAAAAGTAAAAAACGAACTCCCAAAACTTTACCGCTACTGTTCTTCTATCCTGAAACAACTCAAATACAAGTGTAAAATGAGCCAATAACTGACATTGAAGGGTTATGAATGATATATTTTGAGTAATAAATGATTTTAAAACAAAACTATAGTATGTAAAACCCAAAAATGTGTATAAAAGTCATGTAAATAGTAAAAAATCAAAACATTTTACTAATTACCCATAGTGGAGAGCATTTGGAGCACTTTCTTGGCCAGATTTTCAGTCATTGATATCGAGAGTTTCCACCATCGGATTTGAGCACTGTCAGCTCCAGGTAATAGCTTAGACCATACTCTTTCATCTTATGTCTTCAAATTTGATTTTTAATGGTGTTTTAGACTTGTATGGTAAGCCCTAAAATCATGGGACCGGGCATCGCTCTTATCCCTTGCGGGATAAGCAGTACCTCGCTAGAAACACGCTAAGAACATAGTGCACAGGCGGTGCCACTGCATGTCCTCAACGGGGCACAGGAAATGCTGACCATGGAAAAGTAAAAATAGTCACACAAGAAAAACTAGCTCATTTCATTTGATGTGGATGATTATAAATGATTCTAATGAGTCTTGTGATTGTTTTTGGCAGGTTCTTGCTAATAAAAAATGGTCATATGGAAAGAGATATAGCATGATAATGACGATGCGTTCACCGAGCGAAATGTGGGTTGCATAGCCGCATTGAGAGACTGCGGAATTTTAAAATTTTTTTGCACACCCAGTATGGTATCACACGAGCAATTGCTAGAGAACATACTCTGGATGTGGAATATGGAGAAACAATACTTCGAGGTTGGTGCTCACATTTTGACAATGGTGGTAGAGGACATTTACTTCTTGACTGTACTTTCAATACGAGGTGCTCCCATCTCGCTGACTGGTTCCTATGGAGGGGATATCACTACACAGGAGTTGATAGACTGTAACTGTATTGCTGGGACAAGGACATCGGGGAAGAAAATCCCCATAAAAGCAGTGATGGATGGACCTCTATAGACTGTATTGTTTACCATGCAGAGAGTGGCGGGAAGCCAAGGAGTGCACCAGGTGTCTAGAGAACATATGCTCTATGCCATAGAGGCCATGGTGCCTGCAGTATTTAATTGGGCGGAAGCCCTGCTTTCGATCTTCAAGGATCAGCTAACCAAGTGTCGGCAGGGGGAACTGAAGCAATTTGGTTTCGGTTCCATTCTAGCTTGCTTCTTCTTCAAGTGGGTTCCATAGATGAGACCCTTGGTGGTATTTATAGAGTTGAGAGCACAGGACCCTCGCATGCAGAGGTGGGTCCGTATTATGGCCCGTACACGAGCGGGCAGGGGGAAGGTAAAGTTCAGTGACCTGTTCTTTCTATGGTTGAGAGATCAGATCCTCATGGTGGAGGATTATGCATATGCAGGCATTGAATTCAATGGTGACCCTGACCTACTACTCCCACCTAGTGGACATGTGACCGAGGAGTTAGAGGGTGATCATGTGACCGAGGAGTTAGAGGAAAACCTGGAGAGGTTGACCCTAGACATCCCTGATGCTTCCATTGATTACCTCCCTCTGAGGTATCAGAGGCCTATAGTGGGAGTACTGGGTCGCTTTAGCAGACTGGTAGGTAGAGTATCTCGGGCAGTGATGTGTTACCATGAGCGTCATTAGACGATGTGTGCATGATGTATCCACTGAAAGCTGATAGCTTCAGGATTTTTTATGGTGATTTTTACCTGAAAGCCTACGTGCTTCAGAAAAGATCTCGTGACCTATGTTTTGTAAAACATGTTCATATATATATATATACATAATTTTACTTGGTGTTTATCCATCTCAAATGGTGAATGTATTTTACATTAGTTTTATGTGTCTTTAATTGTTTATTTACAATGAGTCAAGTTTGATTTTCATGTCATGAATGGGCAATATGTCAATCTAGGATGTAATTAGCTAATGAGTCAGCAATTACATTATGTTCCCTAGGGATATGCCTATAGGTGATAGTTTCAAATGGCCTTTATAACAAGCGTATTCTCCAGAAGAGGCAGAGAAGCACATGATTCCTAATGGTATAAACATGGTTTAGATGAAAAACCACTAGCTGTGAGTCTATCAAGACTACTAAATTGTGAACATCCTGGGAGGAAGCTTCAGTCTGAAGACCTATAACTGCTTGATACTCAATGATGTTGTTGGTAGTGGGACCAATACAGACTTCTCTTGAATTGACCAAATTGTAAGCTGGGGAATAGAGAACCCAAGCAGCTGAGGCAAGATTGAAGGTGTGGTGGCAAGCACCATCAGCGAAGCCATAGAAAGCGATCTTCTCTGCATGACCAAAACATGGTATAAACAGATATAGACACTAAGCTCAAAACCATATTGAAAATACTTAAAGCACACTGAAATTCAAGGAATATACATATATACAAGATACTATCCATGAGAGATCTAGGCATAGTACCTCTTCAGGTACAACCCATTGTGAGGCTTCCCTAAAAGGATTCCATCGTAATCTACGAGCTCGTAGGCCCCTTTCTCTAAAACTTTAGAAATGAAAAAATGACCATACCACATGGATTCAAACTTTCCTTTCCCTAGTTTGTCATATCTCTGATTGTAAGTCAAAACTAGGTCACCCTCGTTAAAGGCATGAGGTTGGACAGATTTATCATACTGTGCCTTGATGCATTTCTTGTGTGCCTCATTATCCAGGGCAGCATCTCTTCTAGTTTTGTCAAGGTTGTTCAAGTATAAAAATATCTCTTCCTCTGTGGAAGTGTCTGGGAGAAGTTCAATGACAAGTTTCAAGGATGGAATCTGACATTGAATCGGCAAGATAGATTTGAGTCTATAGACAAGCTGGAAAGGTGTGAAACCGGTAGCTATTTTCACCGAAGTCCTATAAGCCCAAAGAGAAGAGAAAATGATATGGTTCCAGTTAGATTTATGGTCTCCAGCCATCCGACAAAGCATCGTTTTCAAAACTTTGTTAATGGACTCTACTTGACCATTAGCTTGCAG
>LPNX010721012.1:3517-29892 GCA_001517045.1 Pseudotsuga menziesii | reverse complement strand
ACTCTAATAACCTCAATATGCCTAAATGCCAAGCCGACCACCCCAACTTTGGAGGTATGGAGTGAAAAACTTAGAAATTATCAGTCGTTTGTTCAACAACCAATAATAACTAAGGGAAAAAACACCCTAGGCTGATCGGATTGACAAATGAAGTCTAAGAGACCGAGTCTTTTACAACCACTATCATGCTAGAACATTTATTACAATTCCCCCATGGGTTATGAACATGTGATATGATACAACAAGCACTTCCCATAAGTACTTCCAAAGGTCTCTTTGAAGTCCGAACAAGTCAACCCTGTCTGGTTCACCAGGCTCACTTGATAACAACCACTAGGTACAACTTAGGTGGTAACATAGATAATAGGGCGTAGAGTTTTCATGGTGAAAACCTAGCTTGGCACTTAGTTCCTCCATCATTTGATTATGAAAATGTGATCCGTGATAAGTAACTATGGACTGCAGGAGTCTGAATCTAGCTATGACATGATTGAACAGGAAGAGAGGGACAGTCTTACCATCTTCCGCATATGTAGGCATGGGCTCGGCCCACTTTGTAAAATAGTCAATGGCTACAATGATACAACCATGCCCCCTGATTGAGGTATGCTTACAATGCATATAATCAATCCCCCATTTGGAAAATGGACCAACAACAATGATGGGGTGTAGCGGAGTAGGATGAGTGCTCTTTTTCAGATAAAAATGTTGACAAGGTGGGCATTTCTTGATAGCCTCGTGACAGTATTTAAATACTAAAGGCCAGAAATAGCCAGCATGAAGGATTTTATGGGGATGTAGCCATCCTAGATAAATTACTGCCACATGCTCCAGAGTGGAAATCATTCAACACTTATTCAACTTCCTCATGGGTGAGGCATCACCAGAGAACGAAATCGATTCCACATCTATACAAGGTGTTATTCAAGATGAGGTAGTATTTTGCGTGGTGATGGATATCGTGGCGATCATCACGGGATAGATTTGGCTGAAATATTTGTGTTTGGAGATAAATGAGAAAATCTCCATACCATGGGTCAGTAGTGCTTATCAAGAATAGGAATTCATCTAAAAATGAATCACTGGGCTTAGATTCCATCGAAGCACATGGAAGATCACACATGAGCTCGACAAATACCAAGGATTTATTTGATGTGGCTTTGGAAAATTCTAGATTAAACTCCTATAGTATGACTATCCATTGGGAGTACTTGCCCTCGAGCACCTAACGGGTCAAGATGTAATACATAGGGTTCTGGTCTACCAATACAGTGGTTGTGTGGAGCAAAATGTAGTGATGAAATGTTTGAACAGCAATGACCATGGCCAATGCTAATTTCTCCACGTGTGAATATCGAGTTTCAGAATCCATAAGATTCTTACTAGCATAGTAAATCACGTGCTCCTAACTGTTAGGATTTTTCTGCACTAAAACCATAGCGATGCTAGTAGTGGAGGCAACAATATATAAGAGAAAATCCTTTGAATAATCTGGGGGGTGTATCACGGGTGAATGAGTCAGAGCAGGTTTGATATTATCAAAGGTGCATTGGGCTTGGTCATCCCAATAGAACAGAGTGTCCTTCTTAAGGAGACACATATAACCGTGCATTTTTTCTGCAAAATTGCACAAAAAACGATGGAGAAAGTTTGCCTTCCCTTGCAAACTTTGGAGTTCAAGAAGATTGGTTGGGGTTGGTAGAGCTAAATTGGAAGCAATTTTTAATGGGTCTATTCAGATGCCATCATTAGAGACCACAAAACCTAACAGGTGTCCCGTCTCAACGCAGAAAACACATTTATGTGGATTGAGTTGTATATTATAATGATGACATCTCAGTAAAATGTCTCTAAGATGACCAAGGTGGTCCTCCCGTCGCTGTGAATGAGCAGGGAGGTCGTCAAGTTACAGTTCAACAATATGTTTTATATTGTGAAACACATAGTTGGAAAGTGGCTCCAGCATTTTTTAAGCCAAATGGTAACTTTCTATATGCAAAGGTTCCCCATGGAAAAATGAATGCCATCTTGTGTTGATTGGTGGGTAAAATCTCAATCTGATTATAACCAGAAAATCCATCCATAAATGAGAAGATGACACTTTTGGCACAGTTGTCGATAATCTGATCGATGTGTGGAGTAGGAAATTTGTCCTTAGGACAAGCTTTATTCAAGTCTCTAAAATCGATGCAGACTCTAATGGTGCTCTGCTTTTTATTAACAGGGACAATGTTAGATACCCATTCTGTCAGGGGTATGGGATAAATAAACCTAGCTTTGAGAAGTTTCTCTATTTCAGCTTTAATAGATGTGGCCTTCCGTGGATGGACTTGCCTTAGTTTTTTCTTGACAGGTTTAGAAGTGGGATAGGTTTTAATTTCATGGACCACAATGGATGGGTCTATCCCTGGCATTTCTTCATAAGACCAGGAAAAAATTTCACGAAATTCTTTGAAAAGTTCCTTGTATGCTTCAGATTCTTCTGCTGAGCAGTTCTGCCCAACATGAACATGCTCGATGGTACCAGGCTTGGATGATATGTCAAGCGGATTTGTCTGAGTAGTTTTGCATAGTTTTCCTTCTGAATTTGTGTCTTGCAACAATATAGGACTTTGAGGTGTGTTGACAATATCAGTGGAAAATAGGGATGCAAAGCCATGGTCTACCGAACTGGTGTTGGGGAGGAACATGGATCTATGATGGTGATCCTCCCAGATGGGCTCATTCATATTGATGATCTCCATTATGGACTCGTCGAAAGGAAAAGTCTCAGAGAGATAATCGAGAATAGGAAGAGATGGTTCTAACCAGTAGGGCAGGTGGTAAGGGTTCGAAGCCACCAGATGAAGTTCATCAGTGTGATCATCAGAAAGGGTTTGAATGATGTTGTACATTTCTTCATGTAGACTCAACGAGGTGGACTCAACAATTTGTTTTCCCTTGGGCTCATAATCAAATGACGTAATCATATTTACTGTCGTTGTGTCTGTGTTAGGAGGAGTGGACGAAAAAATCCCCATAAGGGATGAATCCCTCAACATGCCTACCCCAATTGACTGGTAAGGAGGAGGGGAATGACCTAACACAAGGATGTTATTAGCTGTATAGGTAGTAACATCTGGCATACAGAAATCAAGCTGGTCAATGGTGACAATTCTCCCAAGATGTGGAAATTGGACTGTTTGAAATACCGTCGAAGCGACAACATTCATGGCACAAAACCAATTTTTTCCTAGAAGGAGGTTGTAATCTAACGAGGCGTCTACTACTTCTACTTGAATCGAAACAATTTTTCTCCCAAGCTCAACTGCAAGGGCTGATATGAGACCATGGGACTAGAAACCTTGTCCATCAAAGGCTTTTAGATTTGTAGGTGATGTTACAAGCTCGGGAGAGCTGAGAGCTTTCCAACAAGACAGGGACAAAACTGAAGTTGAAGCTCCTTCGTCTAAGACAATCCTAAAGACCTTCTTTCTGACTACTTTCATGATGATTTGGAAAGCAAGTTTGTGAGGTAGCCTAGACTTATAGTTCTTGACATTGAAATGAATCAAATTAGTATTGTCTGGGTCTAAAGCTCTTAACATAGTTAACAGGTTTTTGCGTGGTGTAGGACTTTGGAGCACTTCCAAGGTAGACATTGCACATGGCGCCTAAGTGAGATCTTCAACTACATTCTAAAATTGAGCAGCTCGGGCATTAGGGTTAAAAACAACCTTCCTAAGAGTACTCTTGGGTGGACGCAAAACCATATCGAGAGTAGGCTTCTCGATGGTTAGGGGGACAGTAGATGAGGAGTTGGGAGAACTAGTAAAGAGAGCTTTCCCTGAAGAAGAATTGTCTTCTTTCTTATCTGTGGATTTGTAATAACTCTGACTTCAAGTTTTCAAACTAATGGTATCTGAGGACATCATGCAAATTTCCTCTGACGAGCTAGAGTTTCCCTAATTAGACATGTGGTCTATTAGTTGTTGTTGAGAGGGAAAAGGATCCATGAGAACTGCGGGTGTGGGATTAGTTTTCAAAAAATTGGTGATTTCGTCCCAGTAGGGAAACTCTTTTGTGAAATGATCACCTCTGTATATAACACATGGATATTTTTCTTTTCTTTTCCCTTTATCATTGTCATTGGTGGTTGGTTTTGGATTCTCCTGTTGGTTTCCATGTTTTTTATTTTTAGCTTTACCTTTCTTTTTGTTATTGTTTCCAGGTTTTTTAATACTGTGAATAGAATTGACCTCGGTAGAAACATTGGGAGTTGACGGAGTAGGGGTGGAAGTCTAGGGTTGCTTGGCAGGTTTTGTTGTGGACGAGGACTAGATTGAACCAACAATCCCATCAACAGGGACTTCTATTGGTGGCTTTGTGGGATCGGTGCTTAGGCGAGGAGCTTGAGGAATCAAGTCATACAAAGTTTCGGATAGGCAATAGACCAAGTCTAGATATTGGGCTCGACTAATGGCTTTCTCTTCAGTAACGACACTTCCCATAGCCACATCTCGGGCAATTGGAGGCAACAAAGATTTAGTAAACCAATCAGCTAATAACCGATCCAGAATAGGAGCCTTAATAAGTCTTACCTTCCTTCTCAACTCATGGATATGATCAGATATGTGGGTGGAGGTGTTCTATTGCAGAGAAGTTAAGAGATCAGTACCCATTTCATAACGGATATAAAGCTGAAAGTGTGTAAGAAATACAATTGCCAATTAGCCAAAATGCACAAACGAATGTTGCGGAAGTTCAATGTACCATTTCGTGACTGTACCGGTCAAATTTCGCTGAAAGAGTCTTAAACAAATTGAATCATCCATAAGGGAGTTTGAAGAACACCACATATGGAATGTCATGACATGGTTTTCTGGATCGTCTCCCTGCTTCCCATCGAACTTCGGAATGTCTAATGGTAACTTTACCAGAATGGGAGGCCACGAGGGGTTATGTCAAATGGGGTCATTAATCAACTTGAAAAAATTAGGAAAGTCCAAAGTTGCTAGGAAAGGTAACTGATGATTAGGTTACACATACTGGTAATATTTATATGGCATATAAGTACTAGTAGGACCATAAGTAGACTGATAGACAGGTTGTTGTGACGAATAACTACCGGAAGATCCGACCATAGGGGGTTGATTTCTGGGATCAGGACCGTTAGGACCACTAGGGCCTCTGGGACCACCAGGACCACCGAGACCACTAGGAGGCATACCACCAGACCCTCCGAGACCTCTATGAGGTAAACCCCCAGAGCCTCCGAAACCACTAGGAGGAGGGCCACCAAACCCTCCAGGGCCATTAGGAGGGAAGCCATCAGGCCCCCCAGGACCACCAGGACCATTAGGACCATAAGGAGGAAAGACACCAAGTCCTCTAGGACCATTAGGCCCCCCAAGGGGAGGACCTCCATAAGGTGGTCCTTCAGCACCTCCTGCAGTATGTATAGGTATCCCCCCCATAGCTGGCATGTAGGACCAGTTAGGTTTCTCCCATGGCGTGAAAGTATTACTAGGATATGGAATTCCATCATAAGGCATTCATGTAGGGTTGGGTAGATAATTAATGTTTCGTACAGTTAATTGATTTTCTATATAACCATAACCCCAAGAGGTTTGAGTTGTTATAGGTTATGCCCCCAAGGGCTGACCTGAACTGGATGGGGGGTTAACCACATTAGTGTGGGTGGGAGGGACATAAACTGTAGATTGCTCTATACCAGAGGTTTGTCTGTGACTAGGTACAATTCCAGTTCCAAATAATGTGGGTCGTGCTGGGGGTTGCCCCTGGGCACTAGAAGGTAATAACAAAATAGGAATTGAATGTTGAGCCCCAGGTGCGGAAGACCTAGGAGGAGTGGGAACATACATAATATGGGAGGTGGTGGGGTTGGTAGGTTGACTTGGGTTATGTGGAGTCATTGTGCAATCTAGAATTGGTTCAATGGGTCTCATAGAATCAGTAAGTGAATGATATCCCATAGGAATAGCTGTGGTACATGATAATGGTGTGCCCAATATTTCATCTATTTTCTTTTCAATCTCTTGTGCATGGAGAATAGCTACCTAGTATTGTCTCTGTTCTTCTTCATCTGGTGAAACTTCTTCAGAAAATTTTAAACGGGTGCCAAATGAGGAAATGGCTTGTCCTATAGTGGTATCCCAAAATGGAGCATTGGGACCATAATCTGGACGGGTAGTATCATCAACATGACCTTCTGTGGGAGAATGGAATGATATATTACCCTGAGAAGGTTGTTGGACCAAGGGAGGCGATTGTGAAGGATATGGTCCTCTGCTTTCTGCAAGCACATCCTCTCCCACTTGGGAGCTGGTAGCAGCTCCTTGGTCGATAGCTTCCATTGGATTTTCTCCTGAAACAGGAATGAAATCAGGTGGCAAGCCCCGTACTCTTCTAGAATGTCTTAGCTCAGCCAGTTTGTACAGCTCCTATCTAACCTAGGTTCTCAAAAACTAGAAAACACACCAAAATTTTTCCCTACTCAAGCTATAGGCCAAACAAACAAACTTAAATGACAGGAGGAGTTCAGATAGTCAGGTCTCTCACTAGGATTGTCAAGAAGGTGCCACTTGCGATATACCTCAAGGGTATGTGCGTAGTAATCTCCCTGAATGCTATTTTCGGTGTATGGCTCCAAGCAAAAAAACCAAAGGGATTTTCTCAGATGGATAAGGTATCCTAGTGGGATCTCCCGATATATACAAGGTACGTGGGAGCTCAAATCAATAGTAGTGCTATCTAATGCATAATCATTCACAAGGGGACTTCTGATATAGAATCGAGTGCATGAAGTACCTTTCTATATACCTCAAGGGTACGTGAAAGGCCGTTTGATATACCGACGATACATGGAAGAACCATGCGAGACCTGGGATGTAATGCAGATGAGTAATGACAACTCCTACGCTTAACGATGCCCAAACACGTCTCTAACCTATCACTCAAATATCTATGTAAATTTTAACCTATAACTACTGTTAATTTTAAAGTGGATGGTTAGGTGAATGCATGGAATTTTGACAGAAAAAGTAAAACAATGCAGTATGCATATGCAAATATTTCACTTTACCGTTCGTGGTATGCCTACCTACGAGAGGGAAAGAGAGTATTTTCTTTTGTTTTAAAACCAAAAATTTCCAAACAACTATCTTGAAGAAATCAAAATCAAAGAGAAGCAACACTTTCCAAACTCATTTTTCTTTTCTGAAATCAATCAAAAGGGGAAGAGTTTCTTTTCCTAAAAGAAAAACAAGAAGCACACTACATGCATATGCACTCTATTTTTTCGATTTTTTTTAAAACATAGATATATCTAACTTAAAACTACAATATTTTTTATTTTGATGAGATAGTACTAATGCAAAAGAGACAAAAGAACATAGAAACCTGAAATCTTGTGAGGCTAATCAAATATCCAATGTCTTATGCTCAATAATGATAATGACCTAATCTCAGTAAAAAAAAAAATCTTTTTAACAAGCAAAAAGAAGTCCTCTGTGGAAACAAAAAAGAAATCAAGATGCCAATCAAATGGTCTTTCTTTCAGTCTTTACAACAGAAATGAAAAGAGAGCTCATTACAACCTAAGCTTTTCAAAAATGAATTCCTTTCACAATCACAACCAACAAGCACGAAAGAAAATGAATAATCAACAAGCACGAAAGAAAATGAATAATCAACAAGCCTAGTCTAGCTTTTGAATTCTTCAATCAAACCAATCTTTTACCACATAATTTCAAACCATAAGAAATCAAATTCTAACACACAATCCTGACAGTGCATGGATGAAAGCAAACTAACTCAATTTTTTGCAAAAAATGAGAAAAATGTAGTCTTGGAACAAGGCCTACCTGGCACCGTGCTGGAGGGGTCTTGATAGAGTGGTTCTGGATGAGCATCGCTTCTGGATAACGGGACTCAGGTGGTGGCACCGCGTATTGCTAACAGAGTTCATGTGGTGGCACCGCTTGTTGCCAATAGCACATGAGCAGTTCCCTGAATAGATCCAAAACACAAAGGAGAACGAAATATCAAGTTATAAATTGATCAGATCAAGGAAAAAATTGATGGATTGACAATAAAAAAGAGCATAAAAAGTTGAAATAATTCAGATCTGAATAGATCTGAAAGTTTCAAATCAAAATTCATTGATTTAGATGGCAGATCTGACTGAAGAGAGTTGGAGATGGAGCCTGGATTCAGACAAGAGTTCAAGAGATGAGGAAGATCAGATCAACTGAGAAATGCACTATTCCCCAACGGAGTCCCCAGATTTGTAACCAGGAATATTGCACCTTCTACGGACAAAAGTTGTTCTTCTGGTTTGAATGGTTTAGATCCAAAAAAAATGAGTGAACGACAAAGGATGAAGACCTTCCCTGAATGTCGTAGACACTTGGAATGCTGCTTCGATAGTGAACCTGTGTACCTACAAACAAATCAAACATGCAAACACATCAAAGCTACCATAAAATCATCTACTTATCCATGTTAGTGACTAAGGAATATAACAACATGTACATGTGAAATCAAAACAACAGTAATGTGGGACAAAAATCAGCTTTTCATTAAGAATGTATGGAGAAGCTTACAACCGTTGCCTTAGTGTCGACAAGCCCCTCCATGAGACAAGCACTTCATCCCCATAAGCTTCAACTTTGCTCTCTATGCTCTCCAATGATTTGGACTAGGTAGTCAATCCAACAGCATAACAATACCTCTATAGTTCTCCCCCTCAACTATGGACATGAGCTTGTATTTATAAGGCTTAATGGATAGGGATAGTTGAGAGATTTGTGGATGAGGTGGCTACAAGATCTTATGATGGGGGATCTCGAGCTGAAACTAACCCACAATGGTAGGGATAAGGGAGGACACGAGGCTCATGATCTAGAAGCCTCAAGAAACTTCTCTTTTTCCCATTTGGCCTAGGGTACATCTTTTATTCTCTTATGACAGAGCAATTTAGATGAGAAATGCTTTTGGACCAAAGACAATAGGCAGTGGCACCGCTTCTTGAAAACAAGATACAGGCGGTGCTGAGCAAGGTACTGCTCATGGGCCACAAGGAAAGTGCAGTGCTAAGTTTTTTCAAGTAGAATTAACAAAACAAAGTAAGTTTCCACTCTAAGTGGTGGGATTCAAGGGAAAACATGGAAGTTAAGGGTCTTATCACATGGTGGTGACAGGATTTAGGTATAACATTTTCCCCAGCGGAAGAGAGAGTCTTCTTGGCCCAAGTTGGGAGATGTGTTTGCAGTTCAGAATCTGATTCTGAACCTGATATTTGTTTTTAACTGATTTCATATATCATATCATCAAAATTAGAGCCATCACTCCCAATTTCATCATCCGAGTAATCAACAAAACAGGAGGGAATTTCAATAGTTTTCTCCTTGACTAGTTCTACCTCTTGGAGAGGCTCTTCAAATAAGAAACTTCTTTCAATGAAAATTTGTTTGGTTATGATATTCAGTAGCTTGAATCATTTATATTATTCTATATGTCCAATGAACAAACATTCAACACTTTGCGGTTGCAAATCCTTCCTCTTGTCATGTGGAATTCGGGCCCATGCAGTGGACCCAAACGCCTAGAAATTTGACACATCCGACTTGTGTCCAAAATAGGATTCAAAAGGTGTCTTTCCTTTCATAGAGGAGTGAGGTATTCTGTTATGAATGTATGCGGCAACATTCATTTCCTCAGCCCATAAATTTTCCGCCAATCCCTTTGCTTCCAGCATGCATGTGGTCATCTCCTTGAGAGAGCGATTTTTCCTTTCTGCTACACCATTTTGCTGAGGTGTGTAGGGAATGGAATGTTGGATCTTGATCACACTGTCAAAACATATTTGCAGAAATTCAGAACTGATATATTACCCTCCATTATCAAATCTCATAGATTTAATCTTTCTCTCAGAGGCATTCTCAACTAGTTCTTTCAACTCAATAAATTTCTCCAAAACTTTAGATTTTTTCTTGATGAAGAAAACCCAAGTGTATCTACAAAAATAATCTATGAAGGTGAGTAAATACCGAGATCTATTCATGGATGTGGTGGGCATCAGTATACTGATATTAAAATGAATCATCCCCAAGATACTTGATGCACGTCTTTCCTTTCCTCAATCAAACTTGTGCTCAGGGTGTTTGCCAACAATACAACCTTTGCAAACTTCAGTGGTAGCTTTGATGGTTGGGAGGTCTTCAACCATGGAATTTTTCTAAATTTTCTTCAATTAATTGAAATTTAAATGACCAAATCTCTCATGCCATAGTCTACTGACCTCATTTCCATGAGTCAAAAGAGCGGTGGGCTTTGCATCCGCTAGAAAATGGGAAAACTCATAGGATTTTGCATGATGGTTTGATAAGATTTTTGCAACAAGTTTCCTGGATGCAATCTCAGTGATTTCTACATCATTGGGGCTGAAGGTTACTCTCTTGGGCACTCTGGTATGAGTCATTTGATATACACTCAAGAGGTTGGAGGACAAGCAGGGTACATATAGAACATTGAAAAAACTACCATGTTCAAGATTTACTGTACCTTGTCCTTTCGAAATGGTGGTAGAATCATCTCCCATGTGGATAGGAATGCTTTTGTTGGTGTCCATAGAAGAGAAGGAATATCCACTTTCCATCATGTGATCCGAAGCTACAAATTCTATGAGCATAGGTTTGGGCTTGGAGGTGCTTTCCATGAGATCATGTCCTCTTTCTTGCTGGGAGGAGAGAAGTCATCTCATCAAGCTTCTTCTTCATGCAGGCATGTTCAGGGTGGAAGCCCTTTTCGTAATATGAACAGTTGACTTTCTCTTTTCCTTGGTTTCTTTTGTTCTTTTGTTTCTTTGAGCCAGAAGGATCTTCATGCTGATGGTTATTTTCTTTAGGCTTTGGTGCATCAAATTTACTCTTTTGATTCTTCTTTCCTTTTCCCTTTGGATATTTGGGCCCCGAATAAAATAGGGCTTGATATTTTGAGGATTGAATGATCCCCATCTGAAAAAGTTTTTCATGATCATTTGTTAGGGACTCAATGAAGGCATTGAGAGAAGGAATCTTCCATCCAGGGGTTGTGAGATTCCCGAAATGAAAAGTGGAAAAAAATACTAAGTATTCCGCACCAAGTTTGGAGAGAATGGTGAGGATGAGCTGATAAAACTCCTTCTTCACCTCACACTGCTTCAAATGTAGGACTAAATACTTGAATTTTGTGAAGAAGCCATTGAGAGTTTCAAAATTTCCAGGTTGAAGAGAAATCAACTCATTCTCTAGCTGATAAATCCTCAAATCATCCTGTTTATCATACAGGGAGGCAAGTTGGTCCCAAATTTCTTTTGGATTCTTCAATCCCAAGAGATGGAATATAAGATCCTTAGAGATAGAGAGACACAGAAACCCAAAATATTCATCCATTTTGTTAAAGAATCTATCCTCGTTCACAACATGGTTTGTCTCTTCCTCCACGTTCATAGTGACTCTGTAGAGTCCTTTAGTACGGAGCTGGATCTCCATATCTTTTTTCCATTGGTGTTAATTGAAAGGAGTTAGAAGATCTATGGAAGAAGCCATTCTTCTACTGTAGTGAATGCAGTGAACTTGTAAAAAATCCTGCAATCAACACAAAAAAGTCACCGTAAGGTCGAACATCCTGCACATTTTAGGTTTTCATCACACCCATCATAATTGATCAAGAAATATTGATCAACAATTCCTTAATTTGGGGTATTAAGTGGTAAACATTATGCTTCTAGGGCAGTGCTCGAATTTCAGCTTTTGCTCAATTTTGCATGCTAGATCCGTAAAAAATCATGTTTTTGAAGAATAGATATTCATCCTGCCGTAGCTCTGATACCATATTAATTCTGTCATAGCAATCTTGGGACAAAGAATAGACTCACAAGTGATTCAAGAAAAATTAGACATGAAATGATGTAACGATACTGCAATAGGAGGTTGCATCTTTGTATAATCAATAATAGAATGAATGATACAATACAATGCCATGCATAATGCATGAATTTGAAGACAGTTCAAATTCACTAGGAGATCATTCGAATTGCATGGATGGGTGTAGCTTAACTGACATTTATCCAACACTAGACACACTTAGTTAACCACTGAACTAGCCATAACTGACTCTCACCGAGTCCTAACTGAATCAGAGTGCAATAGATGACTGATTCTAATTGAATGTAACTCAGGCACATCATTGCATGTTAATTAATGGGTGGTAGCACATCATTAACTCCAATTATCTTCGATGAAGTTAACTGAAGTGATACTGCTCATAAGAAGTTGTTGGAGGTGCATTAACTCACTCCAGTTCATACCAATCAGCCCAAAATAGAAAATTGCATGATGGAGGTGCCTTTATAACTCATCTTAACTAATTTTTAGGTGAAACAACAATCAATTAGCAATTAGTCCCACTTATGACACTCCGATCACCCCATAATTGCTCTCTGTTTGAAGGATGAAACCTAGTTATCCTCCCCGATTGAAGGAGAAGGCTTGGTTGGCCTCCTTGATTGAAGGAAGGAATGGGTGTGCTCATGAAGATGTCATGGTGTGCTCATATGATTCCAATTAAGTCAATTAAAATTAGGATAGTGGGTAATTAGGAAAAAATTGACCAAATAAAGTGTGTAAGTTGGATAATGACTCCAACACCCAGATCATATGGACATCGACTGCACACTAAATTTTTGCAATGATTGTATCTACTTTACACTTGTCCAATCGCATATTTTATAGTAATTTTCTAGATAATACCTTGGCTACGAACTGAACAACAATGTCGTTGATTAAAGAGATAACAAAGCCTCTCTTTTCTCATGTCAAATCATACTTTTCCTTCATTATGTTGACCAGAGTTGTATCCTGGTCCTTGCCAACAAAAAAGGGTGATGGGTCAACTCTTGCAAGGGGGAGTGTTGTGATCGATGCTATAAACTTGACATCAACTAATATTTTCCTGTTGAGCCATAGGAATCTGGCATGAAAGCTCACCCGTAGTTGTTTATGCATGCACTAACTTCTGTTGTGTGACTGAAATGCAACATCTGAATTAAAAAATATGATTTATACAATCCTTTGGACCATTCCATAATAACAATATGAATCCGGACATCTTGCGCTTCCTTGACAATAGTCATATATCTTTACATGGCAAGTTCCAAGAAGTTGCGTACGTTGAGGTCAATGAATCCAAATTTCTTCAAGTTTGGGATAATATTTACAGTCACCCGAACTCCTTTAGGAATTGATGGTTATGCCAGCTGATACTTTGCATTCCTACTGATAGTGATCTTCAATGATTTATATGGACTCTATGGAATATATTTTGGAAACATGGACATTGGACCTATTTCTTCATCTTCAAGTGGAGGTGTTGTTTGCTTCTTGTGACCAATTGCAACACCATATCTTTTCCTTCTTGATGTTCTAGGTGGATCTAGCTGTAAAATGACTTCTGGGATCATCGACGATTGTGAAAAAATGTCTGTATGTTCTTTCATAATGGGTGTAGGAGAGGGAATTACAGTGCCTAATTCTTGAATGGTGCTTGTGCTCCATATAGAAATGACCATGATTTGTAAAACTTTGCTTCAACTCAAATAGTTACAGTTAGATAGTTCAATGCATAAAAACATTTTGGATGTAATAGAATCATGAAACTTTAGCATGAAGATGGTTTATATCATGGGTTTTATTAGTCATTCATTCTCTTGATCATGCAATAAATGGAAAGGTGGAGGCAAATTTTGTCACATGGGTAAATATTTCTAATCATTTCAAAGAAACCGCTAACAAAATCGTCACTTTTCCTTCCACTTCATCGGTATTTATTGTGTATTAATGGAAGATATGACAAAAAAGAACGCCACTAAAATATTCCATTACTTCACATTATCTTTCATCCAATCATCATCTACGACAAAGGTGCATCCCGCGACATCAATTGCTCTTTTGCGACAAGTGTATAGCCTGCAACAAAATTCTCCTCTTGCGATAGAAAAATAGTGTGCGACACTTTTCTTCTTTCTATGACATAATTTATTCATTTGCAACATAAAATATTATGTGTGACAGACCAATGGTCTATGACATCATTCTATAATTTGCGATATCAATTCTTCTTTTTACAAAACACATATTAGTTTGTGAAAATACACTCATAAATGGTGCGACAACAACACTCATTTCTTTTTAACTATGAGTCCATCAAAGTGCAGCTATCTTGATAAGGATTTAGCCGAATTCTAATCACTAACCCTTTAAATGGGGTACCATCTAATTTATGCAATTGTACTCCTTATCCTTCAGTGATATGAAAGAAAATATACTTTCCCATCCAATCTGTTTGAAGTTTGCTAGGCTGCTTCAAAAAATTACTATCATAAAGGAGAAAAATATCTATAATATGAAACTGCTTATTCTTAATATGTTGGTCATGACAAGATTTATGTCATTCCTTCTTGACATTTTGATGATATCCTATGATGAATCTGTCTTCTTCCAATTGTACAAGTTGTAACAATATTTCTTTGACAACACCAACATTAGTTATTTTAGTAATTGCAACTACTTAGAATGGGTACAATATACTCCATCAGGATGACAACCTCTTGTCCATATTCCATGCGAAATGGAGTTTGGTCTTTCAAATTTTAAAAGGTGGTGTGATAGGCCCATAGTATTACAGGGATTTTCTGATCCAAATAATCCCTTTGGATGTTACCTATCTTTGTCAATGCATTCTTTAGAATCTTATTTAATTCCTTGATAACACCATTTTCTTGTGGATTATACAGTGTTGTCTTCTGGTGCTGAATTTGAAATTCATCAGTTGCCATTGAAAAAATACATGCCTAGATCACTTATCAAAATCTTTGAACATCCAAATCGGGTTACTACATGATCAAACAAAAATCTTGTAGCAGTCATGGCAGTACAATCCTTTACTAGTGCTACTTCATCCCATCGAGTCGAATTGTCAGTCTCAATGATTATGTAATTTGCACCCATTCTCTTTCTTGTTGGATTAATAGGACCAAAAAAGTCAACAACCCATTTGTAAAACTCCTGTAAGGTTACTTGCGTTACTAATGGAATCTCATCTCATCACGACGGTTTTCTATTTCTTTGGAAGATGTCACAGTTGCGACAATAATCTCTGGAATATGCATGTATGGTAGGCCACCACAATCCATCCTATAAAATTTTACTCATTTTCACTTTTCATGCATAATGGCCTCCTGCAACACCAACATGTGCTTCATTCAACACCATCGATCGCTTGTGTTCCAAGACACAATGATGAAGAATTTCATCTGGACCCATCTTGTATAATTGTCCAATGATCAACTGGAAGTATGCAGCTTTGACCACTAATTGTTTCTTTTGTGCAATATTGAATCCTTCTAGCGCATATCATGTAGTTAAGAAATGTATAATATCTCTATATTGATCATCAAACATCTTTATTGCAAATAGTTGTGTGCCAGGGAGACTATCAACGACTTTACCAGCCTCTTCTCCACTTTCTATCCTTGACATATGGTCCAGTCCTAAATTTATTCAACCCGTCTTAACAATGATCTCAAAGTCAAATTATTGGAAGAGGAGAATCCATCGACAAATACTTCCCCCGCCCCCCCAACACTGGCTTATTGGCCATATATTTTAACGTAGAATGATCTGTATACATCTTGAAATGTCCTCCCATCAAATAGTTTTGAAATTTATGAAGAGCATACACCATAGATAGTCCTTCCCTTTCTATCATGGTATAGTTCTTCTCCGATGTTAATAATTTCCTACTAGATAATGCGATGGGATGATCAATAGATCCTTCACTTGGATGTGCAATTACAAAACCCAACGTGATATAAAATGCATCAACATGCACATGAAATTCCTTCTTCCAGTTTGGAAAGACTAATATGGGTGTTGTAACCATTTTGTTCTTCAAAACATCTGGACTCTCTTGACATTGTTCAATTAACTGAAACTTAACATCCTTCTTCAATAAATTCTCCACAGGGGTAGTCACCTCTAGATATCCTCATATAAATTTCTGATAGTACCTTGTATGTCCCAATGTAGTTATTAATTGATTTATTATTGAGGGTGCTGATAAATCGACAATAATCGAGATATTTGTAGGATCCATTAGTATTCCATTGGGACAAACCACATGACCCAAGAGAATTCCAAAGGAGCACAAAAAATTCATTTATTCAAATTAAACGAAATTTGAAAATGTCGACATCGTTCCAACATCATTCTAAGACTCTTCATATGACCTTTTATGATCCTAATCACCATATAATCATCAAAATATAATTCAAGGAGTTTATGAATAAAATATTTAAATGCAGTGACAACTATCCTAGAAAATATAGCAAGATCATTCTTGAGTACAAAAGGAATTACCGTATATTAGAAACTGTTATTTTTTCTAATCTAATTAGCTTGATGAGGATATTTACCTAAGAGAATAACAATTGCAACATGATTAATAAGATAGAACATATAAACAACACATAAATATTTTCATTGAGAAAACCAGAAAGGAGAAAACCCCACAAACTTCCATAGAATAGTTACGTCACAAAGACTATATCACAAGATGATCAAACCCAATAAGAATAAGTCTTCTACAACTATCTATCCCCTCTCCTTCTCTCTCTCTCTCCTCATGAGAACTTTAGTGAGTTAGTGTGTGTATAAATGAGGGAGGGTTCCTTCCCATTTATACCCTTCAAGTGACTAACCTATTAAATGAATGGGGCTGACCTATTACCCTAAGATGGTCGACTTTTCCTAGTGAGACTCCAAAAATACATTACATGATGTTACACTGGGGACTATTGCACCGACTTATAATGGAGGTTGTACCTCATGGTCCATACACAATAATGACATCCCAAAACGAGTCAAACACATCTCCGATGGGGGTACACCAACATACACTGATAATATACATCATAATATCTTCCAAAGTTACAAATACATCAACAATCCCTCTTAACTAGGAAGGAGTTCTCTCTCTCCACAATCATCGACACATCTGGGTGAGTAATCATAATAGAGTCATCATCATATCTGCTTCCATAGTAATATTCTAGTGGACCATTTAATGGTACTATATATCATTAGAAGTTTCTACAGAGCCAACCATTTTTCATGATGGGTGTAGGCCTAGTCCTCATCCAGGAATTCATCATATCTATGAGCAAGCCATTGCATAGGTACATTCCAACACCTTATGTATATTTCCACTACAATAACCTGCCTCTCCTACCTTCATATCATTGTATCCAGATCATCTCTTTGTCCTGATCAAAACAAAAACAACAAACACACAGAGCACAACCCATATGCATACCACTTGCGTTCTACCAACATAGGAACATGTTAGGATCTAACCTACATCTACCACTATGAAAGAATATCCTATGAGCACACCAAGTGCATTATGTCTCTCTATGGTCAACCTACATTCTACCAACATAGGATAACTTCCTAGGAGCACACCAAATTACTTGTGACCTCATTATCTCCAATATGGGAACACACACATACAATGACTGATTACGATTGAAGAACCTGCGTACCATGCCAATATTTTTTTTCATTTAGGTCAACCTCAAGGACTTATTACATCCAAACAACCTACATCCATGATGTTTTCCATTCGGACAACCTTCCAAAGTTCTTACATCCGAGTAACTTGTGTACCGTGCCAAGACCCCTTTTACACTCTGTACAACCCACATGACTTATTACATACGAAAAACCTCCTACACTAGGATCTTTTCCATTTGAATAATCTGTCTCAGGACTAATTACGTCCATGTATAACCTGCGAGTTTTTCCAAGACTAATTATATCCAAGGACAACCTACAGGACTGATGACGTCCAAGCAACATGCTACACCAGGATATTTTCTGCTTAGACAACCTGTCTCATTTCCCATGAGATATCGTGCATCTATGTATTCTGGTCTTTTGACATTGTTCACTCCACTGAAACTTAACATCATTCTTCAATAAATTATCCATAGGGACAGTCACTTCTGGATATCTTGATATAAATTTATGATAGAACCTAGTATGCCCCAATGTAGTTCTTAATTTATTTATTGTCGAGGGTGGTGGTAAGTCGATGATAATCACGATCTTTGCAGGATCCATTAGTATTCCATCACGACAAACCACATGACCCAAGATAATTCCAAAGGAGCACAAAAAATGCATTTCTTCAAATTAAAGGAAATTTGGAACTCGTGACGTGATTCTAACATCATTCTAAGAATATCAATATGATATTTTATGAGCCCAAATATCACCTAGTCGTAAAGAGAGACTTTAAGGAATTTATGAATAAAATATTTAAACGCAATGACAACTATCCTAGAAAACATAGCAGGGGCATTCTTTAGTCCAAACGTCATTACCATGTATTGGAAAATATTATTTTTTATATTCTAATTAGTTTTATTAGGATCTTTATATGAGAGACTAACAAGTACAACAAGATACATAAGATAGAACAAATACACAAGACACAAATATTTTCACCAGGGAAACCATAAAGGAGAAAACCCTACAAACTTCCTGAGAATAGTTCTTCCACAAATACTGTATCACAAGATGCTCAAATCCAATAAGAAGAAGTCTTCTGCAGCTATCTATATCTCCTTCTACTCTCTCTCTCTCTCTCTCTCTCTCTCTCTCCTTATGCAAACTTGAGTGAGTTAGTGTGTGTATAAATGAGGGAGGGCACATCCTTATTTATACCCTTCAAGTGACTAATATATCACATGACTAGGGCTGACCTCTTACCATAACATGGTCGACTTCTCCTATAGAGACTCCAAAAATACATTACTTGATGTTACACTGATTATGATATGATAGTCAACATGGATTGGATGGAAAAATATAGAGTTGTATTAAATTGTTTTGATAAGAATTTTACGTAAATTGTTGATGATAAAATTGTTAGGACCATAAAGGGTATATCTAAACCAGTCTCTATAAGACAAATTTCTTCCATGTAATTCAAAATGTTGTAGACTTTATGCAATTTGGGTCATAGACATACTCAACAGTGAAACTAAGACTAGCCCAGGTGACCATCCTATTTTGAACGAATTTTTTGATGTATTCACAAAGGAAATACTGAGACTTATCCTTAGAGGGAAATAGATTTTTCTACTGAACTTACACCCATTTGTGCACCTGTTCGTATTGGATGAGCATTTGGAATTAATGGAACTAAAAATTTAGATTCAAGAGAGGTTAGATAAGGGTTATATCAGAGCCGATGTGTTTCCTTGGGGAGCACCAATCCTATTTGTTGAGTAAAAAGATGGAACTCTACGAATCTATATAGACTATAGATAACTAAATAAAGTAACTATTAAAAATAAGTATCGACTACCTTGGATAATTGATTTGTTCGAGAAGGTAGGTGGAGATAAGATATTCTCAAAGCTATATTTGTGATCTGGATACCACCAGATTAGAATTAAAGAAGAGGATATTAGTAAAACAACTTCTAGAACATGCTATGGGCACTATGAAATCGTAGTAATTCCATTTGGATTAAATAATGCTCCCACTATGTTCATGTGTCTAACGAATAATATCTTCAACAAATATATGGACCAATTTGTGTCTATATTTATCGATGATACATTGGTCAACTCTAGGTTGGAAGAAGAACACCAACAACATTTAAGAATTGTTTTGCAAACCCTAAGAGATCATCAAATTTTATGATAAATTTGAAAAGTGTGATTTTTTTGAAAGGGAAATACAATATTTGGGTCATGTTATCTCAGAAAATAGAATCGCGGTAGACCCGAAGAAGATGAAATCCATCTTAGAATGGTCGATACCCAAGGATGTAGCAAACATAACTTCCTTCATAGGACTCACCATTTATTAGCGATAATTTATCGAAGGTTTCTCTAAAACAACATATCCTATTACTTCGTTGCAAAAGAAAGTAGTGAACTTTGTATGGTATGAAAAGTGCCAAGAAAGATTTGAAAATATTAAAGAACTGTTAACAAAAAACCCATACTTAAGGTAGCCGACCCTTATAAGGATTATATGGTTTGTATGGACACTAGTAAGGAAGGATTAGGAGGAGTGTTATCTCAAGAGGGACACATAGTGTGCTACAAGTACCGTAAGTTAAAAGAACACAAACTAAATTACATAGTTCATGACTCGTAAATAGATTGAGTAATTCATGCCTTAAAAATGTGGCATCATTATCTGTTAGGGAAACATTTCCTATTATTAACAGATTGCACTTGTGTAAATAATTTCTCCACTCAACCTGGACTTAATGCTTGTTAATAAAGATGGATGAACTTTTTGAGTGAATTTGATTTTGAAGTAAAACAAATTAAAGGTAAGGAAAACAAGGTGGTTGATGCACTCATCCGAAGAACTCATTAAAATTTATGAAATAACTATGAGTAAGCCAAAAACTGACTTCAAAATAAGAATAAAATTAGCAAGTATATATGATGCTTAATATGTGAGCTTACTAAATAGATTTCTAAAAGACGGGGTAAACTTAAATGAAACAGAATTCAAGGTGGATCAAGAAGGTCTAATATGGTTTAAAAACATATTGTATGTACCTAACATTACATAAATAAAGATGTTGATTTTAAATGAGATGCATAAACCACCTTATGTCGGCCATCCTCGTTATCAAAAAATGATAATGGCTCTAAAGAAACAATTTTTATGGCCTAGTTTAAAAACATATTTGGTTAAATATCTATCTAAATTCTTGGAATGTCAATAGGTGAAGGAGGAACCCCAACACCCATAATGTTTTTTACAACCTTTACCAATTACTGAATGGAATTGGGAGGTCATAACTTTTGATTTCATCATAGGTTTGTCAAAAACGAAAAAAAAAAACATGACTCTATTATGGATGTAGTAGATAAGCTAAGAAAATATGCACATTTTATTCTTGTAAAATAAATTTACAAGGCTGTAAATATTGTAGATATATTCTTGAAGGAAATATTCAGATTGAACGAAGTATCAAAGATGCTGATCTCTGATCGTGATGTTATATTTACATCAATTTTTTGGAAATCTTTGTTTGCAAGATTAGAAACCAAAATAAACTTCAGCACTAGCTGTCACCCATAGACAAATGGGAAGACATAACACCAATCAAATCATCGAAAATATGTTAAGAATGTAATTCATGGAGAAACCTGCTAAGTGAGAATACTATTTGCACCTTTTAGAATTTGTGTATAACAAAGGATATCAAGCTTCGAAAAAAAGATCCTGTCTGAGATATTATATGGGAGGAAATGTATTACCCCAGTCATCTGGGATATCCCCGTAGACCGTCTTATTGTAGGAATATAACTATTGCATGACATGGAACACATTGTTTGCAAGGTGCAGAAGAATTTAAAGGTGGCGTAGGATCACCAAAAAATCTACGCTAATTTAAAAATTCAACATAGAGAATTTATTATCGGAGACCACGTATATCTTCGGGTCATGCCGAAAAATGAGCTCACTTAAATTGGGGAAATTTGCTAAGTTGGCCCCATGATTTTGTGTGCCTTTCCAAATATTAGAAATAATTGAACCAGTGGCATACAAACTTGCACTTCCAACACATTTAAGAATTCATAATGTTTTTTACATTTCCTTATTAAAGAAATATATTTAGGATTCTACTCACTTCATTCACTCGAATGTCGTGTATGTGGAACCAAAATGTGAGTTTCAAGTAGAACCTATACACATTCTGGACAAAAAAGGAAAAACACTTCGAAACTAAGTCATTGCTTGGGTAAAGGTGCAATGGAAGCACTTTAGCCACAAGGAGGAAACCCGAGAATTGGAGGATGAAATGCGAGAAAATATCTAGAACTATTCCGAAAACCGATGGAAGAAGAATAAAAACATTGAGGACAGTGTTAACAATAAGGGGGTGAGGGTGTAACATCCACAAGAAACTAAATTATGTTTTCTTATGATTTAATTAGTCGTATTGTTAAATTAAAACAATTGGCCAGATCTGAAATATGTCGATTGTCCCTGTATTGGACAGATGTAATAAACATTTTTTATTAAGTTTAACAAATTTGAGAATAATGGAGGACTTCCATGCTAAATGAGGAAATCATGCATACAAGAGTGGAGGAAAGGAAAGAGTTAACCTCAGGGAAGTCGAAACAAGTGTCGAGAGTGCATTAATGGCACAAGACACTCCCTAAAAATCAAGTATTTTGTTAAATGAAAAAATTCCAAGAGGAATTGGTTGTTTCTAAAAGACCCAAGAAAAGTAATTATAAAATGAGGCATATGCAGGAGGCAGGACACTGCTTAGTATGCTGGGAAAGAAGAAATTGTTGTGTGAGCACTCTGGTGTTAGGAAAGAAATTATGATTAAGTAAATGAAAGACTGTGACAAAGGTTAACTAACTTACACTCTTTGTATGCGTGATTTAGCTCGAGGGTGATTAGAGCATAAGAAAGAGCTTCCCTCAATCTATGATTAGGTGGAGCGTGGTTGTTTCTATCATATTTCGGTGTTACTGCAAATTTAACCAGGTTCCTAATAATGTTTAGTTTAAGTTATATTTTTCACAATGTCATCTAGATTTATGAATTTGTAACTTTCTTTATAATGGATGATTCAATATTGTTGTTTATATTCTCAAGTGTTCCTTATTATATTGGCATAAAATCCTTATCCCGTGCAATTAGATTAAATAAAATAACTGGTCATTTTGTAATATGAAATGTACTTTATAATAGTATAAGTGGACTAACATAATTTTTATTGTTTCATGTAGATATATAGGAACTTATCGACATTATTCCATTATTAATAATAAGTTGAATGTAGTATTATAGTTGCTAATATTCCTGATAAAACGAGCAGATATTTTTATTTCCCGCATTACAAATGCTTATTTATTGACAAATATATTTATCCTACCTTTTTAACCAAAAAACAGATTTGTAAACTTTAAACACATAATAATACCATGTTTAAAATAGCTCATTGGTATAAAGAATTACACTACCTCTTGTCTAAACTATGGGCTAAGTTTTTATAGATGAGAACTTGGGCGTCTAGTCAAATGAATAAATTCAGTTTGGTTAAGGGACCAAGTTTGGTCACCACAGTGAAATGGAAAATTTGTTATACCTATAGAACCTTAATACGGACCGTGGATGGGTCTGGATCTCGGTCTAGGATTAGGTCATATTTGGTAGTGAATTGTTTTTAGTTAGGATTGTAGATTTTGAAAAGGGTGGGTAACCTAAGCTTGTTTAGCACACACCTTAGCAGTGCGACCTCTATAAGGGATGTGCGTTACTACACTGTAAATATGGGAGGCATATGAATTATTTCACCTGAAATGATTGAGTAAAATATCGAGGACTTAAAGGCTAGCTGACCTGACCAAGTTCACTCCGAGGGAAAACACTCTGCACTTTCATGATCTTGTAACTCCTTATTTCTTGTAAACACAAAAATTGTGCATAATCCCTTCAAAATATCTGACCCCACACAAGTGTTATAGCTCAAAATGACACATCTCTACCTATGACCACTTTCCTATGTTTTCGTCGCATGTCGACACTTCATGCAAAGTCACTGAAAAAACACCTAACTTGGAGGACCCATAACTTGAGTTTTGTAACTTTGTTTGACCTCATCTCTACACCGTTAGAAATATATTTCTGTTAGCTAAAACTTTCCAAAAGACACTGAAGTCTGAAAATGCCTAGAAATACCCTAAAAATGAGTTTTTTGTGTGTATACGAATTTACTTAAGGAAAAACCACGTACATACACAACTTGCTATATATAATACCCGCGTACGTATGCGAGTTGCTATATATAATATTTGTGTATGCCTTATGTACATGAATTTCTGTATTGGCAACCCACGTATGCCTCCTCGTGTATGCGACTATTGTTTCTGCAACCCGCGTACGCCTCTTGAAAATGTCAAAAAACACGTCTTTTGAAATTTGGGTAGTTTGGGTAGTTATGCAACCGACTCCTTCAGTTGTAACTACTTTGTCTTCACCCCAAAATCTTCCTTAAGCATATAAATAGAGGTAGGGAGTTCCATGAGAGGAGAATTGAATCTTTGCATTGTTATGCTGCAGGATTTGGAGCTCTCTTTACCCACATCTTTCCCCTAGAAGCTTTCTCCTTGTGTTGCAGAGCTTGGAGGCTGAGTTCCTTGGAGAAGAGAAGTAGCAGAACCAGATCAAGGTTTTGTGAGGTGCCGAACTTGATGAGAAGGTATACTTGTACTTGTTCTCAAGATTAATAAAGATGTGATGTTCTTCTTCTTCCCAAATCATTGTTTAATGTGTGATTAGATTTTTGTTTATGATTATATGATGATGTTAATCAGATTATTATTTCATGTTTCTTTGATTATCATTAATTTATATGTGGTCATGTTGGTTTGAGGAAGGTATAATCCATTTTGTAGGTCTCTTGGAGCAAGAGGAGCAAGAGGAGAAAGAGAGGATTGAAGGGATGCTTGGATCAACCTTCGTTTGGCTAAGGCATGAACCATTCTAATATTTGATCTTGCTTGTATTTACTTGCAGAACCATTTGCATCCACCTTTCAATCCCAGTATGCTGATGACCTCTTAAACTCTATCCATAGGAAACTTTCCTTTACAACAGAACTGGCGACTCCGCTGGGGAGAGCCTTGTCTGTTTTTGGTTTCTCTATCTTTATTTCAGTCTTTTGCATTGTTTCAAGTCCTTCTTTCCACTTAGGAACACCTTATAAGTCTGATAGAACACCTCCCCTACCTTTCTAAGGCATTGTTTGACTTTTTTGGGATTTTGTCCACCCATACGCGAGTTGCAGACTGAACAGTCACATGTCTGGTTTGGTACACGTGAGTATCTATACTATCAACCCACGTATGATACGTGACTTGTCAGTAATACAACCCGCATTTTCTTGTACACGCGACTTGCTGTATTGTCAACCCGCGTGTGACACACAACCTGTCAGTAGTGAAACTCGCTTATGCCCCTTTAAACAGTTTTTTTTCCTCTTTTGTGGTTTTTCTTCTGTTTGAAGGTTGTTTGGTAGGTCTTTTGGTGTCCTTTGTAGGTACATGACTCTAGGGAGTTAGTGTCATCCTTTTTGGTTTTTCTTTATCTATGTGGTAAGCCTTTTTATAGCATTAGGGTTTGTTCTTTTCTCTTTCCCCCCACCTCCTTTGCTTGGCATGATTTTTGGCTTATGTTTTTGGTTAGCCTCTGTTAGTGATCTTTTTCTGAGTTCAGAAGCTTGTTTGTGTTGGTTTCCTTCTTCTTTTGTTGGTTAACTTCACCATGCCAAATTAGTTGACTTGTCTCTTATGCAAGCCTTCCTTCCAAGTAGGGTTTATATTGACTTTAGTTCATTCTAGAGTTTGTTTGGTGGTTGTATAGCATAGTTCCTTTTGCTTGGTTCTTGTTATCTACATACTTTTGTTTGTAGGTATTTTTTCTTTTGCATTTATAAAAGAAAAATAAAAAGAACGTATACTTGTTTTTGCTCCTTTCCCCCCAACCTCCTTCTTTGGCTTGACCTTGTTGGACAAGGTACTGAACAACCTCTGTTTGTAGGTTTAGATTGATACTTGGGACTTCTTGACCTTTGTTTATGTCAGTCTTATTGCTCAGTCTCTTCATTCCAAATTTGTTGGCTTGTTTACCTTTGTAAGCCTTCCTTTCAAGAGAGGTTGATATCTAACTTTAGGGAAACCTAGGGTTTGTTTGTGGGGTGTAGAGTAGTTGTCTATTTGCTTTGCTTACATTACTTGCTTACATTAGTTGATAGGATATTTTTTCTTTTGCATTTATAATAGAAAAAGAAAAAAACACATGTTTGCTTTATATGCATGTAGATTAGTTTTTTAGTCTAGATTGCATGGCATATCATTGTTTTTGACAAATAAAAATAAAAAGAAATTGTTCTTTTGTGGCTTTCAAGTTTTTATTTGAAAAATAAAGAGAATACTTTTTGCTTTTTGCATTTAATTTCTCTTTGCTTAGTCATTTTGTTTCAAATTTGAGTCAAAACACCACATAAGTTTCATGCCATTTACCCTCTGGCTAAAAACAACCCTTAAAATAAACAATATAATTTAAAAATTACTAGTAAGTTTTATTTTATAGGGTCATACACCAACTAGCTTAGGCTAGACTTGTGGGATAGGGAGTTTAAACTCCCCACAAGTGTTAAAATTTAGATGTAGTTGGCGAATCACTAAGTAAACCCTTTTCTATGTT
>LPNX010720944.1:545527-638024 GCA_001517045.1 Pseudotsuga menziesii | reverse complement strand
TAGACATTTTATTTCTATTGCATATTGGGAAAGATTGATTTCTGGAGTCTAGCTGTCTGTTGTGGTACCCCAAGCCATAGGAATTTCTCTCTGTAACACTTATTGAATATAGATTAGTGTTATGCTCCAATTTTAGTCTCCTTTGGTGTGAATTTTGCATGTTTGATTAGCAATTTTGTGAATGCAATTGTTCTATCTCTTGGGTTCAATTTCCACATGGTATCAGAGCCTTTGTAGATCGATTTATCTCCTTCCTTATTGCTATTACAGGTTTGAAATCTTGACTGGGAGCGCATTCTGCTGACTAGAGGGCACAATTTCTGAGCTATGGACCAATCTCAGAAGATCATCTTGACTCCATTCAATTTATTTGAGTGGAAAGATGTGATGGAGATATTGTTGAGAGCGAAAGGTCTCTACAGGGTGACTATGGAAACTGAGGCAGAGGCCAATGCAGTTACAGAGAAAATTAAATGGCACAAAAGGAGGGATGAGGCCTATGGTCTTTTGTGTCTGAGCATTTCAAGAGACCTCCTCTTCCATCTTGATGGATTGACATCACCTAATGAAGTGTGGGAGAAGATATAAGATATTTTTGAAAAGGCCGATGAGATGAGAGGACATCAAATCGAGAATGAGCTGATCTCCTTGAGTCCCAATAGCTTCGAATCATTAGAACTTTACTTTTCCAAGTTTAAGGCCCTCGTTTTGCAGTTGAAACAGTGTGGGATCGAAAAGAAGGAAGAGCAACTAGTTTTGGCCATACTCTCTAAGCTTGGTCTTGACTATTTAGTGTTTGTTTCTACCTTCCATGCATCCAAGTTGACAGCTCAAGCTTGGAAAATGCCTAAGCTTGCAGAGTTCATGGAATCCCTCACACAGGAGCAAGATAAGTTGGTGATGACGGGCACCATCAAACCTACCAAAGACCAAGATTTGGTTGTTGGAGATTCAAGGGTGGATTCAAAAAGCAAGAAAAAAGCTAAAAAGCCACATGAGCAAAAGAGAGACAAGAACAAGTCTCAAGAGGAGCCCCGAGGTTCCAAGAAGAAGAACAAAGGAGAAATGAGCAAGTGCGCATACTGCAGTAAGGGCTATCATATTGACATGTTGACCCAACTCCTGGAGAAGAATAACATCTCCCTTCCTGATTGCTCAAAGAAGAGGGAAGGAGGATCAAATTCAGAGGATAGAGATAGAGTACATGCCTTGGTTGTTGGCACATCAAGCTCACCGAGTTTCATCATAGACTCTAGAGATTCTAGACATATGGTTTCAAAAAAAGAGACATTCTCCTCTCTTGACATGTCAAAAGGTACACCAATAGTTTTGGGAGATGACTCTCTCACTGACAGTTTGGGGAAGGGAAGGATTGATCTTGACCATGGTAAGTTCAATAATGTGTTGTATGTTCCAGGTCTTGCCTCTAATCTCTTGTCAATGTATCAGATGACTCATACTGGGTCTCCAAAGAAGGTGATCTTCTCCCTTGATGATGTTGAAATCATTGAGATTTTGAATGGTAAAGTCATAGCAAAAGGTCTTGTAGATCACACTTCGAAGGTATAAAAGTTTTCCCATTTTCTACCCTACTCAAACCCCTCTACTCTTCTGATTCATGCTAATGAAGCAAGCAAGATTTGGCATGAAATATTTGGCCATATTAACTACAAGTATCTTTTTGATTTGAGTGAAAAAGATATGGTCATAGGGTTACCAAAGATCAAGTTTTCTAAGGGAGTCTGTCAAGGTTGTATCCTAGGAAAACACCCAGAGCACAAGTATGAGAAAGCTAGTCATGAGAGAACCTCTGCACATCTTGAGCTGATCCAGTGAAATTTCTGGTCCATTCCCTCATATGTCCATGATTCAAGTCAAATATGCACTGACATTCATAGATGACTTTTCCAGGTATTGTTGGGTTCACTTCCTAAAGCATAAGTCTGAAGTTTTTGACCTATTCAAAGTATTTAGAGCCTTAGTTGAAAACCAGTCTGGGACGAAACTCAAGATCCTTAGATCTGAAAATGGTGGCGAGTATGTCAAGTTTGAGTTCATTTATTATTGTAAAGATGTAGGTATTCAGATACAGCATTCAATCCCTTACACACCACAGCAAAATTGTGTTGCTGAGAGAAAGAACAGATCACTGAAGGAGATGGCAACCTGCATGATGGAGGCTAAGAATTTGCCACCAAAGTTTTGGGCTGAGGCTATAAAATGTGCATCCTACATCCAAAATAGGGTGCCTCATAAGTATCTTGATGGTATGACTCCTTTCGAATTTTGGAGTGGGCACAAGTCAGATGTGACCCATTTTAGGATTTTTGGCTCAAAGGCTTGGGCTAGAATTCCAACTGAAAAGAGGAAGGATTTGTAGCCCCAAATCCAAGAGTGCCTATTTGTTGGGTATTCTGAATATTCAAAAGGGTACAAGCTGATCAACTTGAGCACTAACAAGGATTTCATTGAAAGAAGTGTTCAGTTCCAAGAAGAGCCTTTAGTAGCAGTTGAAGTTGGGGAGTCTTCTTCACCACCAGATCCATTGATTGTAAGTAAAGAGACTAATGAGTTTCTTGATTCTAATATGTCTAATAATGATGATTTTATTGCAGATCCTAATAGTCATACAAGACTAAAATGGGCAGCAAATACCATTCATGCAGCTAGGGAACTAGCTGGAAATCCTAGTGACACTAGGAGGACTAGATCTCAATTTGAGAGTGCCCTTTGTGTGAAAGATCCTCTATTTGCTGAGAAGTGCTATATAATGGTTGAATCAAATCCACAGACATATGAATATGCATCACATGATCCAAGATGGCAAACAACCATGAAAGAAGAATTCAGCTCGCTCCAGAAGAACAACACTTGGGAACTGGTTGATCCTCCCCCAGGGAGGAAGCTAGTTCAATGTAAGTGGGTTTTCAAGACTAAGTTTGCTGCTGATGGTTCACCTTTGAAATATAAGGCAAGATTGATAGCCAAGGGATACTTACAATTACATGGTATTTACTAAATGAAACCTTTGCACCAGTGGCAAAGATGGACTCCATAAGGCTAGCTCTAGCCATTGCAGCTTCGAAGTAGTGGGAGGTACAACACATGGATGTGAAGTGTGCTTTCCCAAATGGAGATCTCACTGAAGATATTTAAATGCAGCAACCTGAAGGGTTTGTTTCTAATCCATATTTAGTGTTCAGGTTAAAGAAATCATTGTATGGGCTCAAGCAAGCCCCCAGGGCTTGGTATGCCAAGATTGATGGATTTTTGCTATCACTGAGTTTTGTTCGATGCAAGTCTGATCCTAATGTCTATTTGAAGCTGATTCATTGTTCTTTGATGATTGTTGTATTGTATGTGGATGACCTTCTGATTACAGGAAGTTCAAAGAAAGAGATTTCCTCCTTGAAGGATGCAATGAACCATGTTTTTTCTATGACATATTTGGGATTATTGATCCAATTCTTGGGTCTCAAAATTGCTCAATTCCAACATGGAATAAAAGTACATCAGTCCAAGTATGCTTTGGATTTTATGAACAAGTTCAACATGAAACATTGCAAGCCAAGCAAGACTCCCTTCCTTTCAGGATTTAAGCTTGAAGAAGCAGGTTCTTCTCCTATAGTAAATAATACACTGTATAGGAAGTTGATTGGGTGTTTGCTTTATCTTACTCACACTCGACCTGATCTATCTTATGCAGTTAGTGTGGCTTTGAGATACATGTATCAGCCTCATGACATCCACTGGAGAGCAGCCTAAAGGATCCTAAAATTTGTTCAAGGAACAAGAACTCAAGGCATATTCTACAAAGCAAAATCTGATCTTGATTTGATTGGGTTTACTAACAGTGATTGGGTTGGTGAAAACACAGATCAAAAGTCTACATCAGGATATGTGTTCATGCTTGTAGAAGGGCCAATCAGCTGGTCAAGCAAGAAGCAGAGTTCCATAGCACTCTCATCTACAGAAGCAGAGTATAGAGGAGTTGTAAATGCAACAACTCAATGTTTTTTGTTGCAGGGGATACTTGGAGAATGTGGTTTTGAATCAGAGTTTTCAACTATTATCTATTGTGATAATTAGAGCACCATTCGAATCTACAATGATCCAGTTCAGAGACAATGAACCAAGCACATTGAGATTCATATGCACTACATCAAATAGCTTGTGCATGATGGTACCATTGATCTACTCTTCTGTGCCTCTTCAGAACAAGTAGAAGACATATTCACCAAAGTTTTTTGTGAGATGACCTTCAGCAATCTCAAATCACTGCTGGGGATTTCTGATTATGCTGTGAAGCATGATTGATGACAAGATTTCCAAAATTTTGTTTTTCCTGTCCATGTTTAAGGGAGGATTTTCCCACTGGGTTTTTTCCCTCTTTCCTTGGTTGTATGGACAAGTAGTATGTAAAGGGCGACTAAGCCTTGTCGCTAGGCCCTATATTTTTTTATATTTACTCATAAAGTCAAGATTAAGGGGGGGTGTTAGAATAATCAACCCATAGTTACCTACCTCAGACATTAATTTAATTATTTTTGTCTTATTACCTAGTTTCCTAGATTCCATTCTATGTTAGTTGCCTTCTACAAGTCCTAGAAGTCAAGACATGCTAAAAATGAGTCATGGAGCATTTGGTAAAAATCCTGGAAACCCAATTTAGCATGTCTACTTTATTCCAGATCCTCCAAAGCACATATTCGCTTTTTCTGAAAAGCTGCCTTGTTTTATTCTGATTTAAGGCAGAAGGAAAAGCTAGACTAGGTGTAGTTGACTTGATTTTTGCCCACATCATCCTCCCTCCTTTTCTCCAAATAAAATCATGTATGAGTTGTATTTCCATCCCTCTTTATCTTTCCCACTTGACTTAGCAAATTCGTGAGCATCTTCATAGATTTGGAAACTGCTTTATGCACCTATGGGGGATTTGACTAGATTTAGTAAGCCTACTTTTTGACTATTTCGAATGGAATTTTTATGCATTCAATTCTCTCATGTAATGATATATTGCAATAGCCTATTACTTCAAAAGGTTGGCTATTGTACACTTATTGAATACAGATTAGTGTTATGCTCCAATTTTAGTCTCCTTTGGTGTGAATTTTGCATGTTTGATTAGCAGTTTTGTGAATGTAATTGTTCTATCTCTTGGGTTCAATTTCCACATGGTATCAGAGCCTTTGTAGATTGATTTCTCTCTTTCATTATTGCTATTGCAGGTTCAAAATCTTGACTGGGACCGCATTCTGCTGACTGGAGGGCACAGTTTTTGAGCTATGGACCAATCTCAGAAGATCATCTTGACTCCATTCAATTTCTTTGAGTGGAAAGCTGAGATGGAGATATTTTTGAGAGCGAAAGGTCTCTACAGGGTGACTATGGAAACTGAGGCATATCCCAATGTAGCTGTAGAGAAAATTAAATGGCACAACAGGAGGGATTATGCCTATGGTCTTTTGTGTCTGAGCATTTCAAGAGACCTCATCTTCCATCTTGATGGATTGACATCACCTAATGAAGTGTGGGAGAATCTAGAAGAGATTTTTGGAAAGACAGATGAGATGAGAGGACATAAAATTGAGAATGTGCTGATCTCCTTGAGTCCTAGTAGCTTTGAATCATTGCAACTCTTCTTTTCGAAGATTAAGGCCATCGTTTTCCAGTTGAAACAGTGTGGGATCAAAAAGAAAGAAGAGAAACTAGTTTTGTCCATACTCTCTAAGATTGGTCCTGACTATTCAGTGTTTGTTTCGACCTTCCATGCATCCAAGTTGACAACTCGAGCCTAGAAAATGCCTACGCTTGCAGAGTTCATGGAATCCCTCACACATGAGCAAGATAAGTTGGTGATGATGGGCACCATCAAACCTTCCAAAGACCAAGATTTGGTTGCTGGAGATTCAAGGGTGGATTCAAAAAGCAAGAAAAAATCTCAAAAGCCACCTGATCAAAAGAGAGACAAGAACAATTCTCAAGAGGAGCCCCAAGGTTCCAAGAAGAAGAACTCCCACTTTGTTCGCATGGAGCTTTTACTGCAAATTTTAAGCAAGATATCAGGTAAGAATTTGTAGTTCCTGCAGTACCTTGAATCACCATTTTCAGTGATGGAGTCGATGTAGTGTTTCTAAAATGAGAAATGACAACATCAAAGGCCATGCGTTATGTGGGAGACAAGGAATCAGGTGAATTGGACAACGATATGTTGTCTTCATGTAGCTACGTGGATAAGCGATTGAGGTCAATAAATGATGTTGCTGTAGGATGCAAGTCATTGGTTATATTGTTATGTGTCCAATCATGAAGTTTCTCAAAATCACGATGTCCAAGCATTTCAAGATCATCAATTTGAATGTTGTTGCTTGGTTGCATTTGAGAGAGAAGTTCCCATTCATTCCTTTTATTGGACAAGGGAAAGTTAATAGCATCAGAGTTTGAATCATCGGATAAAGGTGTACAAGGTTCTTCTTGTGCATGTTCAACATGCCAGATAGTATATGTGCCTTTAATATGTTTCCAATGAGAAATAATTTTAGAAGTTGTTGTTCCAATATCCCGAGGGATGGAACGGAAAGCTTTGTATAGAAGAAGTTCGCTCCAACAAAATGGTTCAAAAGGTGAAGAGTCAAAGGCAGGAAGGGAAAGGAATTGTGGATAGACTCTAACAATTTTGTGATACAAGTTTTGTTTCGATGGATTTTTTTTCCTATTAGAAGAGAAAGACCAAGAACAAGCAGTTTCAAGTAGGGTTAGATGTTCAAGAGCTAGTGGTATTTGCATGTATGCAAATATAAAGGGTGGAGTTGGAGGGATTTTATTAGTGTCATTACAAACACGCCGGAAGACACTTTGACTCACATTGAACAAAAATAAGTGACGACTACAAAGAACAAGTGGGAGTTTTTGCAGCATGTGACATGTCTCTTTTGCACTAATGTCTCGTTCTACAACTGTTTGGGCAAGCAATTGTTTGATTGGATGAAGAATGGGACCGTCACTTGGTGCTGCATGTGCAAGGCGAGAGAGAATTGCATGGTATCTTTCTGATTTTGGCTCTACTTTTGATGCATACTTTGAGATGTATTTGAGGAAAACATGTTTACAAAGAACAGGTTGGCAATCAACATTAGCTCTCCATATTGAAAGCATGATAGGGTTGTGAATATTAAGAAGAGAATCATTTATTGCAGGATTGTATGTTTTACGTCCATTTGCATCAATGAATAATGAATAAGTAGCTTACAGCTCATATGGAAAACCATAGCGACATTTCACAGATGTTCCTTTTTTGCGAAGGCAAGTTGATTATGAGCATCTAGTGTGTCTTTGAACAAAATTTACAAGTTCTTCATAGTCAATTGAGTAGTTTGATGAAAATATGGATGGTGATGGAAGACTGTATGGATCATTTTCTATAGAATGGTGCAACCTGAATGTTGACAAGTGCATATCATGAGGATTCCAAGATGTAACATATGTGTCAATTTTTTTTTTGTAGCTTCAACTTCAACAATATCTTCCCAATCTAAAGTGTCCATATTTGGTGCATCTGCCAACCAAATAAAACCATGAATGTGTGTCGATCCTCTATGTTTCCATTCATAACTGCATTGAAGGAAAATGAATATATTAGAAATCAAAATGTATAAAGTGAAAAATACGAAGAGAAAAATAAGAACGAAGAGATGGTAAAATACTTGCACCAAGAATCCGTTATATGAAAACCTTTTTCAAGCACCTCTTGAAGGAATGTCTTGAATCTATTGTGCATGTATTGTGATGTAATATGTGGATTTGATATGATGTTTTGAACTTTGCATTGGTAGTCTTGAGATAAACTAGTAGAACGTGCAGCAAGCATCAAAGCATGCAAATCTAGCCATTTTTTATCAGCTGCACTAAGGGTAAAGAAGAAAGTTGGTGTACCTTGTTGATTGATCATATTAGTTAGTTCAGCTCTACTTTTGTTCCAATATGAACGTATTCCACATAATGAAAATCCAAACCTTGTGACTCGCTCACAAATATTTTGATTAGGAAAGTCTTGCAATTGGTTAACAAGTTCAAGTATTGTCGGAAGTAGTGTATCTTCAAGATTAGTTTTGATGAAAACATAGGCTGTAGGGCCCATGACGCATAATTACATTGTATATGTAGTAGCGGAATCGAGGATGTTTCCCAAATCTATTGTCATGATAGTGAATTAGGTGAAGTGCATATTCGTGCATATCAACCTCATGAATGCGTGGTTGTTTAAGCATTGCTGCACCTGTGGGGAACAAAGTTGGAAAAGCCATGGAAATAAGTCCTTCTGTGTTGTACTCATTGATAGGTGAAATGCCTAGAGGAGGCCAATCAATTGAAGGTGCTAGTGGAGTATTTGGTATATGTAACAAATGTATAATTTCTTCAACTTCAGTTCTAGCATTAGGTTGTGTTGAAATAAATGAGGAGGATTCCATTTCATAGGGTTGAAATAAATTTGGCAGTTCAACTATAGAGGACAAGATTTGCTGATGAGATAATGTATCAATGCTATTAACATGTGGAATCCAAGGTGAAATGTCTGTTGAGACAAGAGGCAGTGAAGATAATGCAACTAAGTTGACTTGTACATCCTTGTCGTATGGGTCGTTTTCCATTTTGTATTCAAGGGCAGCAAGAACACGTGTACAACTAACAAACAATTCATGGATTTTTTGTAGATTTTCATTTGTGAACAACAAGGATGTCAAGTTCTGATATTAAATGGGGCAGGAATTTGGAAATATTGGAAATGTCCTGGGGGAAGCAAATAGTATGTCCAGAATATTTATATTGACCACCATGAGCATGTGTAACTTGTAAAACTGGGTTAGCGCGTCTAATCAACATTTCTCCAACCTGTGTAAGTGCTGCAAGTACAAGTGGTTGGATGCCTGGATCCATATTATTTTCAAATGAAAAGCGATGGCCTTTTCGTTCTAGAATAAAATGAGAACAAGTATATGCATCATGGATTTTTTTCGCTACAATACCAGGATAACATTCTTTGCAAATTGAGCAGACATGCATATCACACAGTTGGTCCATTTTTTTATGAAATCGTTGATGTGCACCATTAAGGCGAGTGCTTGATGGATTTACCATAGATGGTCGAAGCGAAGGTCTGTTGAAAGGTTCGAGAAGAGAAACTGGACAAGTCATATCCACAGGTAGCCGTGCAGCTCTGTAAAGAAGACGTTGTCTCTTGTTGTTTTTATCTCTGTTCTCTACATATACAATTCTTCTTCACGCATTGGCTTGTTCATTGTCATGAGTTGGCATAATGCCTACAAAAAAGTTGTAAAATTGTTAACTGCAAAGTTTATCGGTATAAAGCAAAAGACAAAAAGCAAATATTAACTCATTGCATGTAGGTAACCAAGAATAATTAAATAATAACCAAATCAACCATAATGTAAATTGCATGAGATCAATTTTAATTGTCTCAAAATATCATGTATCAGAAATCGGGAAGCCAACAAATTATTTCAACAGAAACATGAGTGTACGAGTGTTTGGTTTCTGATATTTTTTCTAGTTTCTGGTTTCTCATATTCGATAATTGGAAATAGGAAATCAACAATATTTAAGGCAGACAAAATGTTGGGATGAGTATAGACTCATTCAAAACGGATGAAGTAGAGCTTCACAGTGCAATAGAGAATTATGCTAAGCATTTATAGCCATTTGAAACTGAATTGATGGAGCATACAAGTTATGTCGACACAGCTACCATAAAAAGCGAGAATTTTGATCAAGTGAAAACAGTGCTGAAGTGAAAATAGTGGTTGAAAAACATCATTATCATGAGTTGGCATAATGCCTACAACAAAATTGTAAAATTGTTAACTACAAAGTATATGGATATAAAGCAAAAGAGAAAAAAAATACTAACTCAATTGTAATTATCTGGGAATATTTTATACAAACATGAGGTTGAAATAATTTATTTGCTTCTTGACTTTCGATATCCGAAATATCGGGTATCCACAAAGCCAGAAAAATTCTTGTGAGGATCATTTATTCAAGTGAACTTATTCAACTCATCATTTATTCGGTTTCAAATTTGTATCTCCGACGGAATCCACAAGTTTCAACATTTAGGATTGTAGAAATCCTATGTCATATGTTTTCCAATAACTGACATTTCAGATTCTAGAAAATTTATGTGTGAACATAATGAACATGTTAAGACCCTATTTCCGATTTTGTGACATATACAAAAATCCTATGTGTTCAAATACGAACATGTCCATGTTCCTAGTCCCAATATTTGATACTTCCTATTTCTGAGATTTTGGAAATCGAAATATTCGCTTAAGTTATTCCTCTGCTAAGTTCATGCCTATTTTAAATTCGCTCTCTGTTATTTTTCATCGGTCTATCTGTAAATTTGGCAGAAATTTGGTGTCTAAACTTGGTTTGATTCTATATATACCTGACAAGCTTCAAACAACAGTTTTTAATTGACCACTACTGGAGAACAATAATGAAAAAGATATTAGCAAAAATTTGTAGTATCCTTGCAGATTTAGGCTAAGTTCATTACCTAAAACAAGTAAAGGAAGAGGTAAGCATACATAGGTTATTATTTATATATAATTGTAATTTCGGAAATTGGGGAATCAGAAATTAGGATATAGGGTGTTCCTTATTGGAAAACATAGTTATTAATTTTTGAGAAATTAATAACAACAAGTACATATTTCGCAAAATCGAAACTTAGAGTGTTCGTTATTGGAAAACATAGGATTTCCGGAATCGAAAATATGATTCATTTGTGGTGAAGTTGTTGATGAGGTATTTTCAACCATGACAATTACAACTTTTAGGTGTCCAATTTCAACAATTGATGCTGATTCAGTTGACAGAAGACACATGTCTTTTCTTGAGATCATCAAAACATTCATTACAGACAATAAAGAATATGCCTATGTATCAAGTTGAACAAACTTATATATTTATGTATCAAGTGAAGTTTCTGATGATGTATTTTCAACCATCACAATTACAAATTTTAGGCATGCATTTCCGGAGAATGTCTCATTCTTATTGAAAGAGTAAGAAGTAATTGTTTCTTGCAGATTCTTTGGACTATTTCAACAATTGATGTTGATTGAGTTATGAGAAGATAGAGGTCTTTTGTTGAGATTCCCATGAGTTTGTTTGCAGCATCATCAAAAGCGATCACACCATGAATATTTCTAGTTACATCTTCCAAGTCAACCTTTAGGATATATCGGTATTCACATTCAAAAAACTCCCCATCACATTTACCACAATGCCAAATGTCTCCAACTTTGTCGGGAATATTTTTCATGCATTGTATACCATCAACAAAAGGAGGGCATGCAAGGAAATGAAATTCATCCATGTTAACATTTGTGATGGTTGCAACAAGAGAATACCAAACAAATTTTTTAGATGCCTGAAGAGTTTGTAGCTCATTGATGGTAATGAATTTCCGACGAGCAGAATTAGAGGCACTGAATTTTGCGACTCAAAGACGAAGATGCTGAACGAAATCCATTGTCATTAAACCATAGTTGGAGAATTGATGTTTGTTCAATATTTGGGTTTATAAATATAGTAGAGTTTGAAATAGTGCCAACAGATTTTCCATTAAAATCTGTAACACGACCGCCCTTGATCACTACTGTTGGAGAAGTAGGTAAACCGCGAAGGCTGGAAAGCTCAGCTCCTTGAATTTGGAAATGCTCTCCCCAAAGTGTTATGTCAATACTATACCCTGACATGTCACGAAGTCCAATGGTTTGCTTAACAGTTTCAACACCATCTCGTTTTTGTATCGTGGATGTAGGTGAAACTGAAATGACAAGTCCAACAAGGTCAACCATGGAGTTTACTGGTATAGCTTGAATCTCCTTAATAGTTTTAAAGTTAAAGCAACATAAAGGTATTAAGGGATATTCATCTAAGCTTGCTTGAATGGTTGAAGTGGAATCTAGAAAAATATCGTTATGGCTTTTCAAATGGTTGAAAATTGGATTGGATGCTTTAACTGTGCCATTTGATACAATGTACACTATTCGAGTTTCTATTTAGTCATACAAAGAGAGTGCCAATTCATTGAATGTAGATATATGTATTTCATTGTGTGAAGCATCAACAAGGTCAAAACCAAACACTTTTCCAGATTCTCGTTGGTTACCATATTCAAGTATGTTTGTTTTGGCAGTAACTCGGCCTTGAATGTTCCAAACTTTGGTAGAAGAGGAGAGTGATGTGAATGGGATAGTTGATCTGGCTAAGCCAGGGTTTTGATTTATTGAGCTAGTGTTTAGTGGAACAGAGCAACTACTTTGAGAAGAAGAAGCTACAGGTAAGTGGTAAGGTGCAGGATCTCCAATAATTTATGCATCCACTCTGACAACCTTCCGTGCAATCAATGCGATAGTCTTGTGAGATGAAGTATATTAGACATGAATGTGAGACACACATTGAATGCATGAACAGTGTGAAACTGATTGAGAGGAAAAGAGAGAGGAAATTGAACGTATGTTATATTACGTACAATGTTGCATGAACATTGGGTATTTTTTCTTATAGTTCATTGTTTTAGCTGTCCATTTTCTACAAGGTGACTATATATAACTAGAAGAAGTAGCTCATGCTTGTGAAAGTCATCCGGAATAGAGATTCAGAACCAAATAGATGATGAGTTGAGTGAATTCACTTGGTTTAATGCAGAGACCTGTACCAACGGAGAAAGGTTGACAACACCATGTAGCAATAGTGAAATAGAATCTTCAGTTACCATAGTCTCCATAATGTAATAGTTATTTTTTCCTGCAAAATGAAACAGAGAATGAAAATATAATTTTTTTTTGGAATGTAACGTAATCATTTGTCCAGTATAAAATGGATATATAAAAACAAAATTCTTCACATTAACATATTTCATTATTCTGGTTGTTATTATTCATTAACATATTTTATTACTTTGGTTTCAATCTGTTTGAGCTATAAACGTATAGAGTAGAAATCGTATGTGTTGAAATACGAACATGTCCATTTTCGTATTGCCGATTGTCGACATTTTGGAATGCAGAAATGTATGTCCTATTTTTTCCAATAAGGAACATGCTATATTCCGATTTTCAATTTTGCAACACATCTAGAAAACCGATGTGTTCAAATACAAACATGTCGATGTTCCTATTTCGGATTTCCGACATTTAGAATTGAAAATGCCCAATTTTACCTAATTTAAACTCAGGTTCAAACAAATCAAAGATCCTAAATGAAAAAACTCATACCATATTTTCTCGAAAGTGTATTGGTCTGATTTCCGATTTTCGAATGTGGAAATCGGAAAAGTATTTGTCTCATTTATTTTTATCTTATTTCCCGATTTCTAATCCGTAGATACATTTGAATAAATAACATTTGAACTCAAATACATTTTTAATTTGTTTACGTTTTGCGAACAAGGAAAAACATATTTTCCAATTTTGCGACATTTACGATTGCAGAAATCGTATGTTCTATGTTTTGGAATAACCGACATTTCGGATTCCAGAAATTGTACATGTTCAAATACGAACAAGTCCATATTCCTATTGTAAATTTCCAATATTTCGAAATTGGGAAATTTATGTTTTATGTTTACGATTTTCGGTGTGGCTCTACATTTTCAGCATGTTGTGTTGTTCTGCACCTTGTTTTGTTTTTTTTAATGTTATATACAAATATTATTTAAATATTACATTTTTTTTCTTTAATGTGATATACAAATGTTACTCTGAAATCAGGAAGCTGGAAAAGCTAAGATTTCCAAAGATTGTGGCACAAGAGAAAAGTTAATGTTTTTTTAATGTTATATACAAATATTACTTAAACATTTGCATTTTCTTTTATTTTTTTAATGTTATATACAATAATTATTTAAATATTTGCATTTTGTTTTTTTAATGTTATATACAAATGTTACTCGGAAATCGGGAAGCTGGAAATGCTAAGATTTTCGGAGATTGTGGCACAAGAGAAAAGTTAAGATTTTAATGGTTAAGATATTACTTATACCTGATTTCCTATTTTAATATTATATCCCTAAGTTATTAATTGCATAATTGTGTGTTCCATGTAATAAAAATTACCCGTCCTTCTTTTTGTTCAACGACCGCTGAACTTGTAAGTTGGGGTTTTTGATGGAGTTGGTATAGGCTATCATCTGTTTGGGGATCGAATCCATTATTTATTATATCAATATTTATAACTTGATAATGTAATAATTGGCACACTATAAAACACAATTAGGTATCAATTAGTCCTAAGTATAAATTAATATCATAAATTTATATCAAAAGAAGCCATATTGAGATAATTACTATAGTTTATCAATAGTAATTATTGTTCAAATAGTTATAGTTAATACCAATGGATCATATACCATGCCACAATAATTTATAGCTTGGTTAATAGGTACATTCTTAATTTAATTTATCAACATACAACATGGATGATTTTGCAAACTCAGCAAACTCCATCGATAATTTATTTCCATATATTTATATAAATATTAAAAAATATCCGAAATATCAGAAATCGTTTCCAATATCTTCAAATCAGAAATCAGAAATCGGAAATCGGAAATCGGAAAGCAACAATCTTCTATTTGAAGATGTAATTACTTTGAAATCAACAAAATTACATTTCCATGGTAAAAATCAATTGAAACACAAGAAGGGTGTTTCACCATTTCATAAGGAACATTTTAAATTAGGAAAAAAACTAATACCTAACATTTTATTCACAGGCATGACATAACCAATACATTGCACAATCTTTTTGCAAAAAAGCAAGAGTCACATTCAGTTAAAACACATCAACGATGTTTCACCATCTAATAGGCAGACTAAATGAAGAAGTAAGCAATACCTGCAAATTTAGTGAGATTAAAAATGTTTCGATTTTGCGACATATACATAAATCCTATGTGTTCAAATACAAAGATGTCCATGTTCCTATTTCCAATTTTGGACACTTCGGTATTTGGAAATCTATGTTGTATTTTGTAGCAATAAGGAACATGCTATATTATGATAACAAATTTGGAAACATATCAAGAAACCGTATGTGTTCAAATAGGAACATGTCGGTATTCCTATTTCAGACATTTCGGATTTCCAAATCCCGATTTTCACGCTTTATTTTCCCTGTTCTTATTATTTTCGCAAAAGTTATTCCTATGATAAGTTTATCCGCATTTTAAGAATCAATTGAAACACAGGAAGGGCGTTTCACCATCTCATAAGGAACAATTTAAATTAGGCAAAAAACTAATACCTAAGATTTTATTGTCAGGCATGACATAACCAATACATGCCACAATCTTTTTGCAACAAAGCAAGAGTCACATTCAATTAAAACACAACAACAGTGTTTCACCATCTAATAAGCGGACTAAATGAAGAACTAAGGAATACCTGCAAATTTAGCAAACTTCAAAATCTTATGACGGAAATTCAGAGCGTAGATGGAACACAAGAAATAGTAAGAAATAATGATTACCTGAAGGCCTCTTTATATGTGGAAAGAAAAGGCGGTGTAGCAGTGAATGCGATAAATGAAATATTGTAAGAAGATCTTGTAGATCATCATTAGATGAGGAAACTTGAAGATACAGCCCCATGTTTATCATAAATGACAAAGTTTATTGCATTAATGGAACAACAATGCATTGATGAAGCATTATTGCGAATGAAGAGACACGGGAAAAGTGTCTTTCATCACTTGAACCAATAGTAAAACAAAACCATGACCAAATTGACACCAAACTGAGATTCTAAACACATAAAAGCGCTGCAGAAAAACGTAGCATCAACCCAAATAAACTGAAACTCGAAAAATCTTCTCAAGGGCAAAATATTCGCAAGAGCTATTCTAAATTGAGAGAAATGGACTGCAAAATTGTCCGAAATCCTTAATTGAAAATAATTTCTAGCACTGGTCGTTTAGGGCAACATATAGCAGTGTAGTGAAAACACAGAATCCACCTGTTGCAAAAATCACGGTAAACACCAACTGGAAAGAAGGATCCACAATTGAAAATCAATCCATTGAATCCATCAATCCATTCAGGCACAACAACAGATAGAAGTGTTATGAAAACATGCAATCCATCGGGAGAAAAAGACGGTACTGTTCAAATCCATACGAACAGACAGAATAAAGCCCGAGCGTTTTCAGAACGTGTACTTAACCGATCAACTCCATGTCGCCATTTTCCGCACCTAAATTCCATGCTGCGTCCCTGCCCGATTACGAGATATAGAACCGCGAAATTTAACCACGACGTGGCGTAACAAAATTAAAAATCGACAATTACTGGTACGATTGTAGAAACACCATATGGTCCAATTTTGGATTCCGCAACATGCGATTTGCGACATTCCCGATCTCCGAAGTTTCCTATTTTCAAATAAATAAATGTCGAACATAGTATTTTTGACTTTCGACGTTGGCGTATCCCAAATCGGTGTGAAAACCCTGTGTAAACTGCGTGAAAAAACCAATGGTGAAAAAAACAATAAGGTCTGAATTTGACAATTTTATATTTTCGTTGCCATAAAAAAATATTGTATATGTGAGTTTTGAATTTGGTACTTGCTGCAATAACTTGAATTTTCTTTCCGGTTCTTTAATCTCCGCCAAATGTAGAGCTAGACCAAAAAAAAGAACACAGAGTGAGTTTAAGATAAGCACGGACTTGGTAGAGGAAGACCTTATGCGGAAAGAATACGAACAAACACAATAAATCCTGACACAAAAAATCAACCGATCAACTCCATGCCGCCTTCTTTCGTCCTTGTCGGATCACATGATACAATAACCGGAAATTTTAACGATTAAACTCGCTAATAACTAGGCGACACATGTCAGGATGTTAATGGCCAGGGAGATGAGGAATCTTTTGGGACAACTTTTTTCATTGAGAAAACGCCTACGACGTAATTACATGCATTACAAATTCACATATAAGATAGATTAAGTATTTTGTTATTTACCTCATATGGATTCATGTTATATGTGTTTTTGTCACTTGTAGCATGGTGGTAAATTGTGTCCTATCGAAGCTTTTAGATCATATTGCATTAATCTAGGACATTATTGTTAACTCTTTGCTCATGATTCATGATGCATTGGTAAGGACATAATTGTTACGTACAATCAAATGTGACTTCCTTTGTGGGGTATGTTTCCATATATATTCCACACAATGGTGAACATTTCTTGGGCTCGACGATGCGAGTCTTCCTTGAAAAAAAAATCTTAGTGATACAAAGTTGTCATAATCTTTTGCTCTAAGTGAGTAGGCATTATCAAGCCCATAATCAACGTTCTAGTAGTAAGGTTCTAGGCATCCATTTATTTTAGAAATGAAGTTGTAGCACCCACTTTATTTCCCAATGTGTCCCATCATAGTGATGCAAGATTTATTGAGAGAGCACTAACAAGAGGGAATACTCTTTGTTACGATGCATAATGCTATTTGAAAAAAAATTCTATTAAGTCTTAAGTTGTTGGGTTTCATATTCATGTTATGTTATGTCGAGAAGTGTTTTTGAGATATATAAGTTGCGAGATAAAATATTAGGGTAGACTTGACTTGATGGCCACATAGACAGAGAAACACGAGGTAAAAGAAATAATATAGCATCAAGAAATACAATTTATAAAGTGTTTTTCATCCATGTAAAGAAAGTCTAAATCGTTATGTTTTAAATGAGGATAATGGAATTAACCGAACTTCTTCCTTTTCACAATATAACTAGCCACTTGTGACAAAGAAAAGGTAATTTGCTCTCTAAATTAGGATCATTAACCCTCCAAAGATTAGGGCTTTGTAGTTTTGAGGATGTCACCATTGATAATGGTGTGTTGAGTAAGACATAAACCTATTGAGTCGAGTTATATATGTAATAAGACCAAATACTTGAGTGATGATTCAATAAGGAATTGGACATATTCATTATGAGCTAACATATCACTTATAGACCTTGGGTTTGGAGGATTACACTTCATCCCACAACCACTCAAGCTAGACTTAAATAACAAAGTTTATTATTTATATTCAATTATATTAATAATTAATTGGTTATTGTAATATTTGTTTTTATATATTCACAACTATAAAGTCAATTGGGTCTAGCACGAGTGATTGTGGGATGGAGTGTTATCCTCCCCACCCAAATTTTATTCCTTTAAGTGACATGGCTTCAAACCTTGTTGTTGATTGACATTGTGCCTTAAATATTCTAAAGTTGACTCTATGTATCATCCTTGAAAAGAAGAGAAGTTATTTAGTTGTTTTGTATTATTAAAAGACATTATCGCACTAAATTATAAACTCTTAGTTTAATAATTCAAAGAAAAGTTATAAACCTAAAAATGAATGATCATAGAAAAACAACTTTAAAATGAACTTCAAACAAACTTACAGAACAATCAACCTCCTATATATTTTAAAATGTAACATGAATATAAATTCAAAGAATCAAATACACTTAAAAAAAAAAAAACATATCATTAATTAAACAATCGCAAACACGAATCATAAATTAAATAATAATTACAATCTAATTAAGCAAACAATATCTTCATTCAATTCCAAAACATAAGATATTCAAAGTCAATTAGAGCCCATTCATCACTCAACACTATCTTCATTCAATTCCAAAACACGGAATAATCACAAAGTCAATTAAAAAAACATTTGATATGGTCAACAAAAACCCATCAATCACAAATTCCCTAGTTGAACGGAATAACGAAGTAAAAGGGAAAACCTTCAATTTTTTTAATGATTCAAGTTGGTGACTTTGTAAACTCGTTCTAAATTAATTCAATTTTGTAATTATAAACATTATCTAACGTATAATAAAACATTACTAACATAATAGATTATAATTTAAGATTAAATCTTGGATCTAAAAAGGTTGAATTGTTTATATTTCTGTCTTTATGTCCCCATAAGGAGATATATAAATCGAAAATGTGAATTAATTTCAATTTTGATTTTTGATATTTACATTTTTAATGTTAAGCTATAATACAAATATTATTTATTTATTTGAAATTTTTTAATTTATATTATACTATCATTTTATTTATTGGTTAGATACGAGTGATGTTTTTCTAAGTTGTTACGTCCTAGGATTCAGTGACGCGATGACATTAGCATCAGTAATGGTAGGTAGTTGTGTCTTCCGAGTCTCGGATGCAATGTATTATGTACAATGGTATTAATAGAGGGAGACCTCACCTATCACCTAGTTATGTGTGTCACTCAAACTCCAACCCTAACTCTCTCTCAATGCTCTTGACACTTGGACTAGAAAGCTTGTGTTGAAAAATGGTAGCACACGTGCATGAAAGTCAAGTAGCGAGCATGTTGTCATTTCCCAAAACGTTCATTTCTATGTCATTTTCAGCTATCAACTTTACTCATCTCTCACTGTATTACCCAGATATCAGAGAATTGACAACAAGTCCATTGTAGATTGATCATTTTATTTTTTGTCTTCAATTTTAAGTGTTAGTTTCTTGTTTTTAACTATTTTTATATTATATTTAGTTGTCTATTTAGATTTAAATTCATTGTCCATTATTGATTATTGAGTTTAATATATTTTCTTGTGATTGCAGGTTTTCTTACAAATAGGAATTCGAATACCATGACGGTACAAAAGTGGTTACTCTAAATAATCAGAGATCAGTTGTTGGAGTAGAGATCACACCAAACCATAAATACACTTTGGGGTTTGAGGAAATGGATTGGATCGATCGATATACTTAATGGACAACAAGCAAAAGGAGAATTCGATCTGTTATGGAAGGTCACTAGAAAATGTTCCGATCCAAATTTTTAGCCCCAACAAACAAGGTATCATGGAGAAGCCATATTTTTGGCAGAGGTACTTGGTATCTTTCTGGTTCAATGAAATTAGTGTCTTCTGTCTCACATCACCTATAAAAGAACACGAGTTTGATGTAAAACAGGGGGAGTCGTTCAAATATAGGATGTTTTCTTTTCTGAAATATCTTGATAGCCACAATAGCTTGATTCTTGGAGAGACAATAGCTTGATAGCCACCTTGATACTGTTTAGGTTTGAATTGAAAGCTTCAACCTCTGTTTATGGTTGAAACAAATTGTCCAGGTGGTGAATATCTTTTCTACAAGTTCTTTGTGAGAGGTGTACTGAATCTCAATTATTTCACCCAATTTTAAGGCTAGTATTACACTTAACCAGGTATTGGACTCAATCCTTACTTTGTCATTTTCATTACTAGTTAATACTTTTGGTTTTCCACGTGGTTATTGGGTTTTTAACTTATCTTTTATTTATTTGCACAGCATTGTTTTATTCAAGGAGATTATTTATATATATTTGACCGATTGAATCAAAACTGAGATTGTTATTAATGTTTCCGACTGGGTAGGTGAATCTACATTGCAATATGGCTTTCGAAGTTGTTATACATGTGGGTGAATCTTCCAAAATGTGGTTACTACAAAGAATGTGACTAAGCATCACCTCCTTTATTGTTTAACGTGTGGCGCTATATCGATCTGACAAACCAAAACAAACATAAAATCTGTAATTTGCAGCCAATAGATAATAAAAGCAAAATTTTACTTATTGTTTGTTTATGTTGTTCAGTAAACTAGGTTTGGTGAAATTTTCTTTTGACAAGTGATGACTCTCGGGAATCTCAGAGAGATACTTCTTTAGGTGCATGTTTCGCTTAACTAGGCGTTCTTACTTTATAGACCAATGTCCATCTCTTGACTAACTTCACAAGAATTTTAAAGTTTCACAGCCCATGTGAAATATTCAGTAATCTGGAATTTGTGATAATTCGACAAAATTGAAGATTCGACGTCTAATCTTTACTTAGTTGATGGTAAATCAGGTAGTTGGTTACGTTCTTCCCGTTCTTCACCATTGAATAAACACACTTCATCCAACGAGATTGCCTTTTTATTCTTTAAATGTGGTGTTATCATCTCGTATTCATGGGTTTTTCGTTATTTTTCCAAAATGATAGTTGCCCTATATATATATAATAGTTAAGAACTTTCTATATTATTCTTATTCAAATGGACGTCAAGCCAGTAGTAACGATAATATAATATTATTATGTGTGTAAGTTATATATATATTTCTTAGTGAATGTTATTAATATTATAATGGTTGATTAATCTTATAATGGTTGCGGTATGTAAATATTTCTAAGCTATATAATTTGACAAGCTAAGAATGAAATTATATCAAATTGTTTGTGGTGGGTGATAGAAAAAAGTTTTTTTAAGCTTTTATAAATGAAGAAAGGTAATTTTATTATTATCAATTGATTTATTGTAGTTGTATTTTATTAAATCATATTTTTATTATATTATTATTAAAAATATTTTATAATGTTGATTTAGTGTAGTTGAATTTTATTAAATCATATTATTATTGAAAGTATTTTATAAAGTTGTTTGAGTTAATTTGAAGAAAATATAAGATAGAAGAGCTCATATGAAATAGTTTAGTCTATTATATAAGCTAAATGAGGTTTTTATTTAAGTTACATAGCTCTTAGTCAAAATCATAAACTAAAAATACACATCACTCAAAATCGAGATATCAATATTACAACACTTGTATATATTTAGGGAAAATATTCATATTACAAATACCCATTTTCTTTAATTTTTTAAAATTTAAAATTTTGGGTTTTATATCCATTTAGCCGCTCATGATAATATATTATATGCCTACAATTCTTATACATATTATGACATTAACGTTGGTCTTTATATAGATAATGCATGACTATTTATTTATGGAAATGTTCAAATTGTATTGAATGAAAATCCATATTTGTAAAGATTATGTAACTCGACATAATATTGATAAGAATATGTATTATATGCATTCCTCTACAAGCAGTGAATAAATATGATTGTTCTTTCTACAATTTAGGCTTTACAATTAATGAAAACAAAAATGTTTTTTAATTATATTATATTTTTATTCTGAAACTTACTGTAATATTTCAAAGTAACAATGGTTCGCTTATATTGGGTTCATAAGTTTGGTAGTTTTTTCTGCACTTGCAACATAAAGTGTTCAAACTATGAATCATAAATCTATTCTAATTATACGCAAAGTTTATTATTTTTTTCTTAATACTTTGAATTATTCAAATGATGTATTTTGTTAAACTATTATATCATATGGGTTGGCACGTCAAAGTTTACAGGTTTTTTTAAAATACTTTGAATTATTCAAATGATGTCTTTTGTTGAACTATTATATCATATGCGTTGGCACCTTTGATTTCTTTATCGATTATAGTCACTCATTTCAAATATGACACATATGACAAAGATTCACCAAGGTATATATTCTCTTTAATGCTAACATATTAAATGCATATAGTGTTACCATATTGTGCTTTATGAGACACTCCAACAAAGATACATCAAACTGGGTTTCCTATGAGAGCCTCAAATCTTTTCCTTCAAGTAAGCAAATGAAAATAACTATAAAGGCCATCCACTAAATTTTATACAAATTAAAAATACTATATTATTTCTTCAAAGTAGAAATATTGAATTTTATAAACATAAATCCATATATTTTTAAGCTTTGATTCCAAACAAAACATATAAGCATAACACAATAACTACAAAGGCCATCCATCAAACTATTTCTCTCACACATAAAAATAACTATGTTATTCCATCACACTAGACCATGTATGGGCTTTTATTTGTATATAGATAGAGCCATATATACATATAAACATGTACGTTTTAATATCAAAGAAAATCCATAAAAAAGGCATAATTGTAAGGACCATCCACTAAACCACTGCTCTCACACAACTAAAAATAAATGTGGTATTTCATTAAATTAGAGATATAAGCTTACTATAAAATGAAGCAAACTTTTGTTAATACAAGTATGCTATTCTTGCCAAAATATCAATGCATATCAGATCAAGGGAAAAAACACCATGAATTAAAAGGGCGTAGCACAAATACATTTCAAGTGCCTTCAACTTTCTTTGCCTTTCCTTCTGGATTTTTATTTCGAATAATTCTTTCAATGTGCCATGACTTCAAATGTGTAAAGTCATAGGTGGAACAACATTTGATTAAGCCATCAATAAGATAGTCTAGATTCTCGGTTTTGGGTCAAATAGTTCTATTATCTTTACAAAAGCATGTCTTCTTTCAATAGTCAATAGTTCATAATGCATATTGAGTAGCTAATAGTTGTTTCTAGCTATTTATACAAAGATAAGTGCACTTAGACCAAACGCAATCACATAATTAAAATGGATTAGTTACAATATTATTGTAATGATTGTTTGGAAATAAATGTTTTGCTTTCATAAAGAATCATTGTTAATATTTCTTGCAATAATGTTATTAGTTCAAGAACTTCGCACCAAACATTGAAAACAACAACTACTAACTACCAACTAGCCTTAGTGGCAACGTCGGGGACATTGCCACAACGTAGCTCTTGTATTTATTAATAATTGTTTAGATTAGATTTATAATAATAAATTTTATTTCACAAAATAGATTATAAAATTAATAATAAATCTAAGTTCTCATAAGTAAGAGGGTTAAATTATTTCTCAATATAGGTAAATTGCAACCAAGTATAGTATGTTGTCTTTATGTAAAGAGTTAAATCTCGATAAATACTTGTACCACATGACTTCTACTCAACCTCGATGATGATGGAGAACAAGGAATGTTGGACATCTTGGTGATACCATAAGGGGTTGAAATCAACTTTTTGGTGTTAGAGTAGACCTAAAACTACTTATAATTGGATAAGGGATTGTCTTCCTTGTATGAAATAAAACAAGTAAACGACCCAAGACCTAGAGGAATTTGGTAGGAGTGGAAGTATGCCAATTTACAAACCACAAGTGGGTTATTTCAAATGGTGTAGTTTTCTTTGAATAATGGTGATGAGTCAACTTGCATGTGTGGACAGTCACCAATAATGATTGTCCTTGCTATCAATTTGACAACTAAATTATGATATGTTTTGTCATCTTAAAAAAAAATAAAATAAAATACTCTATATTTCTTTCGTACTTACATATTTTTTTACATTAAAATATCATATAATGATTTAAAAAATAAAATAATTATAATATTTTAAATTAAAATATATAAATGAAAAATTAATATCAAATTCAATAAAAATATTACTCACAACTTCACAACTCCTCTTGAAACTAAAATATTGATGGCCTTAAGAAAAGTTAGACAAAATAATGATAAAAAAGATGAAGATGTTGAAATATTGTAAGTTCGAAGAATATTCTATTGTATTTTATTCAGAGATGTTTTATTCCTCTGCTAGGATGTTATTATTGTATTTGGTCATCATAGAGTCATGAGGTAAAACCTCCTTTGTAAGTCGGGTCGATAGAACCCTCCAGAAAGTAATATTATAATGTTTTGAGTCTTCCTAAGTAAGTCGACTCAATTAAGTTTGTTGGGGCCGATCTAGTTAGTGAAAAATTCAAGTGGAAGATAAAGTATAAATAGGAGTGATGTGCTTCTCATTTGGACACACACAATCACTTGTGTAATTTGCATAGGAGAGAGAGAGAGAGAGAGAGAGAGAGAGAGAGAGAGAGAGAGAGAGAGATCTACATGGAGAAGGATCACTTGTTTGGGGTTTTGTATTTGTACTTTTGGTCATCTATATTGAGGAAGTTTTGCTAAGTTTTCTTCCCCTAGAGGGTTTCCCAGGATAAATCTATGTCTATCTTGTGATTGTGTTTCTTTCAGTGATCCTGTATATGCTATTGTTGTGAAATTGAATTGAATACTAATGTTATCTATCTTATTATACTAAATTTTAACATGGTATCAAAGCTATCCTGAATAGGACAACTTTCACAAGGTGAAACTCTCTTCTCCCTTCGACAAGAAATTAAAGTTTCTGTCAAAGTTGAAATTTTGGAAATATGATTACATAGAAACTTTGTGCCTCCCTAGGGCACAACTATTGAGCCCTAGATCAAAATTTTTGAGTGGGTAGATCTCTAAGAAATTAAAACCCTAGTTTAACTTTGGACTAGAAAACTGGAGAAAACTAGAAATCTAGAAAACTGCAGAAACTGCATATCAGAATTTTGTAAGTCAATTTTGAGAGGTGAAAATTTGGACTCTCTAGAAACCAAGTGTACCAATCAATTCGCCTTAGTCAAGCGCATCTCCTGGTAAGGTCAATTTTTCATTTTGAGAAATTTCATTTTTTAGCGACCTCCTCGATAAGATGGCCTCAAGCACTAAGCTTGAGGATAAGCTAGAAGGAATAGATATTTTTCGAGCATGGAAATATAGGATTGGCCTCATTCTTGAAGAGAATGACCTTGCCAAATGCATCAAGGATGAAGTTGCAGAACCTTAAGAGGATGAAGCTAAGGAGAAGCACAAGAAGGACCTAACTAGGGCACACAGGATCATTGATGATTCTATTCAAGACCACTTAATTCCTCAAGTGTCATCCAAGAAGACCTCAAAGGGGATGTATGATTCTCTAGACATAATGTATGAAGGAAGGAACATCAATAGAAAGATGGATTTGAGAACTCAATTGAAGAGTACCAAGATGTGCCAAGAAGAATCCATCCAAGACTACTTCACAAGGGTCTCCCAGTTCAAGGAGAAACTAGAAGCCATTGGAGACTCCCTTGATGAAGATGAGCTAGTTATGATTGCTCTCAATGATCTCACTAGACCTTGGGATTCATTCATTCAGACTATGTGTGCCATAAAGGAAAGCATGAAATTCGACATTGTATGGGAAAATTGAATCCAAGAGGAGGCTAGAGTATCCAATAGATAAGCTCTACTTAAAGAAGATGATCAAGCCCTAGCCACCCATAACAAGAGAGGAAGAATTCAATCTAAATTCAAGAAGGAAATCCACAAGGAGTATCAACCTCCCAAGAAGTTCCAAAGGACAAGAGGAAACAATCCAAGAAGAAACTACTCCAACTTTCAATGTTTCAATTGTGACAAGCTAGGACACATTGCCAGAAATTGTCCATTGAAGAAAGAAGAATACAAGAAAAGGAACAACAACAAAAGACAGAATGCATACCGAGCCAGAGATGAATATGAAAAATAAGATGAAGAAGGACCTCCAAGAAAACAAGTAAAAGAAGAAGATGCAGAAGAGTATGTATTATTCTCTACACTCTCTGGGTATGTGACACCTGGAGAGTATACATGGCTTATTAATAGTGGCGCTTCAAATCACATGACGAGACAAAAGGAAACTCTATCAAAACTTGAAGAGAAGAACTCTCCTCATAAGGTATCCTTAGGAGATGACTATCAATATCCTATCAAAGGAATTGTTGAAGCAAGCTACAAGCTTTATTCTAGAACCCCCATGAAGATGAAGGAAGTCTTATTTGTACCGGGTTTGAAGAGGAAATTACTTTATATCTCAGCATTAGATAAGAAAGGATATAGGGTTGTATTCATAGATGGACAAGTACTTATGTGTCCCAAAGGAAAATCAATTGAAGATGCAGTTGTCATTGGTGAAGAAGAAGGAGGCTTATACAAACTCAAGGGACATTTAGAAACAACCCTTGTTCATGAGACCACTAGCCCAAGTGAATTATGGCACACTAGGCTTGTTCACATCAACTACAAAGCACTACCCCACATGAGCAAAGTAGTGACATGATTACCATATTTGAAGATCGATCATGAAGGTATTTGCAAAGGATGTGCAAAAGTAAATAATATCAAGAATCCATTTTGAAGAGTTAGACAAAGACTAAAGAATGGTGTTTCAGAAAGAAAGAATAGGACCATTATGGAAGTAGTGAAGACAATGATACATGGTAAAGATATTCCAATGTTTCTATGGGATGAAGCAATAAGGACGACAGTTTATGTACATAATAGATTATCCCATGCTGCCCTTGGATTCGAGACTCCAGAAGAAATGTTCACAGGAAAGAAGCCTGAAGCGAGCCACCTCAAGATATTTGGTTGACTAGTGTATGTTCACATACCAAAGGAAAAGAGAACCAAGTTGGACCCTTCTAGAAAGAAGAGAATATTTGTTTGATACTGTGAAGTCCCCAAAGCCTTCAGAATATACTTTCCAGGATTCCATCACATGGAGATTAGTACAGATGTAACATTTGATGAAGAAGCAGCTCTCAAGAGATCCAGAAAGTGCTAGCATGAATAAGTATATGAAGAATATGTACCTCTTACAAATGTAGAAGTTGCACCCTCCCCCGAAGATGAAACACCAGAAGACCATGATATGCTAGAACCTCAAGAACCTCCCACTATGAATATATCATGAAAGAGAAAGCCTGCTTGGGTAAGAGAAATTATACAACAAGCAGAGAAGTATGGAGTTCCAGAAGGCTCCACAAGAGTAAGAAAGAATTCAAATCCATTTTCCAATTATGTAGCTTTGATGTGTGATCTTGTAGATCAAGAACCTACAAGTTATGAATAATTTATACATAAGAAAGAATGGGTAGAAGCAATGATGGAGTAATACCAATCAATAATGAAGATTAATGTTTGGGATATAGTTCCCAAACCAGAAGGAAAAAATATGGTGTATTCCAAGTGGATCTACAAGACAAAGCATGCAGTTGATGGAAGTATTGAGAAATACAAGGAAAGGTTTGTCACTAGAGTATTCTCTCAGAAAGAGGGAATTGATTATGAAGAGACATTTGCGCTAGTATAAAGGTACACTTCCATTAGAACCATCATGGCACTTGCATCCATGATGAAGTGGAGTTTACACCAGATGGATGTGAAGACAACTTTCCTGATTGTTGTTATTGAGGAAGAAGTGTACATAGAACAACCACAGGGTTTTGAAGTTGAAGACAGACAAACTCACGTATTCTAGTTGAAGAAGGCTCTGTATGGATTGAAGAAATATCCTAGATCTTGGTATGGAAGGATATATAGATTTTTGACAAGCTTGGGATTTACCAAAAGTAAAGTTGGCCCTAACCTTTAATTTAAGGTTATGGACGAGGAACATGCCATATTGTTGTTGTATGTGGATGATTTATTTTTGACAGGAAATGAGAAACATATTGTAGAGTGCAAGAAGAATCGCGCTGAAGAAGTTGAGATGAAAGACCTTGGATTGATGCACTATTTTCTAGGTCTGTAGGTATGGTAGAACTCATAAGGAGTCTTTCTCAACCAGAGAAAGTATGTCATGGAAATCCTAAAAATATTTGATATGTTGGAATGTAAAGCCATGGATACCAACCTGAAGTTCTTAACTGATGAATTGTCAGAGTTAGTGGATCTGACTTAGTACAGACATAATATTGGGTCGTTGATGTATCTGACGAATACCATGCCATATATATGATTTGTTGTGAACACCTTGAGTCGCTATCTAGTTCAGCAAAGACGTGTTCACCTGGTAGCTGCAAAGCATTTGATGAAGTACCTAAAAGGTACGATAGACTTTGGTCTATACTATGTTGGAGATTATGACTACAGACTACATGGTTATACAGATGCAGATTAGGTTGGAGTGTCTCAGACAGGAAGAGCACCTCACGTGGATGTTATTGTCTAGGATCCGTCGTGATCTCATGTTTTAGCAGGAAGCAGTCCAGTGTTGCTCTAAGCACAGCTCAAGCAGAGTATATAGCAGCTTGTTTTGCTAGTTGTGAAGCTATATGGCTTCGAAAATTGATGTCAAGTCTATTTGACATGGATTTGGATACCACAATGATTCTACGTGACAACCAGAGTTGTATAAAGATGATGGAGAACCCAATGTTCCATGACAAGTCAAAGCACATCGAAATACAGTATTTTTACATATAAAATATGGTACAGAAGGGAGCTATAAAGCTCCAGTATGTGAGCATTGATGAGCAAGTTGTTGATGTGTTGACTAAGCCTCTATCTCGAGTGAAGTTTGAATACTTCTGTGAAAATATTGGTATGGTTCAAAAGGACCTTCCTCGAAAGGGGGAGCAATGATGATGATGTTGCGGTGGAATTGTATCGTCCCTAGACATTAGTACTAAAGTGATTCACAGACTTTTGTCTTGGTAATGTGGTTGGGATTGTATCATCTTGGACATTATTCCTAAAGTGATTCACAGAATTTTGTCTCTGTGATGTGGTTGGGATTGTATCATCCCTCGACATTAGTCCTAAATTGATCCATAGAATTTTGTCTCCGTGACGTGGTTGGGATTGTATCATCCCTGGACATTATTCCTAAAGTGATCCATAGACTTTCATTTCTGTGATGTGATCATGTGTGTTGCAGGTTATGTTGATGATGTTGTTGTTGCTGAATGAAAGATCAAGTGTTTTTGTAGACGATCAAGTGATCGAGTGCTGCAGAAGATGAAGATCAAAGATGAAGACTCAGTGTTGTAGAAGATGATGATCCACTACTGAAGATGTTGAAGATGTTCAAGTTGTTGATGTTGTTGAAGAAAACTTCCAATGGTTTATAGATGCATCACCTTGATGTTGTTGATGATGCTCTTTCTCCTTGCTCCTACAGTTGGTGTTTTTTATTACCAGTAGAATACCCATCTTGTTAAGGGGGAGTGTTGAAATATTGTAACTTCGAAGAATATTCTATTGTATTTTATTCGGAGATGTTTTATTCCTCTTTGGGGATGTTATTATTGTATTTGGTCATCATAGAGTCATGAGGTAAAACCTCCTTTGTAAGGCGGGTCGATAGAACCCTCCATAAAGTAATATTATATTGTTTTGAGTCTTACTAAGTAAGTCATACAAGTTAAGTTTGTTGGGGTTGACCTAGTTAGTGAAAAAGACAAGTGGAAGATAAAGTATAAATATGAGTGATGTGCTCCTCATTTGGACACACACACTCGTTTGTGTAATTCACATATGAGAGAGAGATATATATATGAAAGAGGAGCACTTGTTTCAGGTTTTGTCTTTGTACTTTTGATCCATTTATATTGAGGAATTTTTGTTGGGTTTTCTTCCCCTAGAGGGTTTCCCAAGATAAATCTGTGTCTATCTTATGATTGTGTTTATTTTAGTGATATTTTATATGCTATTGTTGTGAAATTGAATTGAATACTAATGTTATCTATCTTAGGATATTGAATTTTAACAGAAGATTCCGGTTGCAAGGTGAGTGAAAGTCGTGACGGAAGGAGCCGCGACAAATGAGGAACAAAGCAAGTTAGAAAGCAGAGTTTGACTTAATTTTGGTAAAGAGTTAGTTAGAATAAAAGCTTGCTTTTAATAATAAAACATGATTGTAATTTCGACCGATAGTGCCTATTTTTAGATATAATGGGATGGGTTAAATTAGAAAGATAACCTATCAACTGACTGTTGAGATTTAGTCGATGGTTAAATCAAGAAATGTAAAAAGCTTATAAAAGCATTGATCCAAGTTGTGTGTGGATGACAACAAAAGAAGGAAATAAAGATGTGTAAAGCATAAACGTATTGATCCAAGTTGTGTGCAGAGCATGGGCTATTCTGAGAGAAAGAAAGAAAGAGAGACAAAAACCAGAGAGCCCGAGACAAGAGATGAATACATGAATTGTAAAGAATAACAAAAGAAGAGTCTCCAAGCTAGGTGAGCAGACCAAAGGTGCTAAACCATTTCTCATGCCAGATGAAGAGCACCTTTGTGGTTTTTCCCGGATGGGTTTCCACATTATATCTTGTCTCTATGTGTCTTTAATGTTCGTGAATGTGTTGAATACATATCCATGGTGAATGAGATGATTTGAATGTGTTGTGTAGACCTTGTTGTGAATGAACTTATGTGTTTGTGTGTGCCACACCTAAATGAGTTAATGCTTTATGTTATATTCTGGTGATGGATCAATAGACTATATTTGTGAATGAATGTATGGGACAAAGGTATATTCTGGGTTTCGGTTGAGTTGTCTGATAATGTTGTAATAGGGAAATCCCCCTCATAACTGCAGAAACCTAGTTCTGGCAGTTCCCAATAAGATATCTCAGGTGAGACTTCATTTGTGTCATAGGTGTTTCTGAAGGAGATATCCTATTGCGAGCCAATATCTTGGGTTTTGTTGACAAATGAGGATCTGAACCTAGGTTGACATAAAGTGCACCAATACATATTTATGTAATTAAAGTGTTTACCTAGGAGGTATCTCCAAAATGGAATGAGCTATGTGGGGCACGTGCTCTCCTTTCTGAAGAGAAGGAAGTAACAATTGGTCATATTTTAATTTTATGTAAATGAAGGAACAATTGATCAACTCTTAATTTTATGTAGTTATTCAAAAAGGATTTGGTTGAACATGAAATCTTAATAGAGGTTAGAGAAAGGTGATATTTGACTCGATGATTAGATATTTCAAATCTTGACATTCTTGGTCATTATTAAAAGAATTCAAAGCCCTCTTTATCATAATAGCTTAGAACACGTGGCTATATAGGAATGCTATACTCTTTGAAGATAGATAGAATATTTTTTTCTATGTGCCCCCTTCAAGACCTCTATAGTGGTCCCAATTCAAGACCTCTCTAAAGATCTCTTCCAAAAGGCATATTTTTTATGTTCCAATAAATAAATATCAAACCTAAGTTTAGTTTGATTGGTATACCAAGGCCGTCCATCTTCATGTGAAGCAAATTTAAGTTGGGACTAGGAGGAGAAAGAAATGACCATATTGAATTGCTTGCCTTGAAATTATTATTAAGATTAGTTGTATATAAAGGAATTTTAAATTTACAATTATTTTGTGACTTTTTTTTATGGTTATTAAATAGATTGAAAGACTAAACAGAATGTAAAAGTTGCTTTTAAATCATTTTTTTTTGAAGAGATTAAATCTAATCTAGTTTCAATTCTATTTCACTCTAACATGTGTACACAAAGATCAACGTAACTCTATATTTGATGTTCTTTTCAGAGAAGGATTTCAACCCAATCATAACTCTCTATTTGGTGTTCTTTCCAAAGAAGGCTTCTAACTCGGAACAGTATAATCGCTAACCAAAACGCCTTCGACTCGCTGGAATCCGGTATGCCATTTTTTTTTTGAAACAACAATTTAGAGGTTTTAAGTGACGATTTCGGTAATCTGGGTCGTTTTAAAATGGACCATTTAATCTAGAATACCTGAATTTAAATGCATAAATTAAGAAATAACAAAAATAACAATTTTTATAAACATTTTTAACCGGTTTCTATCGAAAATTGGCCGAAAAAGTGGGGCGTTTTAGTTGTCTTTTATCCTACTCGCTCTAACTCAATCATCAATTATGGAGTATGTTGGAATCCAAGTATTGACAAATGTAATTCTATTTACAATTTATGGAATGAACTACTATTGTTTTTTCTAATCATGTGAAGTACTATTGTGTTTTTTAATCATGAATTATGGAGTCCAAGTATGGACGAATGTAATTCTATTTACAATTTATGGAATGAATAACAATATTGTTTTCAAATGAACTACTATTGTGTTTTTGCATGTTTGATAAGTTATACAAACATGTTTCATTGTCATGTGACAATTAGAATATCTCTTCATTTTTAATGTGAAGTGTCATTGAAATTATTTTAAATTATTTTATTATGATTTCTTAATGTAATATGTTTTTATACGTTTTTATACTGAGAACAATTATATATATAAAGAGAGAGAACTTACGAGTGTTAAAGTAATTGGTAATCAGTAATTGTGATGAGAAATTATAAATAGAAGGTCTTGAGTTTAAATCCCTCATAAATACTTACTTTATATAATAATATAAAGTAAGTGCCTATGAAAGATTTGAACTCAAGATATGATGTTCTTTCTTTTGTTTAAAGTAAAACTAATTTAAAAAGAAGTTTAAAATGTTAGATGTAAAATGTTAGAGAGAGAGAGAGAGAGAGAGAGTTTTAGTTATTATAATTATGCTAAAGTTATAATAAATTTTTTTGTCAATATATTATGATTAACAATATCTTTTGACTATCGAATTAGAGTTTATTGTTTTATTTTAATTTGTTTTCCCATGGTGAAGTAATATAGATAATATCATGAGAGGCAGGTGCGGGAGGGATAATTTTCATTCCTGGTGGAAAAATAGTGAAAACCTTTGCATGGGGCCTTGGAACCAAGGTGAACAATGAGGCTGAATGTTTTTCGCTTCTTCATGGCCTAGAATTGATAGACTGGGGATCCATATCGAAATTACTAGTCTTTGGCGACTCTCACTGAGTCATTCTAAGGATGCAATCATGATACTCAAAAGGATCCATCATTTGCAAAAAACTCTATGATCGGATTTCCCTCCTAAAACTTCCCCCTCATGTTTTTTATCTCCACATCCTTAGAGGAAACAATGGATGAGCCGACAAATTTGCTAACACAGGTGCTTCATTGCCCCAAGGAACAATGGTTTGCAATTGACAAAGTAAAGGTTTCAAGTTTATCTCCTAACTCCCCAATGAACATTCAAATGGGCAATACTAAGGTCTCAACAATGGAGGGTTGATCTCCCCTTCCCTCAACCTCGATTCGCATTCTCCTCACCGTCTGGACCAGTGGCATCTCCGTGGACATGTGGTCTCAACTATCGATTGACCTTAACTCCCCGTCCTCTCATCTAGTGCGATCCAGCTCTGTTATGGAATCCCACACACGCACAATGGACCGCAACATTAAGTTTGATGTTCCCCTCCTCTCACCTCATTCACACTCAGGTTCTTTTGAAGTAGGCTCTCTCAAAGTAGACGATCCCCTTAGGCCCGGACTTCTCCAGGATTTGTTTTCAGGTCTTTCCTTCTTGACAGGTCCTCTGACTATGGCAAAAAATGATGTAGTCGATGGGTTTGCTATTCTTAAATCTAGGCAAGATGACCTCAAGAAAAACCTATGCATACTCTCTGATTTCATGACAGTGAGCGTTAAGGACAACAGAGCTATGGCTTTTGATGTCAAGTTCATGGCTTCTGATATCAAGTACATGTCCAATCATATTGGATGCCACGATTCCTGCATTGACGACCATGCTAGAGACCTCAGAGAACTGATGGGAACGGTGGACATCATCAAAGTCGAAGTGATGAAGCTAGCAAGGATGAATCAATGCAGTCACTGTTAGGATTCTCCTGGTGAAGAGGCTCAACCCATGGAATATGTTTCAGTCGCCCAGCCTATTGGGTTTTCAGGAAAACCCAAATAATCTCTCATGTTCTTTCCATGTTTTTATGTATATTTTTAAATTAGTAGTTCGCTTCTTTTTACTCTTCCCTAGTTACAGTTAATAACATGAACTCATTCACCAGTTTTAGATGGATGCCAACCCCGTTGGAAGTTGTTGTAAATTTATTCTATCGATCCTCCTTTTTTCCCAAAATTATGCTTGAAAGGTTATACACAACCCTTTTAATATATACGGTTTTATTGTTTTTGTTAATATATATATATAAGTATTCATAGCATTTAAATTATATTTTAATGTCAATGACCATGTATATTGTAATTTTTCTAGAATAATTGTTATGTCCCTTAAAATTATATTTTAACGTTAACGTCAATGCATATCGTAATTCTTTTTAAAATAATTGTATGTCTTCGATAGGGGACATATGTTTCACGTAGCAATATTATTCATGTTGTTCAGAAGGGAAATTTCTTGCATGGTCAAGGTCGGGGTAGTGTTTCAAATTATTAATCTTGTATATTGATCTAGGAACAAAGCATCAATCTCATCAAAAAATAATCAACAAATAACTCATGAAATGGTGTAATCGGTCTACAGGAATAGTAGCCGCTCTGTATTCACATAAAGAATGAATGATTACAATTACAATGTCATGCTATAGGCATGAATGATTGAGCAATTCGAATCCTCAAGGAGGTCATTCGAATTGAATGAGTGAGTCTAGCTTAACTGATTGTAAGCCATGGTTCACACTCAGTTAACCACTGATAAAAACCCTAATTGACTCACCTAAACCCTAACTAAAGTTGGAGTGCAATAAATGACTGAGTCTCAACTGAAAGAGATCAGACACATGTCATAGCAAGCCAACCATCAAGTGCTAGTGCTTCAATGACTTCAATGAACCTCGATGAGGTTAACTGAAGCTGAACTAAACATCAGAAGTTGGTGGAGGTGCCCCTGTTGACTCCAGTTCATTAATTAATCATTAAATAATAAATTAAATGAATGGAGGTGCCTTCACTGAGCTGTTTAACTGATTGTAACCACCAGTTAGCAATTAGGTGCATTAATATCACTCAGATCACACCCAGAGTGCTCCAGTTAGCCTCCCCGAATGTAGGAGAAGGATAAGTTAGCCTCCTTGACTGAAGGTAGGCATAAATGTGACTGGATGATGTCAATTAATGTCAATTATACTTAGGATAGTGGTTTAACTAGGCCAATTTGACCAAAAAGAGTGTGTATGGTGGTAAATGTCTCCAACACCCCCCCTTAAGCTATACTCAGGAAGAGTTAGAGAACATAAATGCATAAAAATGCTAGGGCCCTGACAACTAAGGCCATAGGTCACCCTGTACAATGTTGAAATTGAAACAATGCTCAAAACAAACTAAGTGAGGAAAAGAGGGAAAACCCAGTGGGAACCCCCCCCACCCCCCTCAAGCTGAACATTAAAAGTAGTCTGAATCGCCTTGATGAACTCACCCCCAACAATGAACGGAGGTAAGTGAACTTATTTTCTGAAAATATCTTGGTGAAGATGTCTGCAATCTGCTCATCAGTCGGGCAGTATTGGAGAATGATGGTCCTGTCATGCACTAACTCCTTGATATAGTGCATGTGGATCTCTACATGCTTGGTCCTCTGCTTGGTAACTGGATCTGTGGAAATATTAATAGCACTTTGATTGTCACAAAAGAGGACAGTGGACAAAGTAATACCAAGATCAAACTCTAAAAGAATGCCTTGCAACCAAACTGCTTGGATGCAAGCATTCACCGCTCCTCGATACTCGGCCTCTGTTGAAGATAGTGCTATGGCAGCATGCTTTTTGCTTAAATAGCAAATGGGGCCACCACCAAACATGAATACATATCTAGAAGTAGACTTTATACATATCCAGAAGTAGACTTTATACATATCCAGAAGTAGACTTTATACATATCCAGAAGTAGACTTCCGATCAATAGAATCACCCGCCCAATCGAAATCTGTGTATCCAACCAGCTCTAGCTCGGAGTCTGTAGCATAGTGAATGCCGTAGGTCTTGGTTCCTTGAATATACTGGAGGATCCTCTTAGCTGCCTTCCAATGAAGATCATGAGGCTGCTGCATGTATCTTGATACAGCATTCATGGCATAACAAATATCAGGCCGAGAATGTGTCAAGTACAACAAGCTACCGATCAGCTGTCGATAGATAGTGCAGTCCATGGGAGGTGTGCTTTTTCCTTCTTCAAGGCTGATCCCTGAAAGGAAAGGGAATGGTGTAGGCCTAAATTCAGCCATGTTAAACTTGAATAACATGTCTGAAATGTATTTGAAATGAGTGACCATAATCCCATCATAATTTTGCTGAATTTCGAGCCTCAAAAATTGTTTTAGAAGCCCCAAATCACTCATTTCAAAGGCATTATGGAGAGCAGTTTTGATGGCTGAAATGGAGGCGACTGTGCTACCTGTGATCACTAAGTCATCAACATATAAAATATGATAATTATATGACCATCATACTTCTGTAGATACACATTTGGATATGATATACATCTCTGAAAGTTTTGCGAGAGAAGGAAGGCATCCATCTTGGAATACCACTCTCTTGGGGCCTGTTTTAACACGTATAATGACTTCTTTAGCTTGCAAACCAAAGATGGATCAGTGATGTAGCCCTCAGGTTGCTTCATGTATATCTCCTCATGAATATATCCATGCATAAATGTTGACTTAACATCCATGTGATGCACTTCCCAGTGCTTGGATGCTGAAATTGCCAAAACAAGGCGGATGGAGTCCATTTTTGCAACCGATGCAAAGGTCTCATGGTAGTCCACTCCTTGGACCTGAGAGAAACCTTTTGCTACCAGCCTTGCCTTATATTTGTAGGTGCTTCCATCAGCAGCAACCTTGGTCTGAAACACTCACTTGCATTGAACCAATTTCCTTCCCGGAGGAAGAGAAACTAGCTCCCAAGTAGTGTTTTTCTGAAGAGAATTCATCTCTTCATCCATGGCAACTTGCCATCTCGGATACTTCCGAGAATGGTAGTAGGATTTTGGATCTGAAATAATCATCAAATAGCAAGTTTTGGACAACAAATTATCAGAACAAGAGAATGCAATACCTGCTCTTTGGAAATCAGACTGGGTTCTCCTTGGATCATCCGGATTTCCAATGTTGTCTCCTGTGGAGGAGAGTGTCTGTCGGGCCCATGTAGGAAGATGATTTTGCACTTCAGGTTCTAATTCAGCCTTTGATTATTGCTGCACACTGATTTCAGAAATCAGAGGATCCAAATCAGGGTCATCACCCCCAATTTCATCATCCAAATATTCAGTAGAATAGGAAGGAAATTCAACAGTTTTCTCCTTCACTAGTTCCACCTCCTGAAGAGGCTCATCGAACTTGACACTTCTCTCGATGATGATCTGTTTGGTTTTTCTATCCAGCAGCTTGAACCCTTTAGATTCATTAGGATACCCAATAAATAGACATTCTATGCTTTGCGGTTGCAAAGCCCTTCTTTTATCAAGCGGAATCCGGGCCCATGCAGTGGACCCAAACACCCGTAGGTTCGACACATCCGGCTTGTGTCCAAAGTATGCTTATAAAGGGGTCTTCCCTTTCATGGATGAGTGTGGCACCATGTTATGAATGTATGCTGCAGTATGCATGGCCTCAGCCCACAAATTTGCAGCAAGCTTCTTGGATTCCAACATACAGGTGGTCATCTCCCTGAGAGACCGCTTCTTCCTTTCCGCTACTCCGTTCTGCTGTGGAGTGTAGGGAATTGAATGTTGGACCTGAATACCACTTTGGGAGCATATGTATAGAAAGTAATTACTGACATAATCCCCTCCATTATCAGATCTCAAGATATTGATCTTAAGCCTAGAGGCATTTTCGATCAAGGCCTTCAATTCAGAAATTTTTTCACATACTTCTGATTTCTTTTTGAGAAAGAAAACCCATGTATACCTTGAAAAATCATCAATAAAAGTTAGGAGATACCTTGATCCATTCATGGATGTGATAGGCATCAGACCGCTGATATCAGAATGTATCAGCCCCAATATGCATGTAGCTCGGTTTGCCTTCCCCCAATCGAACTTGTGCTCAGGGTGTTTTCTAATCACACAGCCCTTGCAAATTCCCATGGTTGCCTTGATGATCGGGAGGCCTTCAACCATGGAATTTTTATGTAATTGCTACAAATATTTGAAATTAAGATCACCAAACCTCTCATGCTACAACCTACTAACCTCATTTCCATGAGTTAGCAGAGCGGTGGGCTTTGCATCCGCAACAAAGTGAGAGAGCTCATAGGATTTTGCATGGTGGTTTGCAAGGCCTTTAGCAATGAGTTTCCCGGATGCAATTTATTTTATCTCAACATAATTTGGGCTGAAATAGACTCTCTTAGGAACTCCTGTATGTGTCATCTGATAGACACTAAGGAGATTTGATGCCAGAGACGATACATACAAAACATTAGAGAAAAAAAACATTTTCAAGATCTCCAGTACCTTGTCCTTCTAAAATGATGGTGGAGTCATCTCCCATGTAGATGGGGATAGATTTGCCGGTCTCCAAGGATGAAAATGAGTCTTTCTCAGCCATCATGTGGTTCGAAGCTCCAGAGTCAATCAACAGTGCTTTGTACTTCGCAGTGCTTGCCATGAGGGCATGAACTTTTTCATGCTGTGGTTCCCGATCTTGCTGATCTCTCCTCCGAAAGCTTTCCAGAAGATTGATGTGATTTCTCTCAAGGAGAGAGGTAGCTTCATCAAGAATCTTCTTCATGAAGACATGTTCAGGGTGGAATCCCTTCCCGCAATAAGAACACTTGACTTTTTCCTTGCCATGGTTCCCTTTTCCTTTGTTCTTCCTTGAGTCGGAAGACTCATCATGCTGCTGATTTTCAACTCTAGGTTTAGGAGCATCAAATTTAGTTTTTGGGTTCTTCTGCTGCTTTCCTTTACCCTTCTGATCTTTGGGCCCCGAGACATGGAGGGCTTGATCACGGGAAGATCAGATGATCCCCATCTGGACAAGCTTGTCATGTTCACTTGTTAGGGACTCAATGAAGGCATTGAGTGTAGGCATCTTCCATCCAGGGGTTGTGAGCTTCCCCACACGGAAGGTAGAAACAAAAATTGAATAATCAGCCCCAATTTTGGAGAGTATGGCGAGGATGAGATGATCATCCTCCTTCTCCACTTTGCATTGCTTCAAGAGTAAAACCGTATGCTTGAACTTTGTGAAGAAATCATTCAGAGTCTCAAAATTGGAGGGCTGGAGAGGCATGAGTTCATTTTCGAGCTGGTAAACCCTCAAGTCATCATGATTTCCATATAGAGTTTCCAATTTGTCCCATATTTCTTTTGGAGTCTTCAATCCCACAATATGAAAGAGAAGGTCTCGGGAAATAGAGAGGCACAAGAAACCGAAGGCTTCATCCTTCCTATTCAAGAATCTTGATTTTTCTATGGCGGATCTAGGCTCATCTTCAGTGTCCATGGTGACTCTAAAAATTCCTCTGGAGTGCAGCTGAATCTCCATATCACCTTTCCATGAGTGGAAATTGTACGGAGTCAAGAGATCTACTAAGGAGGCCATTTGGATGTGTTGGAGCGAATGCTTCACCTGTAGAAACCAGAAAATCAAAACAGAAAGGGCAATGTAAGGTTGGATAGCCTGCACATTTTAGGCTTTCATCACACCCAGCATAGTCAATAAAGCAAGCTTGATCACCAAGTTCTTTACTTGGGGTATTAAGTGGTAAGCCTTGGCTTCTGGTGCAGTGCTAGATTTTTGAGCTATTGCTCAAATTTCATGCAGAAATCTGTCAAAAAGCTTGTTTTTGAGAGATAGAGCTTTGTCCTACCGTAAGCTTTGATACCATATTAATCTTGTATATTGATATAGGAACAAAGCATCAATCTCATCAAAGATTAATCAACAAATAACTCATGAAATGGTGTAATCAGTCTATAGGAATAGTAGCCGCTCTGTATTCACATAAAGAATGAATGATTACAATTACAATGTCATGCTATAGGCATGAATGAATGAGCAATTCTAATCCTCAAGGAGGTCATTCGAATTGAATGAGTGAGTCTAGCTTAACTGACTGTAAGCCATGGTTCACACTCAGTTAACCACTGATAAAAACCCTAATTGACTCACCTAAACCCTAACTGAAGTCGAAGTGCAATAAATGACCGAGTCTCAACTGAAAGAGATCATACACATGTCATAGCAAGCCAACCATCAAGTGCTAGAACTTCAATGACTTCAATGAACCCCGATGAGGTTAATTGAAGCTGAACTGAACATCAAAAGTTGGTGGAGGCGCCCCTATTGACTCTAGTTCATTAATTAATCATTAAATAATCAATTAAATGAAGGGAGGCACCTTCACTGAGCTGTTTAACTGATTGTAACCACCAGTTAGCAATTAGGTGCATTAATATCACTCAGATCACCCCCGGAGTGCTCTAGTTAGCCTCCCCGAATGTAGGAGAAGGCTAAGTTAGCCTCCTTGACTGAAGGTAGGTGTGGGTGTGATTGGATGATGTCAATTAATGCTCCACTGATGTCAATTATACTTAGGATAGTGGTTTAACTAGTCCAATTTGACCAAAAAGAGTGTGTATGGTGGTAAATGTCTCCAACACAAATATTGTGTGTGATATAGTTTGTTGATGTCTGCGTCATTTTTCCTCCCTAGTAGGGGGCGACAGGCGGATGTCAGCTGCAATTAATTATCGTGGGGTGTCAAACTTACTAGTGTATACGAACACATACATAATCGTTTTGAATGCTAACCATCCTGGTGTATAGTCTATGCAATCTATTGAACATGTGTAACCACGCTGATCATTCAATCTTTAACATATATTTTCTCACTAGTAGGATAAACTAGCAGTTGCCCCAGAAGGTGCAATAAAAAGCCGAAAGGAAAAAAATAGGAAAAAGTAAAGATAATAGTATTTTTTGTTGTGAATTATTATTAGTATAGGTTGGGATAGGCAACATCTAGAGTAGGTTATAAACCCAGTCAAGCAGGTGATATTCCTAAGATTGAAACATAAAGCTAATGTAAAGCTCTCATGTTTAATTAGGCCTTATTATTCAACATGAGGGGCTATGACATAAGAACTTATTTTAAGCACTCGTGAATCCATAAATGCATAGAAGCATTGAAAATATCACTTTGAAAGCAATGGAGGTCAATCTACTTACAAATGGAAACAATAAATGCTAGAAAGGAAGGCTAATGGAAACAAATAAATTCATGGAAAATGCAATAATTGGAATAAAACTCTTCCCAAACTTGCAACTACCTTATATAGGGATGATTAATTAAGGACCTCTTGAAAATGAATTATGCCTCACCTCTATTCCTTCTCTCCTTAGAAATACCTTGAGAAAATATATAGAAGCAAAGCCAAGTTAAATATTCAAGTTATGCCTATCTTAAGTCCCCTCTATCTTAATGGCTTTGTTAGACAGACCTTGAGGAAATATAATTAGTCTACCTTGTCGATCTTAATAACCATTGAAACTTCTATCTAGTGCTTTGGGACTTGAACCCCAACCCAAGAAACCCTCATATTCGTCCAGTCTTGTACAACTCTTAAGAATATCACTTAGATATCTTACAAGGTGTTTTTTTTGTCTCATAAATATTCTCGGAACCATATTCAAATATATATTATTTTGATTTATATATGAACTATACATTTGGAAGGATGGTGAAGCCATACATACCTCTAGAGTGTGATAACATATTTAATGAACCTCTTGACCTTAAGTGGTAATTATAATTTGTGTTAACTACGTTTTAGTGTGACTTAACATTATATGGGGATTTAGAAATATTAGTGGTTTTTGTGTAGGGATTGATACATTCACATACTGTATCAATCAAATTTCATATTGGACGGAAGGATAAAGTGAGAACAAATTGATGCTTTCTAATTCTACCTTGAAACAAATAGGCACCCTATGGAAGATACATTGTACGTAAGGTAAATAAGATCACTACATAGTTTATAAGGAGGTTCTCCCCATAACAATGGAAACATGTAACATGCCATTTTGGAAAAGAAAGAATTTTAAATAACTTGGAAGGAAATCAATGTAAGTAGTTGATGAGAAAAATATAACAATGAGAACAATGCCAACAAAATTAAAGTAATGATAGGATGAAATAGCACTTGGAAGTAGCTACAATAACTGGTAACCCTGTCATGCATGCATTTGTATAGGAATATATTCTTTCAACACTGTATTACAGAGAAGAGTGGAGAAAAAGATAAAGAGACAATTGAGCCAAAGTTTCTCTATATTACTAATCGAAGGACAATAACATGCCAACTCTTTGAAATGAAGCATTCTTCATCCAAGAGAGGAAATAAACGACTTTAAGAAACCAACCAACATAGGAATCAAACAACTTTAAGAGGACATTGTCTCTCTTTTATGAGTACAACCAACACATTGTCTTTATTCATTGTCAATTATGTCATTTTCCTTGCTTTTCTTTGAGAGGTAAGCCAACAATGAGGTTGTTGTCTCCTTCATTATCAGTTTGTTCATTTATGCTTTGGTTCTTGTTGATATGGACAAGGCTCCACTTGACATGCTTTGATTCTTGTTGATATGTGCAAAGCTTTACTTAAGATGCTAGATGTTATAGTTCTTGTTGATAAGAAAGGCTCCAACAAGTAATTATTACTTAATTTTATCCTCCACACTATGAAGTTTTAAACCATTTTATATTTACAATAACATAAACGTAAAGATGTAGAGATTATTTGCTCATCATAACATTAAAGAGTGGGAAACAAATATTTAATGTGAGAAGTAATGTTAAACTAATTTCTAATGTAATTTATAACTTAGTTTCATAAAACATGACTAACCCAATAGTTTTACGAACAAAGTAGCACTTCACCTCAATAATTATTGAGATCAAATCAATGATTTATCAATAAAAATAAAATAAAATTATAATGTGGAATGAAATAAAAGAAATAATGATATTTGTACTCTGCAATGAAAGAAAAGAATGATATTTATACTTTGTAATGAAAACTTAAGATAAATAATTAAAATTTTAATTGATTTTCCAACAAACAAATTAAAATTGTAGTAATGAAATTCATAGAGTCCTTACATCGAGGTGACTAATAAGATAATAGTTTTTACGAAAGACTAAACACATCTCCATATACCATAGAACCTCCACATCAAACTAATATTGCAAACGATTTTAATATACAATATAAATTTAAGATTGTATTGTTAAAAATGTTATTGTACTCCTACCTAACATGGGTATCTAAAAGACCTCTAGTAAATGCCTTTATGTTACTCCCATCGATGGCCCAAAAAATGCATTTGTACAGATCAAAGACGAGGGAGAAGTTTAAAAACTCATGGGTGATGCCTATAGATATGGATTCTTTGCCTTTAATAGCGAGTCTAAATGAGTTTCTTGCCTCTGCGTAATAGATCTTATTTGCGGTCGATCATTTTGGAGGGGATTTAGAACATACAATTAGTTGGGGTAAGTTTCTTCTGCAAATTTTTCAATCCTTACAAGTCGATCTCCTTCAATTTTTTTTAAAGTTATAGGTGTATCAAACAAGGATGTCCCTTTACTGCCTTATTATCCATTGTTGCAATGGAAGGGTTAAGCAAGTTAATTCTACAAGAAAAGCATGATGGTATCTCACACCTCCTCTTCATGGAAGATGCAATTTTTGGTATTGGATAGGAGGAAGAGTGGAGTGATTTCTTGGATATTATAAACTTGTTGTGTGCTCTATCTGAGGCATGAAGATCAATCCTAAAAAATCTAGCTTTCATTGGCTTGAGAAAAACAGAGCTGTTTTAGAGCAAGTTCAGAGGTTGTTTCCCTATACCTTTCAATCCATTGATTGTGGATTTAAATAGCTAGGCTACTTTTTGAAACCTAATAATTAGTGGAAAGAAGGATGGTTGTGGATTGTAAAAAATACTGAGAAAAGAATTGACAACTGGTGCTAGAGATGGCTTACTTTGGGGGAAGGTTGATCATGTTGAAATCTATTCTAGAAAATACTCCTATGTATTGGATTTCTCTTGCTAAAGTTCCTTCTTATATCATTAATTAGATAAGACATAAGATGCCTAACTTCATGTGGACTAGTAGATCTACAAAGGGTGACAATGCATTTAGATTGATGGGAATTTATTTCAAGTCCTAAGATGTTTGGGTGATATTTGAGTGGTTCCTTCTTACATCCTTAATGATATAAGAAATAAAATGATTAGCTTCATGTGGAAAAATAGTAGATCTAGCTTAATGGGAATCGATTTCAACTCCTAAAATGTTTGGGTGTTGGGGTTTGAAAAATATATATTTTTGTTTGGGAAAGCATTAGCTATGAAGACCCTTTGGAGAGGTTTGAAAGGGAAAGGCCTCTAAATGAGGGACTGCACTTAGCTTGACGGAAATTGATTTCAACTTCTAAGATGTTTGGGTGTTATTTGAGTCGTCCCTTCTTATATCCTTAATGAGATAAGACATAAGATGATTAGCTTCATGTGGACAAGTAGTAGATCTACACAGGGAGTGTACTTAGCTTGATGGTAATTGATTTCAACTCCAAACAACCTTAATGAGATGAGACATAAGATGAGTAGCTTCATGTGGACATAAGATAATTAGTCTCTAATATGTGGAATGGGATGACTAATATGTGGGGTGGACCCCTTTATTGGTGATGGTTTTTATAAGCTCTCAACAAACACAATCTAGGAGCTTCAACGTAGGGGGAGAATAGTCAATATTGTGTTTTATATTAAGACGTGGATATAGGTCTCGAGTGTGCAACCGATTGGGATATATATTTAAAAAGCTTGAATTGTAGTGTAGTTAAAGTTTTGTTGTTTTTGTTGGGTGCATTCTACTAGGCGACAACAATGGTTCTAATCACCACATTTTTTTTGTAAGTTGAGAGCTATTCTATTAAAAAAAGAAAAAGAAAATGATGGTACATACAAAGTTACAAAACAACCTGCTTAGGTGGAGCAGGTATGAAGCGCTGAAATGGGACTGGGCCCTCCCTATGGGAAGGAAAATAGGTCCATAGAAACCTCCCTCCTAGAAGGAAAATAGGCCATCCAGGTACAAAATAAAAAAAAAACCCCATAGTTTTGGGTAAAGGCAAAATCCATCTAGTAAACTGTGCTAAAAGCAAGAAAACAAAAAAACTAGATAATTCCAGGATGTGTACCACGTGGCCAGGAAGACACCCAAGAGTGAGCCATGCTGCATGTGGACAGAGAGGACACGCAGCCTTGAACCGTGTTGCATGTGGCTGAGTAGATGCGCGACCACTGATCATCATTGTTGCCAGGGTACCTCTTTGATAGGGCAAGTGTACCCTAGGGAATCTGGTTGTGCGGTCTTGCCTGAGGATGCCTCCGAGCTGCCACTGGAAGTGGCCATGTCTTCATTGCTGGAACTGTTCTTTTCCTCCAGGGTCCTTGCAGAAGGTGAGTTGGTGGGAAGGGGAGAGGTTTTCCTGGTGACAACTGGGTTGGACGAGAATTTGCAAACATGGCTGATGGACGGTCGACACTGAGGTGGGGGGATGGTGCAAGGTGAAGGAGCAGAGGAGGTGGCTGGGACCACATGTGAGCCAGGAGGAGCTTGAGGCGCCTCAGCTTGAGGGCCATGAGGTGCAGTCGCCTAGTGAACTGGTTCAGGTTGAGGTCGAGGTGCAGGGGTGGGAGGAACTAGGGGGTTGAAACATAGGACTAGGCATGTGGGCAGATTTTTGAAGATCTAGTAGTTCTGTCGACGCTCCATCGTGTGTCCTGCTGCTCCCAGTGCACCTGAAAGTTCATCCTCCCAGTCCGAAACAATTCTCTGAACTTCCCTCGGGATTTCCAGGTCGAAGCCATTATTGCTGGCTTGAGCCGAGAGGGGTATTTGTCCCTATCCTCATTCTGTTCTACCTCGCCCCCTGCAGGAAGTACCCCTTTGTCTTCTTGGCATAATGGGAGAAGCTTAGTAGGATGAAGGCACTCTCGTAAAAGATGGAGGTATCCCTGAGTAGAGCAATGGGCATAATGGCTTAGACTATGAGGAATGCCTATGTGGCTCAGAGCGATAACGATGGAGCAGGAGAATGGAGAGCTAGGAGCGGAACAGCAATGACGAGCCAGGTATTGGGGAGCCACAATGTGACCCAGAGCAATGACGTGGAGCAGATTAAACTCAGGGGTCGACATCTTCCGTAGTGAATGCTGCTTGTGCGAGTATCGTCAACTAGCAGGGAGATTAATGGCGTTCGGACGATGATAAAACGGCTTAGCCCCGTCAACATGCAGAGGGACAACCATGTTGTTTGGGGCATTTAGGGCTCCGAATGACGACATGGAGGGAAGGTTATGCATGGGCGAGAGAGGCTGCGTCAGCCTCCACGCTGGCCTTGATCACACTCGCATCCGAGGATTCTAATCACCACATTAAGCAACATAAATAACACAATTTTGGATCACCACATTAAGCAACACGAATAACACAATTTTGGATCACCACATTAAGCAACATGAATAACACAAATTTGGAGGACAAATTGTGTTGTTTTTATGTGCATTGTAAAAGCGCCAATGGATTTGGAGGACAAATTGTGTTGTTTTTATGTGCATTCTAAAAGCATCAATGGTTCTAATCACCACATTTAGTAACATGAATAACACGTTGGAAGTGAACAGACTTAGTAATGAATAACACATTGGAATTGAACAAACTTAGTATAGTAAACCCACATTTAAGGCAAAGCTTCCAAAACCATATTTTTTTAAAGAAAGATAAATTTCAGGACAACTATTAGAAATGGTACTGAAACGCTCTCTTTGTTATCTCAACTGATAGCCGCACCCATACAAAATGGTCTTGAAACACTTTCTTTGTTATCTCAATTGATAGCCGCACCCATACAAGCATTGGGGGCAGACCCAGTCTTCGCATTACTAGATTTTGATAAAGTTTTCCAGGTAGATCTCTCTAAGCCATTGAACCCTTGCTATGGATAACAGACATCGTTGGCTGAACCATTATTAGTACAATTGGTTAACCTAAAGTTAAATGGAATCCTTTGGAGTGGTTTCAAATATAAACGAAACTTAGGAAATGAAATCTATCGCAGAAGAATTACTCCTTGTAGCCATTTACCTTGCTCAAACAATTCTCCAATAACTTTCTGATTAAGAATTAATTCAAAATTAATTGCTAGATCGAATTTGGTGGGTTTTCATGAGAACACAAACCATGCTCTACGGTCACAAATTTACTTTAAAACACTAAAAAACAAATATTAGTCTTTATTTTCCAGAATTTTAATAATATGGATGATGGACTTAATTCTTCGCTTAATTCTTCCAAATATCTTAGGTGGGAGATGCAATCTTCATTTCCAAAGAAAATTGGACTTATTTCTTTTGAGAGTATAGTAAGTTTCAGAGCTTTTATGGATGTTTTAGCAAAACATAGACTTTTGTCTGTTTAGTGATCAAAAAAAGGCATAGGCGGATTGTTGACACGCTTCTTTCATGATCTTAGGTGTGGAAAATAAAATATATTGCTCAATATTCATGTCAATAAGCAAATCCACTGACTTTTTCTCTTCCTGGAGCTTGGGTGTTGAAAACTATAATATTGCTAAATTTTAATGTCGATTATTACAAGAATAAGGGAGTTACAAATCAAAATTTTATGAGTCAAGGAGTAGTAGTAAATAATTCCATAATTGATTATTTTCATACCTATAAAATTGTTGCTCAATAATTGATTATTCCATGAAAAATTATGTCAAAACCCTAACCTTGTCTCTAATCCTTTGGCCCTTGCCCTCTGATATATCAATGTAATGATTTGTTTGCCTCTTTTTCTAGGTTTACTGGCCACATCACAATAACGGGGAAGATCATTAATACAGTGACCTGAAAGCCATGGTGATTGCAATAATGTGTTGCATGATTAGAGTAATATATGCAAAATGGTTATGGATGTTCCATAGGAAATATGATTGTTAACTCACAATATATTTTTACTATATTGGTTATGATATTCCATGGAAAAAAAATAGTTGATTTGGGCACAAACTCACATTATGTTTTTGATTATTGCTTATTACTAAAGCTTATTTAGTAAAGCATGCGAAATAGTTAACTGCCACTGTGATTTAGAGTATTGTTCATCACTTAAGCTTTAAATACTCAAATCCACAATACATCAGGTAGAATTTGCTAATGAACATATAAGTAGCAACACCTAACTAGACTAAAATACTTCTAACAGGTTGTCAATTCCAAAATGTTCATCCTCTGAAACAATAATGAACAAAATAGCACTCAAAACAAGAAACCACATGGATGATAAAATGATTAAAATAACACATACTAAGTAATAACTTGCTCCCTCATTTTTTCTCAAAAATTCACTAAGAAGCAACAGACGCTGAACAAAAACCAAAATTCTGCTTGTTCCCAAAACACAAATATTGGCATGGTTCAAATTAATGCATCCCTAGACTGTAGAAATTTCGATTCTCGGATGATATAATACCGAGAGTATAACAGAAACAAAATAATAAAAATAAATAACAAAACAATATGGGAGGCCCTGGACGCCCTGGCCATTATCGAATCGCCTCTTATAATTCCTCTCTCTCGCTAAGGACGCCCTGGCCATTCTCGAATCGCCCCTTATAATTCCTTGATTGATCCTCATACATGACCATGACAACAGTGTTGCCGCTGCTCACATTGTTGGACTATGTATTCAAGTTGGTGTGGTAATCAGCGGCACCTACAAGGAGCTGGTTCGAGGTGGAGATCCGCGTTTCAATCGGGTAAAGCCAACAGATAATGGGAATCGATCGCCCTCAATAACACATAGGGAACAACATCGGCACCGAAAGGAGTGGTGTACAACCACAGAGGAGCGTACATGAGCAGCATGTCTATGCTACTTCTGTGGGAGATTGGGAGAGAGTCGATTTACCTGTGGACGCTTCCAATGTTCCACTGCAATGGCTGGACATTCCCATGGGAAATCGCGGCTAGAGGTGGAGCCAACGTCTGTATTCGCAACATCTCTGCCGAGGAGATATACTTAGTCATAAGTCTACATTAGGTTACTCATTGTGTTGTGCGCCTATTGTCTTCAACATCCTCCTCGACCACCCAAACCCGCAGCAATTGCAAAGGTCTCACTTTTCTCGAGCTCTTTGAATTTCCTATTGAACTGCTGAAAAGTCTTATTTGTAGGTATGGGTGTGAGGAACACTCAATCAATTGGCAATTCAGATTAACAGGACAATTCAGCTCAACACGCCATCTTCCAGACAATTTAGAGGAAGAATCCATTGACAAGATGAAGACAATGACGCAGGTGGCAGATTACACTTGGAAAATCAAAACTTTGCAGAGCAGACCAATAGCGCACATTTATTGGCTAGATAGACGACCAAAAATGTACATTTTTTTTTCAAACTCGACCTCGGAGAAAGAAAGTCTTCGGCTTAAAAATGCTTGCTTTGATTTGGACAATCAAGTCATGGCAAAAACAATTGCTCTAGATGATGTTGAGATGGACACGTGCAACGAGAGCGATGGCAAAGTGTCGTGGGCATGGATCAAAATTCAAGCCATCACATCTCGTCAAGGGGCTCCTCAACCGTCTGTGAAGTGGCAATTAAAATTTGCCCGTCATTTAAAATGTGATTTTTTATTTTTTCCATTTTAATAAAAAGGGGAATATTTAAATTAAAATGTCATTAAAAGGGCTTGGTTAAAAATTGGACTTCAATTATTTTATTCTTGTCTTACTTCATAGATGTACCATTAGAGAACATCAAATCATTGATTTAAAAGTGAAGACTCATCTACGGCTCAAGTGCATTGATGGTTATCTATTTATTGATGGTTATGACAGAAGTTGAACTACAACATGGTTCAACTGGATTCGTACTACGAAGAATGGCATGGTTCAACTCCCCTTTAATGAGCCATCAATGACATTACAATCTAATGGGATCAAGAAGCCCTGTGGAGAGTCGGAGTCTGGGGACGTTAGGGTTTGTTAGGTAAAGGGGTGCCAACGAATAAATTAAATAGTAGCAAATGAACAAATCGGTCTGGTTATTATTATCAAATGAAATCAGATAGTGGCATTTATATTAATGGTGGCACCGACTTTGATTTTCACGAAGGATGCTCTATAATGAACATAAAAGTTTCATGATAAGGAAATTATTATAATTTAAATATTCTTAATCATAATTTAAATTATTATATAAGGGGATGCGTAAATAGGAGGTAGTGAGATGTTCAACTACAACATTAAATATTTCACAACATATTAATATTAAACCTGAAGCTCCTTTGTTGGTGGGTTTTCAGAACACCAACACAAATTAAAAAACAAAATCATCAGTGAAATCCTCGATTGATTAGAAGCAGGCCGTGTGAATACAAATGCACTACTGAATAATCGTTCAAGTTTTAATTAATAAAAGTTGCAAGTGCTTTTCATAAGATTATGAGTGTGAAACTAGGTTAAGTACAAGTGCCTTTTCTTGAATTGTGCTTGAACTATGGGGTTTACTGGGTAATTCCTTGGTGATAGGTACATTGGGTAAGCTCAGTTAGTCCATGCTGGATTGGTCCTTTAATGAGTGCTTCTACCAAGATTGGGGCTTCTGTGGGATTAAATTCAACCATATTTCACATCATATTATTTAAACCTGAAGCTCCTCTGCCGGCGGGTTTTCAAAACACCAGCAAGATCTCCTATGCCATTATGCCCAAGCTATTCGATCTCTTGGACAAAATGATCCATAACAGTGGTGGTCATGTTCAATGTCTGGTCCTTCACTTTCAACCCCTTCAATGCACACATATGGTTGTGTAAGCAGGTCGTCTTATGGGATGGGGAGGAGCTGTTGCTACTGCTGCCACAGGTCGCAGAGGCCTTCAATACATTTCCCTTGATAGGTAGGCATTGGCCGGTTACTAGTCCGCAAATACATGGAGTTGACAAGCCTTGCAGACAGGGTTCTTCTTAACAGGTTCCTGGAACTGGAGCGGAAATTTACAGTAATCAGGTTCTCAAATTTATTCCCCATATTTCCCTTTAGGTCCATATTTTGAAACACCCATAACATTCCCCATATCAGCTTTTCATATTTAAAGCTAGACTAATGAATTAGAACAACTACATCTAGCAATTGTGATGATTAACATTGTTGTTGATAAACATGCCCCAAATTTGTACTAATTAATAGTTCAAAAATATTTCATCCTTATTGTACCCATGCAATATGGATATAAATCCTTCTTTTGGGAATCTTTTGGAACTGTAGCTCAAATGTGTTCTTAAAGAACCTATCAATGTACATGTGCTTGGCCTATGAAACTCTATTTTGTGTTTTCCTTATAAACTATGTTTTCCATTGCCATGGAAAACTTAGGATCTAAAGAATTGAGGGCTTGTAATAGTGGATCAAATTCTTAGATAGACAATGATGCCCAGCTAGGATCGTTTGCAAAATAGTGATCGCTCTCATTCAAATTCCATTTAAACCAATTGTCATGTAAGAGGAAACGGTTCTCTAGGGGCAGAGCATTCACTTTTGGGTAATTATGTTTGTTTGGGTTGAAATATGGAATTTGATTTCCTTGATTTTTTTGGGACAAGTCTTTTGAAAGAGGAATATGCCCAACATAAATTAGTATAACTGTGTAACTCTTGGATGTATGAGTGAATTACATGTAGCCCTATAATTTGTGGATGTATGAGACATACTATTTAAAGCATTTAAATTCATATTGGAATAAATCCGAGTCACTGGATGATTGAAGGTAAAACATTTGGGCTTAGTTATAGGAAATACTGGAATTTTTAAACAAAAAGTGTAGAGTTTTGGGAAGTGGTTGAAGGCTGATAGTATTACAATTTTTTCAGCATTTAGCTCCCATCAACCCTAATGAATTTTGAAATTTTTTGGGATATAAATTAGTTGAACAATCCAACGAGGAATCCTAAGCTTGGACGTACCTGCCAAAGGCATCTAATCAGCATCGACCTTGGACCTACCTGCCAAAGGCGTCTAATCAACATCGACCTTTCCATTCCACTGCAGCGCCATCATTTCTGTATTTTGTTCATCCCCCTACCGGATCAATTTAAAGTTGACATCTACCCACAGTCTTGGATCTTTTGATTGTTGGATTGTTAGAATTGCCTTAGTAATGAAAGACCCTTAAGTTAGTGGATATGATAGATTTTGATGGCACTTAAACCATTTGTCTTTGACTTTCTATGCCATTACAGTCTTAAATTTCACTTTATTAGAATCACAAAACTAGTGTTTTTGAGTTATGCTAGTTTCATAATAATTTTGTATGATTGTTTTTTGTGCTAATTGAAATGCAAAAAAAAGTTTTAACACCTTTTTTTAATTGAAATGTGTAGTTAATTTATTATTTTCATTTGAAAGGTGAGTTATTTTGGAAACCCTTCATCCTTGAAGGGCAACATGAATATATAACCATCTATTTGAAATTAAGACCAACCCTTCAAATTTGATCCCTGGATCGTGGGGTTTCCGACTTAGTGGTTTATACGACCGCGGGCGTCATCGTTTTCAATGTTAACCAACACGATGTACAATCTATGCAGTTTATCAGACACATGTAACTGTAAAATCATTCAATCTTTAACATATCATTACTCACCAGTCAAATAAAAAATATGCTTACTTTGATTTGAAAAAACCATCCCTCCATATCATGTTGAGATGGGACACATGCAACCTGAGCGATTGCAAATAAATAACACTAATCGACTGCTACTTCCACAGAGTGTTGCAGCCGACAAGAATGTGAGGAGCATTTTTTCCAACTATAATGGACAAATTTTAGAGATAGATCCGGGCACTGCACATCATGTTGTTATTGATATGGAAAACCCGCAATTGCAGCAAACACAACCTAATGATAATAATGATCTGTTGCTTTTGGGAAATGCTCTTTCTGACATGAATGGAGAGATTTCGTAGTTATATCCAGATTTTATACTATTATAGAGATGGCTCCACCAGTTTGAGGGGAGGGAAATGGACATATTTCAGTCATATCAACTATTTTCATCATAAGTCATACACCGATTCTCACTCTTGTCTCTTCCATGAATGGGCGGACCATCTCTTATGCAAACAGGAAAGTATACTCTTTCTCCCAGTGCTGGTCTCCACAGGAATCACTATCACTCTCATGGTTATATTTTTTCAAGAGTTCAAACTAAGAGAGGTGGACATAGAGTGTGAATTCTCAATTCTCTGGTCGATAACTGGTGTCGGTTACAAAAACAATTGCACTTCTTATGCTGTTTATCATTTTGTCACTATGCTTCTTCTTCTCCTACGATTGGCTATTTAAGCTCACCACCACTAAATTTTCCTCTCACAAAAAGTTAAAATAGAGTGCATTGGAAGGTTACGATAAATGTGAGGAATGCAAAGATCATACAACGAACCGCAACTGCACATGTATATGTAGAAATATATGTCATAAATGTTGTATATACTAGCATTTATATACAAATATATGTCAGAAATGTTGTATATACTAGCATTTGTATTGAGAGGTGCAAAGGATATTGAGTTTTTTCGCAATTGAACCTTTCTCACTTGCCTTGGGAGACTGAAAATTACATTTTAATAATACTTTTGTTGGTACGAGTGATCCGACTTATAATTGAGGTTTTACCTCAAGACATGCATGACTAAATACATCAACGGAGGATCAACGTATCTTTCTCCCCTACCTCTCTCGTCCATATCTTCCTCCCTCTGTGTCTCTCTCTCTCCCCTCTTCTCTCTCCCTCTTTTACCCTGACTCTCTCTCTCTCTCTTTTATATAATAATAAACATACATTTAAAAAAACTTAGAATTATAGTATCAATTACCGAGATCGCTTCACACAAATCCATGGGCTTTGTTTCCAAAGGTTTTTATGATTTTATCGATTTTTGACTTTTGATTTTCAGATTGCGGAAGTCAGCAAGATCACTTTTTACATTTATGATTTGTTAGTTTTTCGATTTCCACCCTTTCCTGTTCCGAGTTCAGAAACCGGAACAATCATATGTTTGTGCATGGAATCTTGACTTCCCGATTTTCGACTTCTCGATTTTCGAATTCCGAAGTTTCGGGATGCGAAAATCAGAAACTACTCCTTCTATTTCTGTCGCCTTGGTCTCCACTGTCCATGTATTCATGACTAAATACATCAACAGAGGATCAACGTATCTCTCCCCCACTGCCTCTCTCCTCACCGCTTCCTTGCTTCTTATAGTCCTCCCTTTCTCTATCTCTCTTTCTCTCCCCTGCTCATTTCTCTCTACCCCCTTCTCTCCTCTCTCTCCCTCTCTCTCTCTCTTTTAAATAATAATAAAAATATCTTTAAAAAACTTAGAATTATAGTAACAATTAACTAGATCACTTCACACAAATCCATAGGATTTGTATTCAAAGGTTTTTATGATATTCTCGATTTCCGACTTCCGATTTTCGGATCATGGAAGTCGGAAAGATCACTTTTTACACTCATGATTTGTCAGTTTTTCGATTTCCGCCCTTTCCCATTCCGAGTGCGGAAACTAGAACAATCACATGTTTGTGCATCGAATCGGAAATCGGGAATTATGATATTCTCGATTTCTGACTTCCGAAGTTTGGAACGCGGAAATGGGAAACTGCAATTTTTTGTATGTTATCACTTTCCCGTTCTATTTTATCGCTTTGGTGTCCGCTGTCCATGTATTCAGGACTAAATACATCAACGTATCTCTCCCCCCCGGCTCTCTCTTCGTCGCTTCCTCGTTCCATATCTTCCTCCCTCTCTCTTTGTCTCTCCCTTGCCCGTTTCTCTCTCCCTCCTCTCTTTCCCTCTTTTTCCCTCACTTTCTCTGTCTCTCTTTTAAATAATAATAAAAATACCTTTAAACAAAGTTAGAATTATAGTAACAATTACCGAGATCGCTTCACACAAATCCACGAGCTTTGTATCCAAAGGTTTTTATGATATTCTTGATTTTTGATTTTTGATTTTCGAATTGTAGAAGTCGACAAGATCACTTTTTATACTTATGATTTGTTAGTTTTCTGATTTCCACCCTTTCCCGTTCTAAGTTCAGAAACCAAAATAGTCACATGTTTGTGCATCGAATCTTCACTTCCCAATTTTCTACTTTCGAGGTTTGGAACACGGAAATTGGAAACTACAATTTTTTGTATTTTATCACTTACTCGTTCTATTTTTGTTGCTTTGGTCTCCACCGTCCATGTATCCTAGATCTATAGTCTAGATCATTTTGGTCGGAAATATAGAAAGTTTTATTTCCGCATTCCGCACTGTGGAAAGGGGAGGTCGGATATACATAAAGTTTTATTACGAACTTGTAACTTTTTATTTTCGTGTTCTGCACTACGGAAAGCGGAATTCGGGAATATATTTTCTCGATGACTTGAAAAAAATGGATCCACGATGACTTGAAGTGGATTTTATTAAGTGAAATGTTCATTCTTCTGTAGATGCTTCATTCAGTTGCGGAAAGACTCAATATTTTTTTTAAGGAAAAAACAGGTATATTTATAGGTAGTTTAACCACAAAAACATAGGTCCAGAATTAACATAGGTGCCCTTATGGAAGCGACAAAGTAGTTCAGCTATGTAAGTCTTACTGTCTTTTTGCAATTTACAGTATGAAGAGGATTTATGAACAATAAACATTGGTACTTCTAGCTACACGAAGGAACAAACCAACAATCAAAATTCAAAATTTAGAGACTAAAATTTCTTAATTCATTTGGCATTCTTGCCTTGGCAAGAAGAGGAACCTAGGAAATTTGCCACTTCCAGCTTTGTGACCTTCAACTCCATCTTCTGAAACTTGATCTCCAAATCCGAAAGCATACTTGTCAAGACATTCTCTGTGCATGCAATTGAGCATTCACATTCTTTTTTTACATGGGCCATGTCCTTGTAAACGTTATCAAAACGACGGGCACCCTCAGTATCGATCCTGCCAAGATCCCTGCTGATTCCTCTAATCTTCTTCTTCATCTCCTTAATGTCTGTTTCAATGAATTGAGTAGGCAGGGAGGAACTAATGGATTCTAAGGAGTCTTCCATGCTACGAATATCATACAGAACTAGAGCAGACGAACCAACAAAATCCTCGTAGAGCAAGATAACCCAGAGCACAATTCCTTTACTGGAGCAATCTTCCCAAAACATCAGACGTCGATCAATTAGCATGACTTGTCTAATAAACAATCTACCGAATCTTCCCTGCTTGTCCATGATAGCTTGTGAATTCATGTCTGGTTTCACATCAGATGGACGGGACGGAAGACCATCAACATGCTGAGTGCAAGCATACAGGCATACAAGCAATAAAATATCCGGACATTGAACATGCATCGAGGAGGAGTTTGCATGCGTCACATGACCATTCAAACAATTTGCCATGTGATAGGCATGCGCCACATAGCCCATCAAGTCAATTTACATGGGGAGTGGATTTAACGCCCTAGGCCACATGGGCCGGGCCAGGGTTCTATGGAGGCTAGCAGAAGGATCTATCCCCATTACAATCTAGGACTCTGAAACCAAGAACTACGCGTCTGTTTGCAGCTCTGTCTGCTTTTTCATTGAGCTCCCTTAGAATATGAAAAAACTCGATTTTGTGGAAGGAGGAGACCAGAGCTTGGATTTTCGTAATCATCTGTCTGAGATGCAATTGGGATGGAATCGAGTTTTCATCTAGGGCTTGAATTAATACTCTCGATTCCCCCAGCATGATAATATCATTGACTCCCTGGGTTCTATCAATTTGAAGTCCCCGCCATAACGCTAGTGCTTTTGCTATGTTGTTAGTTTCCCTTTCGAGTCCCCAAGAGAAACTAAATTCCGATTGTCCATCCGGGGTGATGAAAACCCTGCGCCCCCGTACCATCCCAGGGTTTCCTTTAGAGGCCCCATCAATGAAGAGAACCTCATGACAAATATGGCTTAACCATCTTTCGAACTCAGGTCCTTCTATCCTTATTTCCCATGACTGCTTTCTTCTATTGACCTTTACATTTGCCTTAGCTAAATCTGGAGAAAGACTATGTAACTAGGCATCTTCTGAGAGGGAGAGAGGACACCCAGATGTATCGCTCCAGAGATGATTGAGGTAGTCCCCTAGCAGCCATTCGACTTTTGCAGCAACCTGACTAGCCAGAGTAGATTTCCCTCTGAAGATGTGAGCGTGCTTTTCAAGCCATATCTTCCAAAGAATGACCCTAAGGAGAGTCATCCAACGGGATTTGATTACTGGATTTTTGAGACTGGAAAAGGGGAAGAAGGAGGCCCAATTGATAAACAAGGAACGGATATTGAAGAGGGACGGACTTGCCTAGCCCGAAAGGACTGCTTTCTGTTGCAGTTGCAACTGTTTCTCCCCAAATTTCTTAAAATTTGGGCCCCTCCTCATGATTTTGCATTGTTTTAATCGTTGGATCCTTTGAGTTTTTGGTCGTGTTTTATTTTTAGATGATTCTAACAGCTTAACACTCGCCCAAGATTCAATTTTTTTATTGTGTTTGGAATTTTATGGTGAGTCACAGATTCTAAGTTTGTTTTCACTTGTTGATCGAACCAATTGTTCTTTGCCATGGGTCGCCATTGCGGAGGTATAACAGGTTTCTGTTCGTTGTTGAGTCTGAGAAGCTGTTCGAAACACTTAAGTCTTTTTTTTATTGATCAGGTGTCTTACTATGTTAAATCGGCGGCTGATAGCCTTTTCCCGTCTGCCGTTGCGGCTCCCAAACAGATTTTCCATCCGAAGTGTGAAAGGCTCCGACTGCTGATGCGTGTTGACCTTTTTTCGTCACAGACCCGTGGTTTTTTCTCTTCCGCCGTTGCGGCTGGGAAAGTAATTCATCTTCCGATTTAAAAGTCTTCCGACTTCCAACTAAAGCCTTTTTTCTGCCCGCTTCTCGGATGTCTCTAGCTCTTGTCCCTTCCGCCGTTGCGGCTCTCAAAGTCCTTCAGCTTTCGAAGTGTAAAGCCGTCCGATTTTCGACTAAAGCCTTTTCCCGCCCGCATTTCGCTTATCCGCATCTTAGGTCTCTTCCGCCGTGGTGGCTGGGAAAGCCGTTTAGCCTCCGATGTTAATATTCCCCCGATTGCCGATTTGTCCCACCTGCGGATTGGTCTACCCCTCTGATGTTGGTATTTTGAGCCGCCGATGAGTTTCCCATTTGCCACCGGTTGTAATGTTGTCAAGCCTAGAGGTGGTCAAGGTAGTGGCGTCGGGGTTTGATAAAATTCTAATAATGGGAGATGCACCTGGCCGTTTTCTTGTGGATTAGCTGTTCAGGTGGTTAATTTTTATGTTTAAAACGCCATTCCAATGAATGATGCTTGTCGATTGCTTGCAGGTGGGTTCAGGAGATCAATCAAACTACCATGGCGTGGAGGAAGACGAAACGTTTGGTAGAAGCAGGGCCGAAACTAGCAGGATAGCAGGAAAAAGACAAAATGAATGGTGATAGAGGAACGGCTCTGAAAGGTCTGGCAGTTCCTCAGCCAATCACGAGCATGCACAGAAAAGATAGAGGAATATGAAGCGTTGAGGAACTGAAAGGTCAGACGTTTGGGGGGTAGCCCAAGCGGTCTGCAGTTGTAGTTTAAATATTTGAAAGTAGAACTTAGACAGGGGATTTTTCCCTGGAAAAACTTGTAAACCCTTTGCTTGTAAGAGGAACTACTTCGTTTTACAATCAGAAACTGCAACTTTTGCCTGCCGGAGAAAGCGAAATGTGGAATGTATCAATGTGACTAAATGAATAATGTTGAAGGGGAACTATTTCGTTTTCAGCTATGTTTAATTAATTGTGAGAGTATTTAACTTCCTGAACCTATGTTCTTGTTGAATGTTCTTCAGTATCTTTTTGGGATGTTTTCCATTGTGAATAATAAATGTTGTTCATAAAACAATTGGCTATTTAGTTGTTCAAATATCTGTAATCGTTCATGTGTCTTGAAAGAAGTATCAGCTATTTGTAACTTTTCATGATGCATGTAAAAAAAAAATTACTCACCAATGAATGATAATCCTGCTCCCTAGGGATAGTTTAGGTAGTTAGTTTTAAATGTCTTGTTGTTTGTGATTTAGATGCTTGTGAATGCTAAGATGAGAGGTAAGAACTTGCACATCACGTTGTGACTTTTCCTTGCATCTTATCATCCTACATGGTTAATTAGGCACTTGCATATCATACAATAAGTCAAAAAATACAAAATATATGGTGGACCGGGCCGCAACCGGTAAAACCCTTTGTTTGTTATTTGACCTACGGTAGCCGGACCACAAACTAGATGGATTCCCTATACCAAAGAGTCACGGGCTAGTTGGGAACGTTGACTGGGGAGAATCCCTTACTGTTGTTGCCTGCGAATTTCCGGGCCTCAACAGTTTTGGCGCTAGAAGGAGGGCCGCCAGTGTATGGCTGGACGGGGAAACCCGTTTTCCTGAGATTATTCCACCGGTAACAGTTCTGAAAGCAGTGGGTTTCATAATCCAATTCCGGAAGAAAGAGAACATCTATATTCTGTTGGCAATGAAATTGTTAATGATCTGAGAAGACACACCAGGGCATATGTAAAGAAGATTGGAGGATTGCCAATCATCCCTGAACTGCCTAGAAGAGAGTATAAAAAGAAAGATCATCCTGTAGAGAAAGACTCAGTGTTGGTTGGGGACTGGGAAGAACTTGTAGAAACTGCCTTACAAGAGGTTTTACTACCTTTGAACCAAGAAGGCCCATATACCCCTCACAGTTCTCCTGCTCGCACTCCTATTGGCTCACCTCCTCACTCTCCACCTAGACTCATCGCAGGAGTAAATGCTAATCCACCACCTAACCCACTTAATCCACCACCTGCATGGAGAGCCAGATCACCATTAAACTTGACACCTCCATTACATGACCTACCTCAAGCCTTTGACAAGATATTGCCCAGGTTCGACCCAAATGAGAAAATACTAGTAGACGATCATCTACAAAGTTTTTACTTGGCAATTGAAGGATTAAGGGCCGGGGAATATGAAGATGTAGTATGCAGACTGTTCCCGCATACCCTTAAAGGAGCTGCAACGTCATGGTACTTTGGATTGCCTGCTAACTCTATCCCTGATTGGGATACCTTCAAAAGAATTTTCAGAAGTAAGTATGCAACTCAGAAAACTCATGCAGCTCTCATGAAAGGACTGTGCACGTTGAAGAAAGAAAGAAAAGAAAAGGTGCACAGTTTCACACAAAGGCTTGCAGCATATCTCAAGAATTTCTCTGAAACAGATAAGCCTTCGGACAAGGTATTGATTGAGTATTATACTTCAGCGTTAGGCCCTGATTTGGCCATGTTTGCCAAAGGTAGGGCCAAGCCTACTTTGACGGAAACCTATGAAGAGGCAGAAGTAGTGGAAGCGGAAAGAGAAAGTATTGAAGATTATCCAGAACAATCAGGAGAGAAAGGTGCGGGAAGAAAAGCCTTATTGTTTACTAAGCCTAAGGAAGAAAAGTCGCCAGATCTCGAAAATATGGCCAAAATGATGCAGAAGCTTTCCAACAAAATCATAGATATGGAGAAAGAAAAGGAAGCCCAAAAGTTTTATAAGCCATATTATAAGAAAAGCGAGGATAACCATCAGTCTCAACCTCCTCCTCACAATACTGCATCTATGAATCTAACAGAGGTCGGTATGGATAATTCTACACTTTCCACCAACATCCGCACTCTGAAAAGAATTGTCCTCAATGGATAAATTCAATGACGTTGGTCATGAATCAGCTCTTGGATTCCAGATTAACAGAAGAGGGAGCTGAAGAAAGAAAAGAAAATACTACTTCAACGAAAGAACAGGAAGAGGAAACTATGGTGTTGTGGGATTCTGTTTCATTATTTGATGCTGAAGAAGAAAAGAATCAGGGATGCAAGGACATCATGGAAACCAACGTGGCAACAAGGAGCCAAGGGCCAATTAAAGAAAACAGTCTCATTTTACCAAAGATTAAAAGGCTGCAAAGAAATGTAAAGAGATTTCAAAATAAATCCTTGGCTGATAGGATTCCAGAATTCACTATTACCAGCCAAGATCCTAAGCAGAATAATACATTGGCCAAGCCAAATGAAGAAAATATGAATGCTGATAAACCTCATCCCATTGAACAGCAGATGAGGTATGACATCGTGGAGGATTTAAAGAAGATAAAAGCAAATGTTCCACTATTTGAAATGTGTAAAGTACCGCAGAAAAAAGAAAGAATGTTGAAAGCACTTGAAGCATCAGATGAGACCCTGCCCATGGATAATCAACCTCAGGAAGAAGAAGAAATTGGAGAAACCAGCGTTGGAGGTAAGTCTAAAAGCAAAAATCCACCGTTCCTCCTCACCTTTGAAATTTTTAATCATAATGTGCACAATTGTTTGGTAGACTCAGGGGCGTCAGTTAATGTCATGCCCATATCAGTCTATAAAAATATAAATGGGCAGCCTAAGCCATCCACGTGGAGAGTTGTTCAGTTGGATAGGACAGATGTAAAGGTAATTGGTGAGATGGAAGATGTCCTAGTCCATCTGGCATCCAATGACAAAGTATGCCAAGTCATTAACATCGTGGTGGCTGATATACCAGACGCTTACGGTCTGGTCCTGAGCAGAGATTGGTCAGCCAAATTAAATGGATATTTCGCCTCAGATTGGTCGCGTCTGTGGTTTCCATACAAGGTAAGTCCGAACCAGATTAAGATTTTAAGGGAACCCCACATGAAGTACAATGTTACTCAACTGGAGGAGAAGAACGTACCAGTGGACTCTGTATTGGGAAACTATTTTCTTGAGTTGGAACCAGGGAATTACCAAGCAGAAGAAGCCAACAACACATCAGACACTCAGCCTGATCTCCTTCAATTCTCACAGGCTGATGAGATTGACTGTAAAATAGTAGACTTAGAAGTAGGAATAGATTCACATTCAGTAGTTAGTGATTTTTGGATTTTGTTTTTTGATGGCTCTAAGACATTAGAAGGGTCAGGGGCTGGCTGTGTCTTGATCGACCCACAAAAGAATAAACATTTCCTTTCATGTAGATTAGAGTTTGAGTGTACTAATAATACAGCTGAGTACGAAGCACTGGTGCAGGGACTAAAGAAAGCGATTGAATTAAAGGTAAGTAATCTAAAAGTCTTTGGGGATTCTGAAATTATTGTGAAGCAAATCCGAAATCAAATACATTGTGTTTCCCCTCACTTGAAAGCCTACCAAAATGAGGTATGGGACCTACTTAAATGTTTTAATGCATTTAAAATTATTTCAATTCCAAGAATTAAAAACGCAACAGCTGATCTGTTGGCCACATCAGTCGCTAGGCTCGTACCCACTAATAATCGATGTTCTGTCGAACTGCTTTTCAAGCCCTCAGTACCGGATATGATCACCAACTTGCGAGTGTTTGACGATGATCAGCAAATAATAGAGTGCTTGACAAATGTCGAGGTATTTAAAGGAGCCATTATAGATGGTGAGGAACATCAAGCCGAGATGAAATATGACAATTTCATTCCTAAAGGTGTCAGAACGTTAGAAAAAATGTTCAATTTGAATGAAAAGTTCAGAAGACCAGCCAACGTGAAGACCCACAGCTCATCTCTACAGTTCGAGCTGATAAATTTAGGGACTAAGACGAATCCCAAATTTGTGAATCTCGGCAAGTGTTGTTCACTAGCAGAAAGAGACAAATTCATCAGTCTATTTAAACAATATAAAGATGTCTTCGCATGGACGTACAAAGATTTGAAAACAGATGACACCAGCATCATCAAGCATGTCGTCCCCATTAAAGTAGGCGTCAAGCCATAGTAACAACCGTTAAGAAAAATGCATCCAAAATTGGAACCGCTGATTCAGAGTGAAGTGAAGAAATTATTGGATGCTAGAATCATTTTCAAAGTCAGACACTCTGAGTGGGTATCAAACCTGGTACCAGTAAGGAAAAAGTCTAGAGAAATCAGACTCTGTGTGGATTTCAGGAACCTAAACCGTGCCTCAGACAAAGATAACTATCCTGTTCCACCCATGGAGCAACTGCTACAAATAGTTTCAGGTTCTGAACTGTTTTCATTATTAGACGGTTTCTCTGGCTACAATCAAGTATTAGTAGCCAAAGAAGACAGATTGAAGACAATGTTCAGGACCAAATGGGGAACCTTTACCTATAGGAGGATGCCTTTTGGGCTAATTAATGCTGGAGCAACGTTTCAGAGGGCTATGGACATAGATTTCCGCGGATTGGTTGGCTGAAGTGCTGTAGTATACCTGGACGATATTACAATATTCTCGAAGAGAAGAGGAGAGCACGCGTTTCACTTAAGGCAAATTTTCGAGCGCTGTCGAAAATATGGCATCTCACTCAATCCTAAGAAGTGTGTATTCACTATCATGGAGGGCAAGTTGCTGGTTCACATAGTTTTGAAGAAAGGAATCTCTATAGATCCAGAAATAATTAAGGCTATTGAACAAATCCCCTTGCCCCATAATAAAAAGGGGATGCAATCATTTATGGGAACGATAAACTTTGTGCGAATATTTGTGCCTGATTTTGCTCAGATTGTCAAACCACTGCAACAGATGGTAAAGCAAAATGCACTATTTAAGTGGACTGAAATTGAGAAGAGCGCATTCAGTAAAATCAAAACTGCTATCGCACACGCACCATCCCTGAAAAGCCCAAATTTCGACAAAGATTTTATCTTCTATACCTTTGCATCCGATGATTCACTAGCAGCGGTGCTCACCCAAAAGGAATATGGGGGGGATGAATTCCCAATATCCTTTATGAGTACTAGTCTACAGGGGGCTGAATTGAACTACCCAGCTTTTGATAAACAAGCTTACGCTGTATTCAAAGCAGTAAAACAATTCAGACCTTATATTTTAAAAAATAGAACCAAGGTGATCGTCCCCTACCCAGCTGTGAGGTCTCTTCTTATACTGAAAGAGTTGGGAGAAAGAAGAGGCAACTGGGTAACAGCTCTTCAAGAGTATGACCTTGAGTTCAAGCCAGCATCTATAGTTAAAGGACAAGGGTTGTGCAAATAGATGACTGAAAATGGAAAAAATGAAGAACATGCCTGGGAAGATGAAGCCGAATTACATTTAATGGATGTATGTCCTTTGTTTATAGCTCCTGAATCTTGGTATAGAGACCTTGTGCATTACTTGCAGGAAGGGCTGTTTCCAGAACATTGGAGTTCCAAGCAAAGAAGAGCGCTACGTCTTAAATCAGCCTCCTATCAACTTGTTGAAGGAGTATTATTCAGAAAGAATTATGACGGGGTTCTTCTCAGATGCATAGAAAAGGAAGATGCGAAGAAAGTAATGTCAGAATTGAATGACGGTCCTGCTGGGGGACATTATTCAGGAGATACTACGGCCCACAAAATACTCAGAGCCGGTTACTATTGGCCTACGCTCTTCAAAGATGCACACGCACATGTCAGAAAGTGTGATATTTGCCAAAGGTGTAGCGGGAGACAACCTAAAGCAGCAACACCCCTAAAGCCTGTGATGATCACTGAGCCATTTGAGCAATGGGGGTTGGACATTATTGGAGAAATAAAACTGAATTCCTCTCTGCAGCACAAGTACATTCTGACCGCGACTGAATATTTTACTCGCTGGGTCGAAGCTATCTCGCTGTGCAAGATAAATGAAGACGAAGTCATCAGCTTCTTGCAAGACCATATCATGACCAGGTTTGGAGTTTCGGTTTCGTTAGTCTTTGATAATGCTAAATAATTTTCATCAATAAAATTGACTGCATTTTCTCATGATAAAGGGATAAAATTGCATTATTTTTCTAATTACTATCCACAAGGAAATGGCCTGGCTGAATCCTCTAACAAAAATCTGATCAGAATTTTAAAGAAGACTGTGGTAGAAAACCAGAGGAGTTGGCACTCAGCATCACCAAATGCCATTTGGGCCGATAGAGTCACCCCCAAGTCTGCGATTGGAGTGTCTCCATATACCCTTGTCTATGGTAAAGAAGCCATCCTTCCTCCCAATATCATGCTACCATCTTCCATACTAGCTCAAGAGTCTAGAGGGTCGGATGATGAAGTCTTGCAAATAAGAATATATAATCTCTTGAAAGTAGAAGAGGCTAGATCTAAAGCCAGAGAACGCTTTAAGCAACAGCAAGAGCCAGTTAAGAGATGGTTCGACAAACATAAAGCTGGAACAAGAGACTTTGAAGTAGGAGACGTAGTCCTCAAATGGGATCACCCCCATGATGAGAAAGGAAAGCACACTAAATTCTAGCAGTTGTGGGTAGGCCCTTTTCAGATTGCAGCAAAGCTTGGCCCTTCTACCTATAAGTTGCAGGATCTTCAGCGGTGGGAAGAGAACTTACCAGTAAACGGTTTGGTTCTCAAGCCTTATTTTTCATAAGTTTCATTGAATTCTTCTGTCTTGTATATAAATAATCTGTTTGGCTGTCTTTTGAGTCATGTTTTTCTCAGTTTTCTTTAGTTTGATTTTCTTGGTTTCAATAAAGGGAATGAACCCACGGTTGCCTAGAGAACATCAAAATATTTGGGAATGATAGACATTTTTGAGTCTCAGACTGTGTGTTGCTAAAAGAACTTCTTCCAGTTTAGCAGTTTTCTCAAATAAACTCTGGGTGCATTGAAGTCCTGCTTAACCCCTATGAAATAAACCGGATTCGAAGAGTCTGGGATACTATGTTGAGGCTCCATCCACGTCACACTTAAAATGTTCTAAGGAGCAAAAACAGAGGACCCATGGAAAGGAGCAAGGTGGACAGTATACTAAATACAAATGATCCCATGCCAAGAAACGAATGCCAAAAGGCAAATAAAGAGTCAAAAAACTCCTATGAAAGCATCATAAATCAAAGCAGGTGCTGAATCATAAGTACTAAATTGCTGAAAGATCCTCTCTGTCCATGAGCTGAAACTTGAAGTACACCACTCACACAAAAGGACACTATGGGATAGAGGATCCTGAATTAAAATTCAGTAAGAAAGGCATGCAGGAGGACTCATACGAAAGGGAAAAAATTCCAAAAACACAAAAAGTGATAAAATGGCATGGGAATGAGGAACAAACGAATATTTCTATTTACCATATGCTATAATCCTATGGTGTCCAAAGCCATCAGCTACCTAAAGACAAAGGTAATAATGAAACTCATCTTCTGGCCTCAACAGAGTTATCTAGACTTGAAAATCTTGGTTTCCACTCTCCCAAATTGGACTATTATCAATGATTGAAGGAACACAGTTCTGGCATTCAAGAAATCCAGATAGATGGAAGAATTCAATAGGATGCATTTGTTGTTAAATAGTCTATCACTCAAAGATAAATCGCCCAGAGATCTAGGTTCACCAGGTAATCGCCAATTGTTGCAGCTGCAACTGTTTCTCCCCAAATTTCTTAAATTTTGGGCCCCTCATGATTTTGCATTGTTTTAATCGTTGGATCCTTTGAGTTTTTGGTCGTGTTTTATTTTTAGATGATTCTAAAAGCTTAACTCTCGCCCAAGATTCGATTTTTTGATTGCGTTTGGAATTTTATGGTGAGTCGCAGATTCTAAGTTTGTTTTCGCTTGTTGATCGAACCAATTGTTCTTTGCTGTGGGTCGCCGTTGCGGAGGTATAACAGGTTTCTGTCCGTTGTTGAGTCTGAGAAGCTGTCCGAAACACTTAAGTCATTTTTTTATTGATCAAGCGTCTTACTATGTTAAATCGGCGGCTGATAGCCTTTTCTCGTCCGCCGTTGTGGCTCCCAAACCAATTTGCCATCCGAAGTGTGAAAGGCTCCGACTGCCGATGCGTGTTGACCTTTTTTCGTCGCAGACCCGTGGTTTTTTCTCTTCTGCCATTGCGGCTGGGAAAGTAATTCATCTTCTGATTTAAAATTCTTCCGACTTCCAACTAAAGCCTTTTTTCTGCCCGCTTCTCGGATGTCTCTAGCTCTTGTCCCTTCCACCGTTGTGGCTCTCAAAGTCCTTCAGCTTCCGAAGTGTAAAGCCGTCCAATTTCCGACTAAAGCCTTTTCCCGCCTGCGTTTCGCTTATCCGCATCTTAGGTCTCTTCCGCTGTGGCGGCTGGGAAATCCGTTTAGCCTCCAATGTTAATATTCCCCCGATTGCCGATTTTTCCTGCCCGCGGATTGGTTTACCCCTTTGATGTTGGTATTTTGAGCCGCCGACGAGTTTCCCATTTGCCGCCGGTGGTAATGTTGTCAAGCCTGGAGGTGGTCAAGGTAGTGGCATCGTCGTTTGATAAAATTCTAATAATGGGAGATGCACCTGGCCGTTTTCTTGTGGATTAGCTATTCAGGTGGTTAATTTTTATGTTTAAAACGCCATTCCAATGAATGATGCTTGTCGATTGATTGCAGGTGGGTTTAGGAGATCGGTCAAACTACCATGGCATGGAGGAAGACGGACCGTTTGGTAGAAGCAGGGTCAAAACTAGCAGGATAGCAGGAAAAAGACAAAATGAATGGTGATAGAGGAACAACTTTGAAAGGTCCGGCAGTTTCTCAGCCAATCACGAGCATGCGCAGAAAAGATAGAGGAATATGAAGCATTGAGGAACTGAAAGGTCAGACGTTTGGGGGGCAGCCCAAGCAGTCTGCAGTTGTAGTTTAAATATTTGAAAGTAGAACTTAGACGGGGGCTTTTTCCCTGGAAAAACTTGTAAACCCTTTGCTTGTAAGAGGAACTACTTCATTTTACAATCAGAAACTGCAACTTTTGCCTGCCGGAGAAAGCGAAATGTGGAATGTATTAATGTGACTAAATGAATAATGTTGAATGGGAACTATTTCGTTTTCAGCTATGTTTCATTAACTGTGAGAGTATTTAACTTCCTGAACCTCTGTTCTTGTTGAATGTTCTTCAATATCTTTTTGGGATGTTTTCCACTGTGAGTAATAAATGTTGTTCATAAAACAATTGGCTATCTGGTTGTTCAAATATCTGTAATCGTTCATGTGTCTTGAAAGAAGTATCAGCTATCTTTAACTTTTCATAATGCATGTACAAAATATATTACTCATCAATTAATGATAATCCTGCTCCCTAGGGATAGTTTAGGTGGTTAGTTTTAAATGTCTTGTTGTTTGTGATTTAGATGCTTGTGAATGCTAAGACGAGAGGTAAGAACCTGCACATCATGTTGTGACTATTCCTTGCATCTTATCGCCCTGCATGGTCAATTAGGCACTTTCATATCATACATTAAGTCAAAAAATACAAAATATACGGTGGACCGGGCCGCAACCGGTAAAACCCTTTGTTTGTTATTTGACCTACGGTAGCCAGACCACAAATCGGATGGATTCCCTATACCAAACAGTCACGGGCTAGTTGGGAACGTTGACCGGGGAGAATCCCTTATTGTTGTTGCCTGCGAATTTCCGGGCCTCAACACTTTCCAGACCTCTTTAGCAAAAGGGCAGGAGATCAGTAAGTGATCGGTCGATTCCTGATTTTCCAGACATAAAGGGCATCTCGTGGGGCCTTCCCATCCCTTTTTTTTCAGGTTATCACCAGTCAGAATTTTACCGTGGGCCAGAGTCCAGATGAAGAAATCAATTTTGGGAAGACTTTTAATCGTCCAGACACTTTTCCATATGTTTGAGTTATCAATGGGATGGGAATTTGAAATGCGCTTGTAGCCCGTATATGTGGTGTAGATCCCTGATTTCTTCCCCCAACCTTTCGCATCCTTTGTAGTCTTAGATACTAGATCTTTGTCTTGAATATTTGTGATCAACATGATTTTTCATTGTCAAGGTGGGGTGGGAATTGGATATTCCAACCCCGCCAAGAATTAGAGCAGTCTGGATTCCAATCAGAGATGTCCCAAAGCATGAGCATGTTGTGGGTGTGCATAAAATCTAGAAGGTGATCAATACCAGGAAGCTGATCCAGGGGAGGATATCCCATTATCAAGTCTTCCCAGATATTAATGCGCTTCCCATTCCCAAATCTCCAGGTGAGATTGGGAGAGAAGAAGCAGAGTGCCTTGGACACAATAGAGAAGATAGTTGAGACTTTTCTTACCCGAGGAGGACTGTCAAGACATCTTAGTCGGTTCCTTTTGAAATATTTTTTCCATAGCACAACCTTGTACCAGGACACCTTGCCTGAGATGATATTCCAAAGAATTTTGGCTCCCAAGGCCAAGTTCTAAAATCCCAAATTCCTGATTTGAAGACCTCCTTGCATTAATGGCTTTGAGACCTTGTCCCAACTTACCAACGTCAACTTCTTCTTGTTCTGCTTCCCTCCTTTTTGGAGGAAATTTTTGAGCAAAGCTTCAATGATGGAAATGATCCCTTTCAGGGCTAAGAGAATGGAGCATTGATAGATCATAATATTGGATAGAAAAACTTTAATAAGAACCACTTTTCCAGCTGGATTTAACCAATTCGAGCCCCGGGTATTAATTCTATTTTTGATTTTGTCCACAATTGGCATCCAGTTGGAAGACTTCGGGGAAGTTTTGAAGATGGGAACTCCAATATATTTTAACACATCACATTAGGTCTTCCCTTCAATGCCCAAAATTCTGCTTATGTCCTCCATTTCTCTGAGATTGCAATTCCACCCTAAAATTTGGCTTTTTCTGAAGTTTAGCTGACTCCCTAAGGCTTCTTGATAGAGATCCAGCTCAGCTTTGAAGATTCTTGCTAAATAAACACTGGCACCTCCCAAGAGAATGGTGTCATCAGGGAATTGGGCATGGTTAATATCCTTGACCCCCTTGGAAATGCAGAGGCCGATGAGATTATTTTGAACTTGTCTTAGGTTTAGCTGAAAACTGAGGATAGACACCTGAATGACATAGAGAAGAGGAGAGAGAGGGCAACCTGACAAATTCCCTGGGAGGCTTGGAAGAAGCCAGCTGCCCGACTATTGACAAGGGGGGCGATCCAAGGACCAATGATGCAGGATTGGATCCAACTGATGAATCCCGGATCAAAACCGAACCTATGCATGACTTGAAAGAGAAAATCATATCTAACTCTGTCAAAAGCATTAGCTAAGTCTAATTTAATAATCATGCCTTTTTTTTGGCGATGAAGGCTAGATGAATAACTCATTGGACCAGAATGATGTTGTCGGTGATGTGACTTCCCTTAATAAAACCTTCTTGATTCTCAGGGATTATGGAGGGGAGAATCTCCTTGATCCTGTTGGTAATAACTTTGGTAATGATTTTGTACCCAATGTTGTAGAGTGAAACATGTCTGAATTTTTCAAAGGAAGTGGCCCCTTTTTCTTTGGAAATCAACGAAAGAAAGGTTGAGTTGGTACTTCCACCATTTTTGTTGCAACCTTGGGATTTAATATCCATTTTATGAAGGTCATGCTTGATAATTTTCCAACATGTATTTATAAATCTGGCAGTGAACCCATCAGGGCCAGGAGCTTTGTCAGGCTCCATTCCTACTAGGGCCCTTTTGATTTCCTCTTTCGAGATAGGGGCCATGAGGCTTCTATTGACGGAACAAGAGATAAGATTTGGAACCGAATTGAGGATGGGTGAGCTAGGGAGAGAGCCCAGTGGGATTTCCTCAGTGTAGATATTTTGGAAATGACTATGCGCCACCTTCTTGATTTCCTCAAAGTCCTGAATTGCTTGCCCTTGGCTTTGAATCTCCTTTACCGTTTTGTAGTTCTTACGTCCTTTCGATTGTTTATGAAAGAAGTTCATGTTTTTGTCCCCAGCCTTTAACCATAAGCATCTCGCCTTCTGCCTCAAGTATTATTTCTCAACCCTGCACACTGCATGCAAGTTACATCGTAGCGCTATTTCATTTTCTAGACTAGCATTGTCCACAGGGTGCTCCTCTTGCCATCTGTGATGAGTTTCCAAAGTTTGTCAAGCATCAATCCTCTTCGTAGCTGGGGTTTTCAATGATTTAGCCCAGTATTTGAGGGCTCTCTTAAGTCTCCTGGGTTTTTCTTCCCAGACATAGAATAGGGAGCCTGATACCGTAGTTTCCCAAACCTCCTGCACGAGCTCAAGAAAACCATCTTGGTTGATCTAATTTAGACTAAATCAGAAAGGGATGAGGCCAAGGTTTTTCTCTTTGGAAATATCCAGGTGTATCGGCTTGTGATCCGACATGCTGAGGGTGAGAATGGAGGAATCCGCTATGAACCCAAGAATCAGGAGTGATTGGTGCACTAAGAACATGTCTAATCTTGCCGCAACATGACCCGGGCTTGTTATTTTGTTGGTCTAGGTGTATATACTATGAGCATACTTATTATCTTCAAGATCCCAGTCCCTCATAATGTCTTCAACTATTTCCCGCAGGGTATCCTTGACTATAGAGCCTCCTTTTTTTTTCTAAGCGTTGAGAGTGATATTCAGGTCCTCGGCAAGATGAGATTCTCAAGTTGTTGAACGTCAAGCGTATCTTGAATAATTTTCCACCACTCTTTATTTTCCGAAAGTAATATAGGAACATAGATATTGAAAATGCTAACCTGAGTTCCAGTTTCTTTATTTTGTAGCTTGGTGAAGATCCAGTGAGTCTGACTGAGGAAATGAACCAGCTTGAAAGAGTCTCTCTTCCATAGCGTCCCAATTCCTCCAGAAGTTCCTCTTACACTTCTGGCAATTCTTTCTCGATTTATCCAAAAGGACTGACTGGTTTGGAGGAAATATTGTTCCTCCATTTTTTGTCTCTTGGATCAAAAGTATGTCAAGAATGGAAATTCTAATTAAATCTCTCATTGATTTAGTCTTTTTCCTACTCCCTTAACCTCTGCAGTTCCAGGAGATGATTTTTATTACTTACCTTTGGAGGTGTTGGAGGCCCCCTTTGAGGCATGAATTTTCTGCCTGGTGGATCTGGAGTTCATCACTGCTTCAATAGTGGCTTGTGCTCTGAGAAGCTTCTCTTTGTAGGTAGCTTCTTATCGAAGTTCCTTATCAGTTTTTCTCCCTTGTTTTGCTTTTTTCTGAGAGAGTTGAGAGTGTCCAATTTCACTATCCTTTGCCTTCAAAGATTCCTCTTCAGAATTATGTGTCGATAGATTAGGATAGGGGTAAGTTTCTTTGTGAAACCCCTTGATAAATGAAAATTTCCCTTCAGCCCTAGGATTCGAAAGTGGATCCACAAGTTCTGGTTCCGTCTCCTCTTCTAGCTTTTTACCCTCCCCTTCGATCTCCAATTCTGCAAATTTGTTGCTTTCCTCTGAATTAGGAGTCTGAATCGTTTCATCTTTTTTATTGTTCCGAGTTCCTAGATTTATCACATCTTTTTTCTGTGTCTGCCTTGTGCCATTCTTGGCTCATCTGACTTGTTTCCAACCTTATTCTACTTCTTTATCTGATTGTTCTATTGGTAGCTTTGGACAGTTCTTTTGGAAGTTCCCATAGTCATGACAATGCTCACATTTGAAGGGTAGCTGCTCGTAGTCTAGTTTCTGGTAGTGTTTCCATTCTCCCACCGTCATCTTGATTGCTTATGGAATCCCAACTTCCAGATTGACTTCCACGCATATTTTGGCACACAAATAGTTCTCTTTGGGAATTGCTCTGTCGATGAATTTCCCTAGCTTGTCCCGAATGGTTTGCAAGGATGAGGGATTCCAATAATGGATAAGAAGATTAGGTAGACGTAACCACACCGGAATCACCTTGGGGACATCCACAACTGGGTCAAAATCCAGGGTCCAACGGTTCAGGTAGAGGCCTTGGGGTCCCATTAAATACGACCCATTATAGAAAATCTGGTCCCAATTTTCTTTTGCAATAAATTCGAAGAGAAAGCACCCTCTTCCAACCGCGTAACGGATGATGCTATTGGAGATCAGATTTCTCCAGTTTTTCTGGATCCAGTTATGAGTAGTCTTAGCAGAGGGCCAAATACCTGTGAACTAACTAACTAGGGCCCGATATGCCAGTGAGACTGCAATATGCATGGGATACTGCGACGATAGTTTAATGATTGGAACCTCATCATTTTTCTTCACAAATTTTTGTACAAGAGCAGAACCGGGCTTCATTGATTTCCCAGAGATCAGTTTATTGAATGCAGCAGATTCTTCACAGGAGACAATGGGAGGAGCCCCACCTGCAGCCTCAGGCATGATGCCGATTTGGGCCCCAACATAGATCTAATCGATCCGGCTTGACCCAGTGATGCGCAGAATCCTGAAAACCCAAGCCACGAACTAGCCCAGGGAAGAGATTTGAGCCATGACCCAGATCCACATGAACTATGGCACAACGCTAGCACACGACAGAGCAACTTTGATGATTTAAAAAAAAAACAAAAACAAAAACTGGAAAGACTCAATATTTTTACCCTCAAGTTGTTGATGAATTCCATTCTTTCGACCTCCGCTTTCCGTAGTGCAGAATGCAGAAATCAGAATAGTATTTGTCTCATGTTTTTTTTTATCTTATTTGTTGATTTTCACTTTCTGCATTGCAGAATGCGTTTGATTTTTATTTTTTCAAAAATTTTGTTTTGATCCTTCCCAATAATTTTGTGGAAAATTTTATTTGTGCTCCTTCATCTCAACCATTTGTTTTTCTCTAGATCCACGGTCTAGATTTGTTTGAATTTTTGAGGTTTTTACCATATGTTTTATTGTTTCTGGAGATTTTTACTGTGCTTTCTTTTCACGCAAGCTTACATCGACCGTGTTTCACCATCTCATAAGCAACACCTTCATTTAGCCTAATACTGATCAATCAATCATCCATTGTAAGAAAATCGAAAAAAAAACAATACATAATTACCTTCACCATCATTCTTTAAAAAAAAGATGTTTGTTTAAAAGGATGTTTAAATGTATTTGCATCATATTTCCAAATATGTAAATCACAAAAAGAGAATTTATCAATGAATGGAAAGTATTCATGTATAGAATCAAATATTTGTAATTTATTTAAATACCAACATGTAAATAGCTCACAACTTTATACATTACAATACATATAAAATTATGTTCTTTAAACTTGAACATAATAGCACTATAATAATAACGACTCTCTATAACCATATTAAATAAATAGATAAGTTTTGAGGAGGTTTGCCAAATTTCGAGCATAAATGGCATTTCACCTAATAAAATCCGCTTTCTGCAGTGTGGAAAGCGGCGATCCATTTTTTTCAAGTCACCGGGGAGATCCATTCCCAACTTCCATTTTCCACAGTGGGGAACACGGAAATCAGAAGTTACAAGTTCGTAATAAACTTTCTGTATTTCCGACCTCCACTTTCTGTAGGGTGGAATGCGGAAATCAGAACTTTGACTGTTTATCTTGGCAATTTTTGTTTCGATCCGCTTTTCGCTTTCTGTAGTGCGGAATGCGGAACCCAGAAACACTAAATTGAAAGTTTCCCAATATTTTTTCCAGATTTTTTATTTGCGCTCGTTCATTTGAGCCATTTGTTTTTCTTTAGATCCATGGTATAGATTTTGTTTTGCCGTTGAGGTTTTGACTATATAGTCTGTTTGAATTTTTGAGGTTTTTACCATTTGTTTTACCTGTGTTTTTACTGTTTTTGGAGTTTTTTATTGCACTTTCTTTTTTCTCAAGCTTACATTTGTTAGTGGTTTTCAAAGATTTCCACTAGGAAGTTAACTTGTAATGACCGTTTATCCTGTTATTTTTACATTGCAGTAAGTTTTGACCAGGTTTTCCAAATTTCGAGCATAAATGGCATCTCTGGGTTGCAGAAACACAAGATAAAAAACAAATCTATGAGAAGAAAGGTCCAAGGACCCAAACGCTGGAGTCTTCACAGACACTAGTGGGCATATTTCTGAAAACCAATATTTGGACTAGTCGAGAATTTATTATGTTTTCGATAATGATGATTTCTCGGGCATTCTTCATGACCAGTCGGCTTAAATCGGAATTTAGAGCTCGTAGATCCATCTAATTTCCACCAAACCAGCATTTATGCCCTACACAGACTCGGTGATGTGGGAACTCGACTATGCTAAGCCTAAGGAGCGAGTTTTCAATGACCACATTGGCATATTTATGGTGTTGTTTAGACCTGAATTTTTTTCCAAGGCTTACGTGCTTGGACCCCCAAAACAACTACTGAACCATAACTTCCTTGTTGAAGCAATCTCTCGTTTCAATTACGAATATGTGGTGAAATCATGGATGGAAAACCCTACCGTGTTTAGTTCACAACCAGGTAATATCTACCCTACTTCATGGTTTAGGGAACCATTTTCACTACTCGTAGCCATGTTCTGTCGGTTAAATGGTGAGACAAATTGCACATTTTTCAAAGCAGAATGGGTTCTGGCAGTCAAACACATTATTGTTACAGGCGAGTCTTTCAATTGGGCCCAAATATTATCTGTTAATTTGCAAGAGAAAATTGATAAATACTAGAAAACTAAAGAAAGCAAAAAACCCCAATTTTACATGTCGGCTTATGTCATGGACGTTTTTTGTGTGACTTCGTTATTTCCTGACCAAGGTTGGAATTGGTAGAAATATTGTCCACCGATCCATATTTAATGCTCTAACATGTGGGAGGATAATTTTTTCCTCGTATATATGAGATCTGTGATCTTTTCTTAGGGTCCATGTATCATAATATCTTCAAGGACGATGCTCCGACATTTTCAGTAAGAGCCAGGGCTTTAATTAGTTTGCGTGGAGATTGGTATGCCATGGAATATTTCTCTTATTTTAGAATTTGGGGAAGCAACACTGTGCATTTTTTTCCTAGAATTGTTCTAGACCATATGGTTTTACAAGATTTTTCCCTTCAAACTGTCATTGATGGCGCCCATGCAAAATTGGCAAAGCACAAGAGGAAGACTTGGCCTAAGTTCCCTTTGCATATAGATTCTTTGGTTATACATAATTATTTCCATGCAACTGTGCTGGGTAAGGATATTGCAACTATGAATATGGGAGAAGCTGGAAAAAGGATGCATGATCCTCATGCTTTCCTTGCTAGCCTTTTTGCTCAAGAAAAGGTTACATTCAATTATAGACATGAAGATTTTCCAGATGATTCGATGTACATGGAATTTGTTGATTTTTGGGAAGCAGTGGAAAACATCAATTTTCCAGAGGTAAAGTCCCATGTTTTCAAATATCAGAAAGAAATGAAGGAGTCTACCTTTCATTTTAGAAAACGGAAATTTGAAGAAGAGGACGAGGTTGTAAGGGAAAACATGGAAAGAGAAGTAAGACAACAAGCAGCAACAACTTCTGCTTCAACATCCCAGTCCAAATACAAAGGAAAATGTGTCATAGAAACCCCTGGGAGTGGTCACTCTTTGAAGAGATGGAAGCTATTCAAAGAGGGGAAGAATTCAAACAAGGTCTAGCGAAGCTCAACACTCAGCTCCGGACACATGTCCAAGAGGCTGAACCTCAACCAAAGAACAAGAAAACTCAGCTTGTTTCTCACCAACCAGAAGTGGCTGAAGCATTAGTGGCTCAAACAGAGAAAATACCTCAGCAGGTACTCAAGGATCAACATCGATTGCATATAGATGTAGTTTCCCTTAAAGAGCAAGTGCCTCCTCAAGTTCACGTGATCCAACAGGTTGAGCCTCAATTTGAGCATTAGATTGAGAGCCATCAAATTGATAGTGATCTAGAGATGGAGACTGGAAAGCCCACTTTCCCTATGAATATGTATACCTCCAGGACATATTATGTCCCTGATTCACAATTTTCAGGAGATCTTTTTCATGCTTTATATTCCCTCAGCCCTCTTTTTCGGATGTGGATTTAAAGCCTATTCTTAAGGACACTTCTACAGATCCATTAGTATCAGCAGAATTGCCCAGTGATACTCCCCTTATTTCCCCACGCATTTCATCAATTCCCCATACAACTCAGACTCCCACCACATCTTCTCGTATTCCTTTTTCCCAAGTGGAAACCCCTTCCATCTCTACTATCCCTTCTTCACAAACTAGAAACCCTATTCCCACTTATTTCACTTCCCTCGTATCTCTTTTCCCTACTCCCTCCTTTGAAATTCCTCCCCTTAATGTAGAAATCTCGGTCTCACAATTAGAACCTCAGTAATCAATCTCAACACAAAAAGAAGCTGTTTCAGCTGCAGAAAACATGGCAGATTTTGGAGAAGATGTAGTTGTTTCCTTCGGGAAATATTTTTGGAGTAAGAAGGAAAAGGCCATTTTGAAGAAAGGTTCAAAGAGGACAAGAGAAGGAACATTAAAAAATATTCCTGTCTTTGATCAAATTGTTTGGCGAATTGATGCCCTTGATGAAAAGGAAGGAGCATTAGATACACCAATTGCTATGGGAGTCTTTGTAGGGGCTAACTATAACTTAGTGTCCCAGCCGACTAAATATCTCCTCAATAAGGAACATGAACTACAAAAAGAAAGAAAGGATCTGGAAGTAGCTGAGGCATGGTGCCTTAAGGATATTGAGCTCCTTAAACGAGAGCATCAAGATAAACAAACACATTCAGAGAAGAAAATCGATAGTATTAAGCATCAACTTGAGATATTAGAGGTCCTGAACAAGGAACAGGCTAATCACAATGCTATCCTAGAGCAACAACTCAAAGAATTACATATATCTTCAGCTACCTCATCATTTTCAACATTAACAACTAAATAATTTAAACAACTGGCTTGTAAGGTAAATGAGCAGTATCATCAATCCATGACCACCATGTATATAGGATTGTGTGGAATACAAGAACTGTACAAATCATTTGGAGAAAAGTCGGATGTCCTGTAGGATCATTATACTTGGAAAACTGCAGCAATTAAGGTGTTGGAAGATGTGAGTGGCTGGAAAACAAACATCAGAGACATACCAAAGGATATGCCAATCATGGATAAAGTTCGAGCTAAAAAATTAGAGTGACAATTGAAACTTTGGGAAGCCTCTGCGATGCAGTTGCAAGCATCATCCAAGATGTACATGAAGCATGCAAGTGTAGGTCAACAACTTCAGAGGTTTTACTCTATTTCTTAGGGTTGCCTATGCTAGAACCGATCAAAGAAGCACCTTCTCCCAAGCTAAAATTAGATGAAGTTGACCGATCTTTTGCTACAGCCAAGGAGCAAATTGAGGGTGTCATTTAGATTAACCTGCAGGAGATCACGAGGTGGATCGAGACACCTAGTTCTGCGATGGTTAGGATAGAGGTTTATGTTGGTAAATGGAAAACGACGAAGAAGAGGGAGATAACGTCTGAGATCTTGAGGGCATAAATTCATATGGAACAGACTAAATCTCAGGACATTGATTTCTTGATGGTGTTATATGCTAGGTGGCGTTCCTCCCTTGGTTCAAATTAAACTATTTGATGTTTTAATCCCACATGTTGGGAATTTTCTTTTGTTATAATACTTTGTAATAGAAATTAAAGGGAAACATTTCCCAAGTAGGGAAGAGTAATTTTTTGGAGACTACATGTTGAACTATTTTATATATGTGATTTATTTTGTTGGTGGTTATTAGTAAATGATCTCTGATACTAATTTGTTAATTAGTATTACCTCTTGGATGTATTGAATATTTCTTAGCTTCTACATAAACCTTATACAATATTTGGTTTGAGATTTCTTTGTAGTTGGTTGTGGAGACTGATGTTAGCCTGCATATTTGTATGTTAAGAAATTAAACCCATTTACCTTTATCTTTTTGAATTATCCAAACTTGGTATCATGCCATATATCAACCTGGTCAAGTGAGCAGTTGACCATGCAAGCCCTAAAGAACAATTTTTCAATGACCAGTACTGGAGAAGGACAACGAAAGACATATCAGGAAAGCTTTGTAGTTTTGGAAACATTGTAATGTTTTTCAATTGAATAAAATAACACTATTACTTATGTTATGTTCTATGGTTATTTATTAAATTTGTTTCATCAATTTTGATTTATTCTTCTATATTTGTGGTACAATTATTTCCTTGTTGTCAATTATATATCATAACTGTCCTACTTAAAAAATTTCACATTCAATGTCTTAATTTCCCGAGACAGTTTAGTCTAGAACCCAATTATTTCAAAATTTCTTGGATCTTTCTTCAAACAAAAACATATCTATTACATCAACAAGTGACCAAAGAAAAACAATACATCTATATAGAAACAATGAGAAGCTTCAACCACAATTTGGTTTTAAAGACTCTGAAGCAAGTAAACTTTCCTCTTGTTTCCTACGTTGGACATATGGATTGTATTTCATTTAAGAGTATATGGAAAAAGAGAAAGGTGGAGAAATGCGAAGGCCTAATAGAGATGTAACTCTTGATATTGCAGTGAATGTAAGCCCTTGTTTATCAATGTTTCCAATATCTATTGTTACATTTTGTAGGGTCATACCGTTTATCAATGTTTCCAATATCTATTGTTACATTTTGTAGGGTCATACCTTGGGCTTTATGAATTGTTAAACCCCATTTCATACTAAGTGGTAGTTTCCTGCGGGATCCTCTTGTTATAGGAGGTATTGGAACATAAGTGGGATTAGAAGCATCCCATAAGGGTCCTTTGTAATGGAGGAATTCGACAACAACAAAGGATGGTAAGGTAGGAGGTTGTTCGTTGGAGTTGTAGACAATGTTAATGACATTTCCAAGTGAGCCGTTAACAAGTCTTGCTTGAACCCATAAATTAGCAGTTAACATGACTTGTTGACCAATAGCAAGAAGGAATTTTAATGGCATATGTACTTCATAAATGGATTGGTGGGCATGTTTGTTCCTTAGTTCTGCAAAGAAATGTGCAATTGGCATATTGAGCTGTTTCAGCATGTGTTTGTTGTGCAGTGCAACAAACCTATTTGTGGGATACAAGTGGATAGATTGTTGAAATGAACAGTTTTCCACATGTGAAATGCATGAGGTTGTTATTGTCATTAGGAGTGCCTAGTGTTCAACAGTTAGTGTTGCATTTCAAAGGTTTATCAAGAGTTGGTGAAAGGCAGTTTGAGAAAGGTTATTTCCTTATTGTCAGAAAATGGTTTTGAGAGTGATAAAAGTATCAAATGTATGCTAGAGAGCAGTTCCAACGGATGAGCCTGCATACATGGGGATGTCCTTTACATGAGGAGATTTTATAAAGTCACCATGAATGATTATGGAACAACCACCAAATGGGATTGTACAATGCGAGGGGAAAGCCTTACGTAAGCGTGCATAAATTTGAGTTAGCATTTTTGGGCCAATAAAGCTCATTTAATCTATGAGAATATAACGAATATGGTAGAGTTCTTCTTGAAGTTTTGAAAGGGATTGGCCTTCAAGGGGGTTCATTTTACCAATGGGTATTTGAAGAGAAGAATGTATTGTAGATGCATGTATGTTAAAAGCAGCAACACCAGTTGGAGCAAGTAGAAGAAGTGGGGAGATAGTTTGTTTAGATGCAGTTTGGAGTGCATATTTCATGCAAGATATGAGGTAAGATTTCCCAGTGCCTGCAGTACCTTGAAGCACCATTTTGAGTGGTTGAGCAGGTGAAGTGTTTCTAAAATGGGAAATGACAAGATCAAAGGCTATGTGTTGTGTGGAAGACAAGGAATCAGGCGAATTGGACAATGTCGGGGTGTCTTCATGTAGTTGGGTGGATAAGCGATTGAGGTCAGTGAATGGTGTTGCTATCTCATGCAAATCGGTGGTTATATTGTTATGTGTCCAATCATGATTTTTGTTAAAATCATGATGTCCAAGCATTTCAAGGTCATCAATCTGGATGTTGTTTCCTGGTCACATTTGAGATAGAATTTCCCATTCATACATGCTATGGGACAAGGGAAAGGTAATATCATCAGAGTTTGAATAATCGGATAGAGGTGTAGAGGGTTCTTCTTGTGTAGGTTCAACATGCCACACAACATATGTGCCTTTAATGTTATGTCAATGAGAAATAATTTCAGAAGTTGTTGTTCCAATAGCCTGACGGATGGAACGAAAAGGTTTGTATAGAAGAAGTTCGATCCAACAAAATAGTTCAAAAGATGAAGAATTAAAGGGAGGAATGGAAGTGGATTGTAGATAGAATCTAACAATATTGTGACACAAGTTTTGTTTCCATGGATTTTTTTTCCTATTAGGCGAGAAAGACCAAGAACGAGTAACTTCAAGCAGAGTTAGATGTTCAAGAGAAAGGGGTATTTGCATGTATGCAAATATGAAGGGGGGTGGTGGTTGGAGGGGTGTTATTAGTGTCATTACAAACAAGACGGAAGACACGTTGGCTCACATTTAGAGAAAAAAATTGACGGCTACAAAGCACAAGATGGAGTGTTTGGAGCATCTGACATGTCTCTTGTGCACTAATGTCTCGTTCTGCAACCGTTTGTGCAAGTAATTGTTTGATTGGATGAAGAATGGGGCCATCACTTGGTGCTGCATGTGCAAGGCGAGAGAGAACTGCATGGTATATTTATGATTTTGGTTGTACTTTTGATGCATACTTTGAAATGTATTTGAGGACAACATGTCTAGAAAGAACAGGTTGGCAATCAACATTAGCCCTCCATATTGAAAGCATGGTAGGGTTGTGAATATTTAGAAGGGAATAATTTATTATAGGATTGTAGGTTTTATGTCCATTTGGATCAATGAATAAAAAAGAAGTAGCTTGTAGGTCATATGGAAAACCATAGCGACATTGAACATATGTTCCTTTTCTGTGAAGGAAAGTTGATTCTGAACATCTGGTGTGCCTTTGAACAAAATTTACAAGTTTTTCATAGTCATCTGAGTATTTTGATGGAAATATGGATGGTGATGCAATACTGCATGGATCTTTTGTAGTTAAATGGTGTAACCTAGATGTGGACAAGTGGGAATTACGAGGATTCCAAGCTGTAACATATGTGTCAATTTTTTTTTTGCAGCTTCAACTGCAAGAACATATTCCCATTCTAAGGTGTCCATATTTGGTGCATCTACCAACTAAATAAAACCATGAATGTGTGTGGATCCTCTATGCTTCCATTCATACCTACATGGGAGGAAAAGAAATATATTAGAAATAAATTGTATAAAGTGAGAAACACGAAGAGAAGAAGAAGAAGGAAGAGATGGTAGAATACTTGCACCAAGAATCTGTTATATGAAAACCTTTTTGAAGCACCTCTTGAAGGAATGTTTTGAATCTATTGTGCATGTATTGTGATGCAATATGTGGATTTGATATGATGTTGTGAATCTTCCATTGATAGTCTTGAGCTAAACCGGTAGGACGTCCAACAGGAATTAGAGTATGGAAATCGGGCCATTTTGTGTCGGCCGCACTAAGGGTGAAGAAGAACGTTGGTGTACCTTGTTGATTGATCATATTTGTGAGTTCAGCTCTACTTTTTTTCCAATAAGAGTGTGTTACACGTAATGAAGACCCAAACCTTGCAACCAGGTCACCAATTTTGTCATTAGGCATATCTTACAATTGGTTAACAAGCTCAAGTATTGTGGGAGGTAGTGTATCTTCAAGATTAATTTTGAAAAAAACAGAGGCAGTAGCATTACTTTGATGACGCATAATTAGACTGTATATGTAGTACCATAAGCGAGGATGTTGGCCAAATATATTTTCATGATAGTGAATTAGGTGAAGTGCATATTCGTGCATATCAAGTTCAGGAATGCGTGGTTGTTTAAGCATTTCTAAACCTGTGGGGAACAAGGTTGGAAAATCCATGGAAAGAAGGCCTTCTGTGTTGTACTCATTGATAGGGTAGATGCTTATAGGGGGCCAATCAATGGAAGGTGGTAGTGGGATATTTGGTATGTGTAACAAGTGTTTAATTTGTTCAACCTCAGTTCTAGCATTAGTTTGTGTTGAAATAAATAGGGAGGATTCTAATTCATAGGGTTCAAATGAATTTGGTGGTTGAAATGTAGAGGACAAGATATGCTGATGAGATAATGTATCATTGCTATTAACTTGCGGAATCAAAGGTGAAATGTCTATTGATATAAGAGGAAAATAAGCCAATGCAATTGGGTTGACTTGTACATCCTTATAGTATGGTTCATTTGCCATTTTGTATTGAAGGGAAACAAGAACATGTGTTTGAATAACAAACAATTCATATGGATTGTTTGTAGAGTTGCATTTGCGAACACCAAGGATGCAAAGTTATGATATTAAATGGGGTAGGTATGTGGCAATACTGGAAATGTCTTGGGGGAAGCAAATAGTATGGACATAATATTTATATTGACCACCATGAGGATGTGTGACTTGTAATATTGGGTGAGCATGACTAATGAGCATTTATTCAACTTGTGTAAGTACTACAAGGACAACTGGCTGGATGCTTGGGTCCATATTGTTTTCCAATGAAAAGTGGTGACCTTTTAGTTCTAGAATACAACGAGAACAAGTGTATGCAACATGGAACTTTTTTCTTACAATACCTAGGTAATATTCTTTGCAAATTGAGCAGATATGCATATCAACCAGTTGGTCGATTTTCTTATGAAATCGTTGATGTGCATCATTGAGGTGGGTATTCAATGGATTTAGCATAGTGGATGGAAGTGAAGATCCATTGGAAGGTCGAGCAAGAGAAATTGAAGAAGACATATCCATAGGTAGACGATCAACTCCGTAAAGAAGACATTGTTTCTTGTTGTTTTTATCTCTGTTATGTGCATATACAACTATTCTTCATGCATTGGCTTGTTCATTTTCATGAGTCGACATAATTCCTACAAGAAAACTGTAAAATTGTTAAAGACTTAGAAGCTTTGATTGCTGGCAGTGACCCATTTTCTATATGTATTAACTGCAAAGTATATGGGTATAAAGCAGAAGATATAAAGCAAATGTTAACTAATTGCATATTGGGAACTAAGAATGTAGCTTAAAATAATATTTATGGAGTAAGTAATTTTTTTCAAGTCCTAACTTGATAATTGTAAGAAAGAAGCAATACATAAGAACAAAGTGTACTATGAGAAAGCATATATGAAAAAAGAAACATTAAATGTAATTATTGTTCTGTACACAAGAATGAAAAGTTGTGGTAAGAAACAAGAGAATAAGGTTGTTTATTTTATAAATAAACACAATAGCAAATTAGTATTGTATTCAAAAGTTACCATATAGGTTGCATCTACAATTTAGGTAAAAAACGTTAAGCAATAGCTTGTACAGTTGAATTATGAGACCGCAAAATAGAAGTGCTTTAAGGGAGTTAAAAAAAGACCATTCTATGTTGAACTATGAAAGAAGGACTTAAAATTGATAATTGAAAGAATTCATTACAGACAATAAAGAATGCTTAAGTATCAGGTTGAATAAACCTATATATTTAAATGTTCATCTGAAATTGCCGATTATTTGTTTTCAACCATGACAATTACAACTTCTAGGGGTGAAATTCCATAGAAGGTCTCTGTTCTAACTGAAAGAGTAAGAAGTAATTGTTTGTTGCAGATCCTCTGGACTATTTCAACACTTGATGCTGCTTCAGTTGAGAGAAGACACAAGTCTTTTGCAGAAATTCCCATGAGTTGGTTTGCAGCATCATCAAAAGCTATGACACCATTAAGGTATCCAATGACATCTTCCAAGTCCACATTTAGTATGTATTGGTAGTCACATTCAAGAAACTCCCCGTCACATTTACCACAATGTCAAATGTCTCCAACTTTGTTGGAAATATTTTTCATGCATTGTATACCATCAACAAAAAGAGGGTATGTAAGGAAATTAAAGTCATCCATGTTAACATTTGTGATGGTTGTTGATGTAATTGTAACTTCGGAATGTATTCACTTGTATTTCTTATGTATTGTAACACGATGTTTATTCCGGGATGTATTTGTAATGTACTTGAGTCATGTCATGCCCTGATGTTCCTATCGGGAGGTTCTATAATGTAAACAAGTCATGTTAAGTCATTGTGGGTAACCCTCCTATTGGTTAAGGGTTGAAGTCCCTGCAGTTTCGGGGCACTAGGGTTATTAAACTCACCTAGTGAAGTCGACCCTAGTTGGGTTTAGTCAAGTCGAGAATTAGCATAAATAGAGAGCTAGCCTCTCTATTTATCACACACTCACTCACACTCAGTTGTAGCGCATCTCTGAGGAAGTTGCGAGGTTTTCTCCATTTATGGTTTCCTCGAGGAAAAACACTGTGTTCATTGTCTCTTGTGTTTGATTGCTGTGCTTGTTATTCTCTCAGTTAAAGATCCTAATATAATGCTAGCTTAATTTTAAAAATATAACATGGTATCAGAGCTAACCTGAGAAGAAGACACCGTGCAGCTGTGGGAACTAGGGCTTCCTACTTTATGGATCTCTCTCCATATATTTTTATCAAAATAAGTTTGGAATAACTCTCCTCCCTAGGCCACATCTTTCTGTCGAAGCATAATCCAATTATGAGGTTTTTCAGTTTTGGACCCGACACTACTGCTGGAAATTAGGGCTTTCCACAGAAGTGGAATTTTTCAGTGAGCCTAGGATTGGATTGATATCCTCCTCAAAATTGAAGTTAGGGATCAAGATCAAAGCATTTGGTTGGACAAAACTCCAGGAAAGCAAAACCCTAATCTGATCCTGAACCAACATTGTAGAATTCCAGCTCCAAATCCAAATCCAACATCTTGAACTGGTAAGATCTAAATCTTTTGAATTTTCATTTGAGGTTCTCAGTTAAGATGTCTCATCATACCAAGCTTGATGAAAATCTTGAGGGAGCTGATAACTTCCGAGCCTGGAAGTATAGGATCTCCCTGGTCCTGGAAGAAAATGAGTTGGACTCCTATATTAGTGAGGAGGTTCTAGTTCCAGAGGGAGATGAGGCAAAGGCCTTACATAAGAAGAAATTGTCTATGGAAAAGAGGATCATTGCTGATTCAATTAAGGATCACCTCATACCACAAGTGTCCTCCCTAAAGACACCTAAAGCTATGTTTGATGCCCTAAACAAATTGTTTGGAGGGAAGAACATAAACCAGAAGATTACTTTGAGAAACTAACTGAAGAATGTAAAGATCCAGAATGCAAAGACCATCCAGTCTTACTTTACAAGGGTATCTCAGATCAAGGAACAACTAGAAGCAGTAGATGAAGAAGTGGAGAATGCAGAGATTGTAATGACCACCTTGAATGGTCTCCCTAGACCACGAGACTCCTTTATTCAAGGAATCTGTCCTAGAAAGAAGTTAGTTAAGTTCAACAGACTATGGGAAGAGTGCTCTCAAGAAGAAGCTCGAATAACAGCTTGAGAAGAAAATATGGGAAGTGAAGATCAAGCTATCACGGTACACTCCAAGAAAACCAGAAGAAGTTATCATCACCCTAGAGGTAAGTCCTTTCATAAAGATAACACTAAAAAATATTTGTTTAGAATCAGATGTTATACATGTGACGAGAAAGGTCACTATGCTAGAGAATGTCCTAGAAACAAAAATGTCTCTCACAGGAAGAAGGGAAACAAGAGAAGACATCATGCTAATGCTGCAGAGGATGATGAACCCTCAACAAAGAGAACCGGATATGAAAGTGAAGATTCTTCAAGTGAGGAAGATTACTCATGGAAGCAATGATTGGCTTATAGATAGTGGGGCTTCCAAACATATGACAGGATTCAAGGAATCCTTTGTGAAACTATCGGAACATGAATCACCTCACAAGGTGAAGCTCAGAGATGACTATCATTATCCAATAAAAGGTAGTGGGGAATCCTCCTATAAGCTAGGCTCTGGAAAGTCTAAGACACCTGAAGAAGTCTTTTTTGACAAGAAACTAGAAGTCAGCCATCTCAGAATATTCGGCTGTCCAGTGTACATACACATTCCAAAAGAGAAGAGGACAAAATTAGATCCTTCAGGAAAGAAGGGTATATTTATGGGATACTCTGAAAGCTCGAAGGCTTACAGAATATACTTCCCAGGATTCAAGAAGGTCAACATCAGCAGGGATGTAACATTTGATGAAGACACAGCTTACAATAAATACAGAAAGAGACCTACTGAAGAACCTGAAGAAACAGAAGCACCCAGGATTCATGATACAACCATGAATGAAGAAACTCAAGAAGAAGATCGAGAATTTGAAGAACCTTAAGAACTTGTAGATCCACCTCAAGAGAAGAATCCTCATAAGAGGAAACCTGCTTGGGTACGAGAATCTATCCAAGTTGCGGAAAGATATGGGGCTCCAGAAGAGAATCACAGAGAAAGAAAGAGGACCAGATCCTGCTCCGAATATGTAGCTTTATTATGTGATTTCATCTATAAAGAACCTTCCAACTATGAAGAAGCGACATAACAGAAAGAATGGAAGGATGCTATGATCGAAGAGTATCAATCGATCATGAAGATTGATGTTTGGGATGTTGTCCCAAGACCAGAAGGGAAGTCTATCGTAACTTCCAAATGGATCTAGAAGATCAACCATGCTGCAGATGGTAGCATAGAAAAATATAAAGCAATATTTGTTGCTCGTGGTTTCTCCCAGAAAGAAGGAATAGATTATGAAGAAAATTTTGCACCTGTAGCCAGATACACTTCCATAAGATCAGTACTTGCTCTGGCTACAGTGATGAAATGGAAGATACACCAAATGGATGTCAAGACTACTTTCTTGAATGGTGTATTAGAAGAAGAAGTGTATGCGGAGCAACCACTTAGTTTTGAGACACCTGACAGGGAGTCTCATGTATATAGATTGAAGAAAGCCCTGTACGATTTGAAACAGGCACCCAAGACATGGTACGGTAGAATTGAAAACTTTCTATCTAGTTTGGGCTTTACTAAGAGTAAAGCAGATTCCAACCTTTACTACAAGGTTGAAGATGACAACCCAGTGATGCTCCTACTGTATGTAGATGATATGTTTGTAACAGGTATGGATGGGTTGATTGCCAATACGAAGAGGAAGCTTACTGCTGAGTTTGAAATGAAGGACTTGGTTATGATGCATTATTTTCTAGGCATGGAGGTGTGGCAGAATGAAGATGGGATTTCCCTAGGACAAGGGAAATATAAAGTAGAGATCCTGAAGAGTTTTGGGATGATGGACTGCAAGGCCATGACCACACCTATGGCATCAAACCTGAAGCTATTGAGTGATGCTTCATCAGAAGCGATTGATGCTACGATGTATCGTCAGATGATTGGGTCCTTGATGTACCTGATGAACATGAGACAAGATATTTGCTTTGCTGTGAACACCTTGAGCCAGTTCCTGATAGATCCGAGACATGTTCACTTGATTGCTACAAAACATATTCTGAGGTACCTAAGGGGTACAGTTTATTATGGGCTCAAGTATGAGGCGAATCAAAAGATTAACCTGGAGGGTTATGTTGATTCAGATTGGGCAGGCAGTGCCATCGATAGGAAGAGCACTTCAGGGTGTTGCGTCAGTATGGGATCATGTGTGATCTCTTGGTTTAGCAGGAAGCAATCCTATGTGGCACTGAGTACAGCTGAAGCAGAGTATGTTGCAGCTTGTTCAGCTAGTTGTGAGGTAGTATGGCTAAGGAAGCTATTGTATGATTTATTTGATCTCCAATTGGATGCTAGCTATATATATTGTGACAACCAGAGTTGTGTGAATTTGTTGAAGAACCCGATGTTCCATGACAAGTCGAAGCATATCGAGATCAAGTATCACTATATTAATGACATGGTACAGAGGGGAGTAGTGAAGCTCCAGTATGTTGTGACGGACGAATAGATAGCTGATTTGTTGATGAAGCCATTGGCCAGAGTGAAGTTTGAGTACTCCAGGGAGAAGCTTGGTGTTCTCTAGATTAAGGTTCCTTCCAAGGGGAAGTGATGAGTCCATGAGCCATTCTGACATGGTGAGAGGATTGGTTCCTTCCATGGTCAGATGTAAGGGCTGAGCCATTCTTTCATGGTGAAAGGATTGGTTCCTTCCATGTTAGATATAAGTGTTGGGCCATTCTGATATGACTGTAGGATTAGTTCCTACATGATCAGATATAAGGGCTATTGCCATTCTTTGAATGGAGGTTCCTGGTCAGTTACCAGGAATAATCGGTCTAGGACTGAGGGCCATTCTGATATGACTGTGAGATGTGTTCTCACATGATCAGATATAAGTGTTGTTGCCATTCTGTCATGGTGAGAGGATTGGTTCCTTCCATGTCAAATGTGAGTGTTGGCCATTCTGACTTAGTGTCAGATATAAGGGCTACTGCCATTCTTTGAATGGAGGCACTTGGTCAGTTACCAGGAATCCTAATTCTGGGACTTAGAGCCATTCTGATGTGACTATGGGATTGGTTCCCACATGGTCAAATGTAAGTGTAGATCCTTTCCACAGATGATAGTAGGAGTGTCCTATCATGTTGGTGGATGTGAGTGCTGGAATTGCCATAGATGATAGTAGGTGTGTCCTATCATGATGGTGGATGTGAGTGCTGCGCCTTTTCATAGATGGTAGTAGATGTGTCCTACCATGCTGATGATTGTAAGTACTGTGCCTTTCCACAGATGGTAGTAGGTGTGTCCTACCATGCTGGCATATGTGAGTGCTATGCCTTTCCACAGATTATAGTAGTTGTGTCATATCATGCTGGTGGTTGTAAGTGCTAAGCCTTTTCACAGATGATAGTAGTTATGTCCTATCATGCTGGTGAATGTGAGTGATGGGACTTTCTGATGTGATTATAGGATTGGTTCCTACATGATCAGATGTGAGTGCTGGGCATTCCTTTCTGACATGGTATTGGATGTGTTCCTCTCATGGTCAGATGTAAGTGCTGGGCGGGCCATTCTAACTTGGTGTCAAATATAAGCACCAAAGAAGACCTACATGGAGGCTAGGCCTACAACCAGCATGAAAAAGGGATGGCTCTGTAGAACTTCCTGTGACAAGAAGAATCATGAGATAACACCTGTGATGATGATCCTGTAGTGATGATCCAAATCGAGTGATGATCCAGATCCAGTGATGATGTCTAGTGATGATCTAGATCGAGTGATGATCCAGATCCAGTGATGATGATCCATATCGAGTGATGATCCAGATCCAAATGTGAAGATGAATTGAATATGACAAGGAGTTGACGATGATGCAGATGATACAGAGAAGAAGACTTGTGCTGATAAATTGTGTCGAGAGAATACCTTCCTAGTTAAGAGGGAGTGTTGATGTAATTGTAACTTCAGAATGTATTCACTTGTATTTATTATGTATTGTAACCCAATGTTTATTCCGAGATGTATTTGTAATGCACTTGAGTCATGTCATGCCCCGATGTTCCTATCGGGAGGTTCTATAATGTAAACAAGTCATGTCAAGTCATTGTGGGTAACCCTCCTATTGGTTAAGGGTTGAAGTCCCCGCAGTCCCGGGGCACTAGGGTTATTAGAATCACCTAGTGAAGTCAGCCCTAGTTGGGTTTATTCAAGTTGGGAATTAGTATAAATAGAGAGCTAGCCTCTCTATTTATCACACACTCACTCACACTCAATTGTAGTGCATCTCTGAGGAAGTTGCGGGGTTTTCTCCATTTATGGTTTCCTTGAGGAAAAACACTGTGTTCATTGTCTCTTGTGTTTGATTGTTGTGCTTGTTATTCTCTCAGTTAAAGATCCTAATATAATGCTAGCTTAATGTTAAAAATCTAACAATGGTTGCTACAAGAGAGTACCAAACAAGCTTTTTAGATGGTTGAAGAATTTGTAGCTCATTGATGGTAATGATTTTACGAGTAGAAGAATGAGAGGCATTGAATTTTCATCTCAAAGATGGTGATGCTGAACAAAATTCATTGTCATGAAACCATTTATGGAAAACTGAAGTTTCTTCAATATTTGGGTTTATAAAAATAGTAGTGTTGGAGATAGTTCCAATAGTTTTTCCATTAAAATATGTAACACGACCGCCTTTTATTGCTATAGCTGGAGGAGTAGGTAAACCATGAATATTGGCAAGCTGGGATCCTTCAATTTGGCAATGCTCGCCCCAAAGTGTTATGTCAATACTATAACCTGACATGTCACAGAGTCCAATGCTGCGCCTAACAGTCTCAACACCATCCCGTTTTCGTATCGTGGATGTAGGTGAAACTGAAATGACAAGTCCAACAAAGTCAACCATGGAATTGGCAAGTATAGTTTGAATATCCTGAATAGTTTTAAAGTTAAATCAATATAAAGGTATTAAGGGGTATTCATCTAAGCATGGTTGGATGGTTGAGGAAGAACCTAGGAAAATCTCATTATGGATCTTCAAATGGTTGAAAGTTGGATTGGATGCTTTCACTGTGCCATTTGATTCTATGTACACTATTCCTATTTGTATTTGGTCATACAAAGAGAGTGATAATTAATTGAATGTAGATATATGTATTTCATTGTGTGAAGCATTAACAAGGTCAAATCCAAACACTTTTCCAGACCCTCATTGGTTTCCATATTAATGTATGTTTGTCTTGGCATTAACTTGGCCTTGAATGTTCCAAACTTTGCTAGAAAAGGAGAGTGATGTGAATGGGATAGTTGATGCAGGAAATACAGGGTTTTCATTTATTGAGCCTAGGGTTCACTGCAACAGAGTAGCTACTATGCTAGGGAGAAGATACAATTAAGTGGTAAGGTGCATGATCTCCAATAATTACTACATCCACTGTGACAACTTCTAGTGTAAGCAATGCGATAGTCCTGTGAGAAGAAGTATGTTAGAGTTAAATGGAGGAGAAAAACATTGGATGCGTGAACAATTTTAAATTGATTAAGTGGGAAAACAAGAACGAGGAAATTAAACGTACGTTACATTAAGTACAATGTTGCATGTACATTGGGTAATTTTGATTATAGTTCCTTCTTTTAGTTGTCCATTTTCTACAAGACTACCATATATAATTGGAAGCAGTAGCTCATGCTTGTAAAGGCTGTCTGATATATAAATTCGGAACCAAATAGATGATGATTTGAGTGAGTTCACTTGTTTTAATGAGCAGATTTGTACCAATGAGAAAAGGTTGATAGCACCATGTAGGAAAAGTGAAATATAATCTTCAGTTAGCATAGTCTCCATAAC
>LPNX010720944.1:448626-545480 GCA_001517045.1 Pseudotsuga menziesii | reverse complement strand
ATATATATATATATATATTCAGATGAACATATGTCATGAGTCTGCTTATTGTTTTTCATTATTGGTTATAAATATCAAATGTGGAGTGTGACACTGACATAGAACCAGTTCTTATGGTTTCTCGAGCTTACAAAAGATATTTTATACGTCATAAAACAATTGAAAGAATAGCGGAGGCCTTCTGGGTCAAGGTTTTAATCTATTTTCTCTGTGTTTTATTGGGTGAAAGTCGAAAAATGGAAAGAAAACCAAAAGCTGAAATTTAAGTGCGCAACTGAAACTTCGGAAATAGAAAGTTTGGGAAATTTTGAATTTGGGATTTTCGGCTTCCGCAATCGGTACAACGGAAAGTGGAAGTTGGAAATAAATTTATTTGAACTAAAAACGTATTGAAGTTCCACATTCTGCATTCCGTACTTTGGAAAGCAGAAGAGTAAAAATTGCGAAGAAAGACATCAAAGCTCCGATTTCTGCATTCCGCATTGCGAAAACCGAAATTCGGAAAAATGAGAAAAATAAAACAAAATGACAAAGAATTTTTCTGCTTTCGCATTGCGCACGACGAAAAGAGGAATTTAGAAAGCACATAAAGTTAATTGTGAACATTTAACTTCCAATTTCCACATTCCGCACTTAGCGGAAAGTGAAAGTTGGAAATAAATTTATTTGAACTAAAAACATATCAAAGTTCCGCATTCCGCATTCCGTACTTTCGAAAGCGAAAGAGATAAAGTTTAGATTTCCGAAATCCGCTAGGAGGAAACCGGAACTTGGAAAAATTAGAAAAATAAAAAAGAGTGACAAAGACTTTTCCGGCTTCCGCTTTCTGCATGGTGGAAAGAGGAAGTCGGAAAGCACGGAAAGTTAATTGTGAACATGTAACTTCCGATTTCAACATTCTGCACTCAGCGGAAAACAGAAGTTGGGAATAAATTTATTTGAACTAAAAACATATCAAAGTTCCCCATTCCGAATTCCGTACTTCAGAAACATAAGAGTAAACATTACGAAGAAAAACATCTAAGCTCGAATTTTTGAATTTTGCAGTGCAAAAATCGGAACTCGAAAAAATGAGAAAAATAAAAAAGCGACAAAGAATTTTTCGGCTTCTGCATTCCGCACGGTGAAAAGCAGAAGTCAGAAAGCACGAAAAGTTAATTGCAAACATGTAACTTCCAATTTCCGCATTCCGCACTAAGCGGAAAGCAGAAGTGGGAAATAATCTTATTTGAACTAAAAATGTATCGAAGTTCTGCATTCCGCATTCTGTAATTCGGAAAGCGGAAGAGCAAAAATTGCGAAGAAAAACATCAAAGCTCCAATTTCCGAATTCCGAAGTGTGGAAACCGAAACTCAGAAAAATGAGAAAAATAAAAAAAGCGACAAAGAGTTTTCTAGCTTCCGCATTCCGCACAGTGGGAAACGGAAGTCGAAAATCATGGAAAGTTAATTGCAAACATGTAAATTCCGATTTCTGCATTCCGCACATCGAAAAGTGGAAATAAATGAAAATTTCAAATTCGCATATGCGGAAGGCGGAAATCGGGAATAGATTTCCCAGATGAGTTGGAAAAAACGGGTTCCCGCATTCCGCATTGCGTTTCCATTGTATCAGAAGTGGGAAATAAATTATTTTGAACTAAAAATGTATCGAAGTTCTGCATTATGCATTCCATACTTCGAAAAGAGGAAGAGCTAAAAATTACGAAGAAAAACATCAAAGATCCAATTGTTGAATTCCGCAATGCAGAAACCGGAACTCGAAAAAATGAGAAAAATTTAAAAAGCGACAAAGACTTTTGCAGCTTCTGCATTCCGCATGCCATAAAGTTGAAGTCGAAAACTTTGGAAAGTTAATTTTCAACATGTAATTTTTGATTTCTGCATTCCGTACAACGGAAAGTAGAAGTCGCCAGGAAAGAAATGAAATTTCGGAATTCGCATAGGTGGAAAGAAGAAATCAGGAATAGATTTCCTTGATGAGTTGGAAAAAATGGATTCCCGCATTCCGCACTGCGGAAAGTGGAATGCAAAATGCGGAACCACAACCCAAGATTTACTTGCATGAAGACTGGGGAAAGTTAATTGCGAACATGTAAGTTCGGGTTTTTGAATTCTGCAAAGTGGAAACTGGAAGTCGACAAATTTTTTTTATTGACGAAAAATGAAAATTACAGAATCCGCATAGACAGAAGCCAGAAGTCGAGAATAAATTTCCTCGATGACATGAAAAAATGCATCGTCGCTGTTATCTCCCAAAATAATTTATTTCAATAGTATGAAGAACTTAATTCACGCAATGAGGGATATGAATATCACTGATAATTTGAAAGCCTCCGTTTTTTATTTGGATGAAAAATTCACAAGTTGTAGCTTTCAGTGGCTTGGGTGAGGATTAGAACATCTCATTAGCCACCGAAAGTTGGAAGATAAATAACAGGTGGAAAACCCCTTCGGTGGTTAGATGTATTGCTAAATTTTTAACTTCCATCAGAACATTTTTAAACAACGATTAGAGGTGTAGTCCTCTATTACGCTAGTGTTGTGGAGTTTTAGTTCGCTACGGGGTCGCCACTACAGAGAATCTAGTGTTTTGATGTCCCGATCATTTTGTGGCTTGAAGTTCCGATCACGAAGCTAGTTGTTTAAGGTTCCAATGGTTAGCATTTTGGAGTTTCGATCGTTGACAAAGAGTTTTAGTGGCTAGAGCATCCAATCGTTGACAGATTAGTGGTTAGTCTTTCCAATCGCCGATGCTTAGAAATTAGTGATTTGAACCATCGACACTATGACAGCGCTCAGATTTAAAATTCTGATGGTTAGTGGCTTGAGCTTTTGATCACTGATCAAGAAGCTAGTGGTTTAAAGCTCCGGCACTACGGCAACGTTCCGGTCTAAAGTTTCGATGCATTAGTGGTGATAGGTTCCAATCCCCAAAAATTAGTGGTTTAAAGCACCGACATTACAACATTCATATAAGAAGTTTCGACGGGCTAGAGGACAGAGCTTCCGATGGCTGATGAAGAAACCATCGCGACGCTAGTAATTTGAGACACCGACTGCGGCAACAATCAGGCCTAGGGCACTGACGGGTTAGAGGAAAGAGCTTCCGATCATCGATGTAGAAACCATCGCGACGCTAGTGATTTGAGACATCGACACTACAGCAACATTCAGGCCTAGGCAACCGACGGGTTAGAGGTTATAACTTTTGATCACCAACCGCGGCTGTAGGGTAGAAAATTTCAGCGGATTAAACAAGAAATGTCACGTCAGTTAACCGTCGAAACACTGGATTTTGGCGGCAAAATTACACTGAACCGATAGTGGTGATTAAAAATGACTACTGCAGTTATTTAGTATTCAGTTAGTGAACTAGATCTTCGTCATAAGTTAGAAAAATATTTAGGTAGGGTTTGAAACCCTAATTTGAAAAAACTATCACTTTTGAGTATTTTTGTTAAAACAGATCGAGGTTTGAGGATCTGTAATTTTTGTAGAAGGCTATAAATCCTAAAATCAATTTTATAATAAGGGTTCAACTTCGGGGATTTATAAGCCTATAATTCTTTCATGCTTCTCATTTTACTTATTCATGATATAAGCTCTTTTGTTGTGATCTGTTTAGCCATCATCTCTTTCTTTACTGTATTTATGCCTGAATGTGTATTTAGGTCATTTTTAGATTGATTAAAAGCTCATAGATGTCATCCTATTGGTTTGTTAGTGTGATTTGATTTATAAATACCATCCTCATCAGGACTTAGGCATTATATGCATGTGTTTTGTATGTAAGTCTGCCAACCTGGTGAGTTCTCCATCCCTGCACCTTATTGTCGAACTTTTGAGCAATTGTAACTAAAAGCCTTGTAAATGAGTGAGTTTTATCTATGTATTGAGAGTGGAAAGGTTATATAGGTCAAATGACTTGATCCATATCAGAAAAACCTAATTTTTTTAAAGTTACCAGGCATCCTCGGGCTACAACCTAGAGGAGATTCCTGGAGTGATAACAAATTGGTGCCGTTGCTGGGGAGAGGAGATTGAAGGTCAGCTTCCTTGGGAGACGACATAGGTCCATGCTTTGATGATAGACAAAGCTTGGAAATTATTATGGTTGTAATCATCTATCTGGCGACTCCATTGATATAAGGTGGCTTCAATAAGACCAAGTACCAGAGCAAACCCAAAGGGGCCACCAGCAACACCTGTTTCAGATCCAGAAGAAATTTTGAGGAAAGCTAGGGCTTTACCAAGATAGACCATCGGTGCTGCACAAAAAGCTACATTAGGTATTTCAAGAAATATTTTTGCTATTATTTCTTCTACTGAAACTCTTAATCCCTAGGAATTTTTAGATACATCAGAAAAATCTAGGGGTTGGGCATCTTCAAGCACTTTCGCTTGTGAAGATCCAATCCCTGGTGACTACACTGGGATAAGTATACCACCTCCTTCTCAGCAAGTATCTTCATCAGTGCTGCCTTCCACAACCCTGTGCATACCCATTTCTAATATGGGTGCCCCTCAATTGACCAAGATGGAAAGGATCATGGTCGCTAGGTATGCACCCCTAATTTTGCCAAATCCCCTCGCAGCCATGCCTACTGGGGATTATCTCAAGTATATGCCTAAGTTTACAGGGGAAGGGGATTTCACTACTGAAGAACATCTAGAGGCTTTTTACAGCTATGCTAAAAATATTAACATAGAACAGGAAGATGTATGGACTAGGGTTTTTGTGCAAAGGCTAGATGGCCAGGCTAGGAAGTGGTTTAAGGAACTGCCTGCCGGATCAGTGGTAGGCATAGAGGCCCTAGATGAAATTTTCCTAAAGAATTGGGGAGAAAGGAGGGACCACCTCTACTATATCACAGAATTCAACAACCTGAAAAGAGAAAATGGGGAGTCTGTCTCCAACTTTACCAAGAGATTCAACAATATGTACAGCAAGATCCCTACCGAAATTAAGCCCACTGATACCTCAGCTAGGATAACCTATGCAGATGCCTTTGACTCTAAATTCTGCTTACTTCTCAGAGAAAGGAGGTCTGCTTCCTTATCACTCATGCAGGCTGCTGCCCTAGAGGTAGAGTCAAACATGCTGGCATATTAGAAGGTAAAAGGGAAGATAGACAGGAAAAAGCAGCCAACAGACTATAGCGGGGCTTCGACATCAGAGAACAAGATTGAAAAAATGACCAAACTGTTAGATAACCTGACTGCCGAAATGTCTAAATTGAAGGACCAAGGACATCTACCTACGAGGGGTAAAGGGCCAAGTGACTTTGCTCCTCGAAACCCAAATTTTGTTCCTTATAGAAGAGGAAACCCCCTAGTTCAGATTCTTCGAAGGGAGAGAAATCAAGGGGAAGATTAGAGGATAAGAGCTCCATTTCAAAATGCTGTATTAGAAGAAGAGCCAGAATTCATTGAAGAAGAAGGAGAAGCTGAAGACAATATCCACTGCATGGAGGATGAGGTGGACTATTCTTTTCTGACACAGGCAGAATATGAGGAAGCCCTGATTGATGATCATATCACTGAAGAGGCTGTATATCAGGCTGATGGTCAGGGAGGTTACAAATTGAGGTCTAGGCTGCTTTCTCCCCTCAAGAAGAATGCTGTACCTGTCAAGCATCCTATTGCACTAGTTAGAAAGGTTGCTGTTTTACCAAAGAAAGTGACCGTCCCATCCAAAGCATTGCATAAACCAGTACCTTCAGCCACACCTGATCAAGTCCAACTCAAACCTACAGCTCATGAGGTAAGGTTTCCAGATAGGCTGCATTATTCCTTCAACCTCGAGTCTGAAATTCAAAAATAGAAAATCCCTTTCCCTTTAATTGAGCTAATAAAGAATGATGCATTCAAAACCTCCATTTTGAATTTCCTTCAGCCCAAGGTGCACATTGACACTGAATTTGTGAACCTGCAAGATGACAAGCCTGTTGTAACCCTGGGCCCCATGATCGAAGACCTAAAGGACTCCTTCCCACCATTCTATATATCCTTGAACATCCATGATAAAATCCTCCATAACTGTCTGTTGGATTCAAGAGCCACTCATAACCTAATGCCAAAGGCTATGATGGATGAGATTGGCCTTAGAATCACCAAGCCCTACCATGATTTATTCTCCTTTGACTCCAGGAAGGTCAAGTTCTTGGGCCTCATCAAAGACCTTGCTGTAAACTTAACGCAGCTACCTTCGAAAAGCATAATGATGGACATTGTAGTGGCCGATATTCCTCCAAAATTTGGCCTCTTGCTGTCTCCATCATGGATAAAAAGACTAGGTGGCACCCTTCATATGGATCTCACAGATGCCACCATTCCCATGTTTGGAGGGGAGACTAAGAGGCTGTACAGGGAAAATCAGCTAGTATACATTATAAGCAAGGAGAGCCACTCAGTGAATCACCCCATCTACGTAGTGGACACTAATTTTGGGTCTTTCATTTTGCAAATAGATGATAATCAACATACATCAGTTCAGCTCACTAATCCCACCTGTCAGCAGCCCAAAGAAGTAACAACGACAATATGGACCATGTATTTTGATGGGGTTAGTGCTCAAATCTCAGCAGGCATGGGTGTAGTATTTATCTCCCCATCTAAGGAAAACATTCACCTGTCTTATAAGCTCGATTTGAAAACCATGAAAAACATAGCAAAATATGAAGCATTGCTGCTAGGAGTTAAATCTACCAAGGAGATGGGGATCACGTGCATGAAGATTTTTGGAGACGCAGACCTCATCATACAGCATGTCAACAACACTTTTTAGACAAAAAATATAAGATTGAAGGCCTACAGGGATGAGGTATGGAAACTCAGAGACTCCTTTATGTTTTTTGAACTGTCATATATTCCTACGGCTTTGAATCACCTGGCTGATTCCCTGGTAGTCTCTGCAAGTCTGTTTGTTCCTCCTTTACCCCTTAATCTTAGCTATGATGTTCAGGTCAAGTACAGACCCTATCTGCCAGATAATGTAAAATTTTGGAGGGTGTTTGAGAATAATGAGGAGCTTAGTAAATTCCTTCAGTTAGTTGATGAATTCTTTGACATACAAATAGACTAGGAAAACCTTAACATGGAGGAATCCAAACAACTCAAGTTAAAAGATAAAGTGACTGAGCATAATATTGTCCAATTGCCCAACAACTAGATACCCCGAGGTCTAGTACCACTGGAAGAACTGTTTGATCACAATGACATCCCCCTCAAGCCTGCCAAAAAGGAGCTAGACCATGCTATCCAAGAGCAAAACATAGGCAGCCAAATCCGTCCTAAACTGATAAATATTTCCACGGGGTTGAATACTGATCAGAAGTCTAAATTTTGCAACTTGATAAAAGAGTTTCCTGATGTTTTTCCTGGGAGTATAGTGACCTAAAAATTATGACACCAATATCATCCAGCACATAATTCCTTTGGAGAAGGACACCATTTCTTTCAAACAGAAGCTAAGACCCATTAGCCCTCTCCTATTACCAGTGATTGAAAAAGAGATCCACAAGCTCCTTAAAGCCAAGATCATAATTACCCTCAGATATTCCAAGTGGATTGCAAACCTGGTAGTGGTACGAAAGAAAAATGGAGAAATTAGGTTGTGTGTGGATTTTAGAAACCTAAACAAGTGTTCCAAGAAGGACAACTATCCACTTCCTAAGATGGAACACCTATTGCATAAAGTCTCGGGGGCTAGAGTTATGTCCTTCCTTGATGGCTTCTCTAGATACAACCAAGTTGTTGTGCACCCTGATGACCAAGAGAATATTGCCTTTACCACCCCCTGGGGCACTTTCATGTATGCTAAAATGCCATTAGGCTAATGAATGCTGGGCTACTTTTTAGAGAGCCATGGACCTAGATTTTGTAGGGCTAAAAGATAAATTTGTGCTGACATATTTGGATGACTTAACAGTTTACTCTCACAGCCATCATGACCACTTGCAACATTTAAGGAAGGTATTTCTGAAGTGTAGAAGGTATGGAATATCACTGAACCCCAAGAAGTCCTAGTTTGCACTCAATGAAGGAAAGCACCTAGGCCACATAGTCTCAGCTGAAGGTGTAAATATCGATTCGGTAAGGGTGGAAGCAATTCAACAGCTGTCAATACCAAGGTCAAAAAGAGACATTCAGTCCTTTTTAGGCAAGATAAACTTTTTCAGGAGATTCATTCCTAATTTCTCCGAGCTGGTAAAGCACATAACAGTCATGCTAAAAATGGATGTAGAAATAAAGTGGACTGACCAGGAAAGAAACTCTTTTGAAGAAATTAAGAAAGCCATGATGGGGGCCGCAACCCTGATTAGTCCTGACTACACCAAGGGTTTTTACATTTTCTCTTTTGCATCTTATGACACAGTGGCAGCTGTACTATTACAAAAGAATGATGAAGGTCTTGATCATCCAATTGCATTCTTCACGAGAACCTTGAGAGATGCTGAGCTGAAGTATGACCCAATTGAGAAGCAAGCTTATGCTCTCATAAAATCTTTGAATACTTTCAGAATAGACATTCTCCATGCAAATGTCATTGCATATGTCCCTTCAGCTGCTATGAAGGATGTTTTGACTCAGCCTGAAATTGATGGTTAGAGAGCTAAGTGGATTGCCAAACTCATTGAGTTTGATGTAGAGGTGAAACCCACCAAGCTGGTAAAGGTATTAGGTCTGGCCAAACTCATGGCCAAAGAAAATTGTGAACTGATGGGAATAAATTTCACATGTGTCAGATCAGCAAAGGTGCAGAATACAGTAGCAGCTGAAACAGAAGTAAATCAAGATCAGAATAACAGTCCATAAGTAGCTGAGAACATATTTTCATGTGAGTGGTACTCAGGTATCATTCAACTTTTGCAAAAATTAGAAGTTTCTCCTGATCTCACTCCTAACCAAGCACGAGCTCTTAAGTTGAAATCTGTTAAGTTTTACATAATTGACAAATTGTTGTACTGGAGCGATCAGTCTGGAATTTTGTTAAGGTGTCTAGATAAAGAGGAAGCAGAGCATGTCATGCATCACTTTCATTCCAGTGCATGTGGAGGCCACCACTACTGGAAAACCATAGCCCACGAGATCTTAAGAGTAGGATACTATTGGCTAGTCCTCTTTGCTGTTGTATGCACTTTTGTAAGGGCCTGTGACCAATGTCAAAGATTTATAGGGAAGTAGCAGCTCAAATCCTTGCCCCTTAGGCCTGTTACAGTGAATGGGCCTTTCCAGCAATGGGGTCTGGATTTCATAGGTGAAATAAATCCATCTTCCAGTGGACAGAATAAATGGATCTTAGTAGCCACTGACTACTTTACCAAATGGATAGAAGCAGTACCCACCAGAAATGCCACTCATCAAGTCATCATGAGATTTTTATATGAGAACATCTTTAGTAGGTTTGGTTTCCCAATAAGGTTAGCAACTGATAATGCACCAGCTTTTAAGGCTGGGGCATTAGTTAAAATGTGTGAATCAATAGGTATTCAACTGGTGCACTTCACATCCTATTACCCACAAGGCAATGGCCTGGCTGAGTCATCCAAAAAAATCTTAGTTAGAATAATTAGGAAACTGCTAGAGACAAATTAGAAAAGCTGGGATTCAAAGCTTAGGTTTGCTTTATGGGCTGATAGGGTAATAGACAAAAGATCCATAGGGACTTGTCCATTCAAGCTAGTTTATGGCACTGAGGCCATATTTCCTATCCAGCTCATCCTTCCAGTGGCAAAGTTCTTTCAGAAAGAGGAAGATGAACCAAATGATATGATGAGAAGGACGATGGATTTGGTGGATTTACAGCAGATCAGGGAGCAAGTTGTAGGAAAATCAGAGGCTCATCAATAGAGGATAAAGGGCATGTTTGACAAAAGAGCAAATGTAGACAACTTCCAGGTTGGAGATTGGGTCCTCAAATGGGATGTTGTCAGACAGGACAAGGGGAAACATGGAAAATTCGACTCTTTGTGGATTGGCCCTTTTGTGATAGCCTAGGTATATAAGAATAACACCTTCAAATTGCAGAGTTTGGAAGGTGAAGAGGTATTTGATGGCCTAGTAAATGGGCGGTTCTTGAAGCTCTATTTTATTTGAGGCTTTGAGGCCTTATGATTGTAAATTAGTAGATAGTAGGTTGTTTTGCTTTCAGAATAAACTCCATTCCCAATGGAACAATAAATGATAGTGTTAAGTTACTTAGTTGCTTTTAGGGAAAGGAATTTTGGTCTAGGGTTCTTGGGACCTCATTGGGAGGTTCCCATCCCCAAGTAGGAGCTAGATGCTATCTCCCAAAATAATTTATTTCGATAGTATGAAGAATTTAATTCATGTAATGAGGGATATGAATATCACTGACAGTTTGAAAGCCTCCATTTTTGATTTGGATGAAAATTTCATAAGTTGTAGCTTTCGGTGGCTTGGGCAAGGATCAGAACATCTAATTAGCCACTGAAAGTTGGAAGATAAATAACAGGTGGAAAACCCCTTCGGCAGTTAGACGTATTGCTAAATTTTTGACTGCCATCGAAACATTTTTAAACAGCGATCGGAGGTGTATTCCTCTATTACGCTGACGTTTCAGAGTTTTAGTCCACTACGGCACCGCCACTACGGAGAATCTAGTGTTTTGAAGTCCCAATCATTTTATGGCTTGAAGTTCCGATCGTGAAGCTAGTGTTTTAAGGTTCCGATGGTTAGCGTTTTGGAGTTCCAATCATCGACAAAGAGTTTTAGTGGCTAGAGAATCCAATCATTGACAGATTAGTGGTTAGTCTTTTCAATCGCCGATGCTTAGAAATTAGTGATTTGAACCACCGACACTATACAATGCTCATATTTAAAATTTCGATCTTTAGTGGCTTGAGCTTTTGATCGCCGATCATGAAGCTAGTGGTTTAAAGCTCCGACACTGTGGCAACATTCCAGTCTAAAGTTCTGATGCATTAGTGGTGATAGGTTCCGATCACCGACAAGTAGTGGTTTAAAGCACCGACATTACAACATTTAGATGAGAAGGTCCTACGGGCTAGAGGACAGAGCTTTCGATGGCCGATGAAGAAACCGTCACGATGCTAGTAATTTGAGACACCGACATTGCGGCAACAATCAGGCTTGGGGCGCTGAAGGGTTAGAGGAAAGAGCTTTCGATCGCCAATGTAGAAACCATTGCGACGCTAGTGATTTGAGACGTCGACATTGCAGAAAAATTCAGGCCTGGGGCACCAACAGGTTAGAGGTTATAACTTCCGATCACCAACCGCGGTGGTAGGGTATAAAATTTCAATGGATTAAACAAGAAAGGTTATGTCAGTTAACCGCCAAAACACTAGCTTTTGGCGGAAAAATTACACTGAATCGACAGTGGTGATTATTAGTGACTACTGTAGTTATTTAGTATTCAGTCAGTGAACTAGATATTCGTCATAAGTTAGAAAAATAGTTAGGTAGGGTTTGAAACCCTAATTTGAAAAAACTATCACTTTTGAGTATTTTTGTGAAAAAAGGTCGAGGTTTGAGGATCTGTAATTTTTGTAGAAGGCTATAAAGCCTAAAATCGATTTTATAATAAGGGTTCAACTTCGAGGATTTATAAGCTTATAATGCTTTCATGATTCTCATTTTACTTATTCATGATATAAGCTCTTTTGTTGTGATTTGTTCAACCATCATCTCTTTCTTTACTGTATTTATGTCTGAATGTGTATTTAGGTCATTTTCAGATTGATTAAAAGCTGATAGTTGTCATCCTATTGGTTTGTTAGTGCGATTTTATTTATAAATACCATCCTCATTAGGACTTAGCCATTATATGCATGTATTTTTTATGTAAGTCTGCCAGCCTGGTGAGTTCTCCATCCCTGCACCTTATTGTCGAAGTTATGAGCAATTGTAACTGAAAGCCTTGTAAATGAGTGAGTTTTATGCATGTCTTGAGAGTGGAAAGGTTATATAGGTCAATTGACTTGATCCATATTCGAAAACCCTACAAACATTTTAAGTTACCAGGAATCCTCGGGCTACAACCTAGAGGAGTTTCCTATAGTGATAACAGTCGCATTCTGCATTGTGGAAAGCGGAATGCGGAAGACGAAAGCATGAGTATTACACCAAGTGGATCACAAAAACTGATACCTATCATTTTATTGACATAGCATGAGTATTACACAATTATGAAGCCACATAACTAATGCAAGTCATAGTACTTTTGCAACAGAGTAGGAGTCACAGTCAATTGAAACAGAGAAAGGGTGTTTCACCATCTCATAAGCAACATCTTCATTTAGCCTAAAAACTGATACCTTTCATTTTATTGACATTTAAACACCTCTTTAGACATATACATATATACCATTAGTTAAATGGATTTGCGAAAACTTAAATACAATCACAGAACTTGTTTGTAAAGTCAAATACGAGGATAACATTTTTCTACCGCAATGAATATTCAAAACATTTAAGCAAACTTAAGGAATACCTACAAATTTAAGAAGGTGTGAAAACCTCTGTTGGAAACTCTCTAGTATAAACAAAGCGGAGCAAAATCAATGCAAGCAAAGAAAAGGGAAACAGTAAAAAAATAGTGGTTACTTGAAGGCTTGTTTATATGTGCAAAGAAAAGGTGTTGCAACAACAAATGCCGTAAATCAAGTATTGTAACAAGATCTTGTATATCGTCATAAGGTGAGCCAAAATGAAGACATAGGCCCATGTTTTAATCTAATGACAAGGTTTCTTGCATTAATGGAACAAAAATGAATTGATGAAGCATTAATGTGGATGAAGGGACATGGGAAAAGTGTATTCCATTGACTGAAGCAATAGTGAAACGAAACCAAGACGAAATTAACCCCATAAACTGTGAGCATAAAGCCAAAAAATACCTCCAGAAAATATTAGCCTAAACCCACAAAAAATGTTGGACTGAAACTTACGCAAAATGTGGGCGTAAAATATTGGCAAGGGCTATGCCAAATTGAGAGAAATGAATTGCGGTGAAGGAAAATGAAACACTACACCAAAAACTACGCCAAGATCGGTCATTTAGGGAAACAGATAGAAGTCTAGTGAAAACACGCAAGCCACTTGTCAGAAAAACATGCTAAACACCAAGTGGGAAGAAGGATCCGCAACTGGCAATCAATCCATCAAGTCCATCAATCCATTCAGGCACAACACCGACCGTAACACAGAGGACACCTGCGGTCTACGGGATAGAAGTTTCAGAATCGTGATTGTATGATCGAGGAACCAATTGAGTTGGAGTAAAAAAATAAAACAGAATTGATCTACATATGTGCATGAAAAAAAATGTAAGGATAGTCAATCCATCATGCGTAGTAGCAGCTGTAACACGCTGCCATTTGGTCAACATGTAAATCATTCCGCTGAGTGGACATGTTTGAGAGAGAAACCGAACCCATAAGAAAAAAATTAACCAATAGAAAGGACATAAAGGACCTTCTTTTCAACATGTTGACTGCTAGAATTGATACATCCACAACTACAATGGAATGGGAAATGGTAGAAGAATCCTGCTGTGATGAAGAAATTGCAGGAGCAGCTGGAGTCAGCTATTGAAAAAAAGGATATGTAAAGCCGTAAGTCACCCGTTGAACACGTGATACGTGAGACAGAACACCTGTCCAGTCTCCATTCGGTAATCCGACGAGACACATGTCGAAATGCGAGTAGCGAGGGAGATGATGAATCTTTTGAGACTGTGTCTCCATAGTGAAATGCCTTCGACGTAGTCATTTGAATTATTTTCAAATACTTTCTTTTATGCAATATTATTCATAAATTTATAAATATACTGCCAAATATCATTAGTGAATACCCAAGAATTGAATTTACCAAATATCATTAGTGAATACCTAGGAATTGAATTTTCCTGTGAGTTCTTACTAATTACCTAGGAAGTGAATCTATTATTGAGAGGGTATTGACTACAACACATAACTATAATGACAATAGATTCTCTAAAGTTTTATAACTGTGAATGTGTATTATTTAATTTTGCATTAATCTTAAGAGGTAGAATTTTGCGTCTACTTTGAAGCTTATATTGGAGTTTGAATAACCTAATCATCTTAAACTTAGTGTTGGCCCTGAAGTTTTGGATATTTTGGAAAGCAATTTTGGTGTCAACAAGGACAAGATGATGTGGTTCGAGGAAGCAAGATCAACCTCGAGGTAGCGATCGAGAAATAAGGAAATGAGGCATTTTGACAATGTCATATGTGGAATTAATGGAAGTGGTTACAATTTTTGTCCACTTGTAATTATGAATTTGAGTAGTGGGACATGGAGGCTTTGCTAACAGACTAATACTATATCACGTTCATTCATATTGGGGGTTTATTAATTATAAGCAAATGAAATATTATATTGGGGTCATATTAAAGGTTGAGAGGGTTATTATATGTGCTTAAAAACTAATGCAACATATTCAGGGGGTTTTATTATGAAAAGGAGCGGAGAAGTGATGCGAAAAACAACAGTGGGGGAGCATTGGGGTTTTGACAGAGCTCGATGGTAGTTGCAGAGGGGATGGGGTGGTGATGGGGATCATTGGGGTTTTGAGTTGCGAGCAACATCTAGTTGCAGAGGGTCAGATCTAAATCTAGAATCCATCAGATGAGTTGGAAATATTGAACCAACCTTTACCCTTTCTCTCTTTCTGTTGATCCAGCACCAACAACAGATCCAGTAAAGGAAAGATCAAGGAGTTAAGGTAGGGAAACTCACTTGGTGGATACTGAGAAAATTCATTTGTATTACCTTTATTCATCCCACTCGATTCATGGAAGTGCCACATGAATAAAGGAAGGAACAACCCGTATTGGAAGGAAGGAGAGCATCTACACTACTTCCTTAGCGAAAGCCTCTATTTCCCATACACGGTAAAACAATGAAGTGAACGACCATCAAACCTATAGTTACTACATATGCTAGTATGTGACCGAGCGATCTTCTTATTCTATGTAATAGATGGGAACTTGGGTGGAAATTTGTCTTTTTCGGCAACTGACTCCTCGATATATAGTTAAGATCCCCAATTTACAGGTCTATTTGATGCAGTTATAAAGCTGGAATTTCACCTAGATGAAGTAAAGAAAGAAGGGTGAGAAGTGGAAAAATTATCAGTAACAATCACAAAGGTCGCATAATATCCGTCATCCCATCCCACAACATCAAAGTCCTAGGTTCAAATACTAGTCGCAGAGGCAAGTGCTGGTGATCTTAATTTTACCCAAAAGAACCATCGAGAGCAAATGCAGGGGAAAGGGTGGGAAAAACATCACCTGCAGAGACAGAGGCAACTGATTGAGTGAAAGGAATAGTAAAAAATCATGTTGATAACCCCTCAAAATAGGGAATAGCAAAGGAGCGTACCTCATTCGTCAGGTGTGTTTAAGGGTTTAGATTATGTGTCTTGATGGGTCCCTATTTTTCCCATCTTATATTGGATTTTAAGCTTAATTATGTATGGGGAACGAGATATTTAACTAGGTTTGTGCTTATCAATCATTAATTTTCGTTCTTAATCTAAAATTTTGAGGATATTATGTTATGTAGGATTAATCAAAGTAATTTTGCATTAATTTTAGTTATTTTTAACCCTTTTATGAATTCAAAATCATACTCATACTCATTTCTTGGTTTATACCTTGTTGCGTTGGATATATATGAAATTTTGTAATCTGACACTCAATTTGGCATTCAATCTGGCACCTCTGTTAAATTTTGCATTTCGGTACCTATTCCGACACATGTTCCGACACTTCTGCGAAAGAGGAATCGTTGGTTAACATATATGCGGGCCTCTATTACCAAATTTGGCACATGGGTTTTGTTTGTTGGTGACCCCAGATGGTTAGTGATCTATCAGATTCCACCCAGGTCATTCATTAGACCCCTGGAATCTTCGCCCTAAGTTGTCTCAAAATCAACACCTGTATCAGAGCTTCGATTTGGTGGTTCAGGATAGTCATCGATCTGTAATGAATATCGAATTGAAATTTGTATGTTTAGTTGGACAATTGCTGTCTCTAGGGGATCAATTATTTAAGTGTTTGATGTTTCCCCTTGTTTAATATAGTATATAGTATATATATATATATATATATATATATATATATATATATATATATATATACCTGTAACTCATTGGAAAAATAAGAAGAGGAGAGTGGGGCATAATACTGATAATTTTGTAACCCTGTTTCGATCTAATGAAAAATCAAAATTTTGGAAATGAGATTAGGTATATAACTTGTGTGTTTGCATTGTGAAATCCCTGGGGTCGGCCATCCTATGGATCGTGCTCTATTATTTCTTGCAATTTAGTTCTCAACTTTACACAGGTACATAATCTGCTTATTAAATTGCATAGCTTAGTTGTAGAATTGATTTATGTGTGCGTGATTGTTTGTATCAAATACACAAACATTTTTCTTAATTTGTAGATATTCATTTGCATAATTTAGAAGGCTGTGAATTTTGTGTGACTACGATTTAGAGAAATCCAATCTAGAAATGATTTTAATGCTGTTTACATGCTTTGTATTTTGCCCATATTTCAAGAAAACTCATTGATTTATGTATTTTTGATTTCCCATATTGATTTTCTTCTTGATATTGGTTTTCTTCCATTTCCTGTAGCTTCCTAGAGCTTTGCACAAATAGATTTGACTTTGGAAACCTAGATGAGTTGTTTGCGTTGACCCTAGGTTTCTTTCTAACAGTTTTTCTCTTGATTGCATAGTGTGGTTTCAGTCCAAATGTGATATGTTCATTGTAGCTAAATGTCTTTGAGAAGTTTAGGTATAATATTTCCATTCAGAAATTAGATTTTTAATTTGTCAATACTCTGTTTTAAAGAGATGTTTTGCATAGTAGCTTAACCATAGGAAACTTGCTTGTCTCTGTAGGATTTGATTACATTCAATGAAAGGATTTTTATTTCATTTAACTCATTTTGCCATAGCTTTTACAACTTCTAGTAGATATATTTCAAGTATGAATTTGAATAATGAAGTGACAGTAGTTTCCATTCCAATAGTTTTCAATTTCATAACGAAGTTCAAATGTAACCATGTTCTTTCCATTTAGACCAACACACTATTTTTACTTTGGAGTATGAATCCAACACATAGAGTTTATTTGTTAAATATTTTAGTTTTGGTGATCTTGGAAATTAATTGTAAATGTATTTGCCGTAGTCAATTCATATATGCATTTTCACTTTCTTGTACTTTCATTTTCATATAGATCCAAGTACCAATAAGAGGATTAAATACCTAACTCATGAGATAAGGTATCCCATGTTAGGCTTCCTCTTGATAATTAAGTCTACCTGCATGTTGAAGCGTGTTTTCCAGCATTGGGATAGGTCAAGTTAGGATAGATTAGCCTTCAACCCTGCACATACAGTGGCAACACCTCTAAGTTTACGACTCCCCAGATTGAAAATTTAATTGTCGAATTCTTAACATATATTTTTACCAACATTTTTGGCGTCATTGCCGGGGAGGTGCTAAAGGGGTTGAAGTGTAGGTAGATAGGTTTCCTTTACATTACATAGCAAGGGGAAGGGAAAATGATAGGACACAAAGACAACTTCACTACAGAATTTCTATAGTGTAATAGCTTGATGCATCCACTTTAGTGGGTCGCCCCAAAGCCTTGTTGTTCCTTTTTCTTGAAAGTCTTATTTCTTTCCCATTGATTTGTTTATTTATTTTTGTTAGTTTTTTAGTCAGAGTGTTTAATTTTTCGCAATTTGTTTTGCAAAGTTTTCTTTCTTTTTCTGCGCAAATTTGAGTTTGTTTACCTTCTCACAATCTAGTTTTCTGCAACCAACGTGTTTACTTTTATGTAGGTGTGGGTTTGATATATTTTTCACAAGTGTGTTTATCTTATATATAGGTGTGATCTATTTTTCAATTTTGCAACTAATTGAGTTTTCTTTTGGTTTGCGCAAATTTGATTTAGGAATGTATTTTTGTAGGTAGTTTTTTTATTCAATATCATTAAAATATACATCTATCTATTTGGGTGTTGTAAGAACCCTATACACTAATCCATGTGTGAAGTAGGGTCTATCAACAAAGAAAATGGATTCAGAGGTGACCATTAGTTTAAGAAAACTCTCTCAAATCCTAGCAACAACTGGGATCTCAATTTCTTCTTCTCAAGAAGAACACATCTTGACAGAAGTCAATAATTTATCTACCTCTCTAAAAATAATAGAGGAACCATAGTCCCATGAGCTACAAACTAACTCTCCTTTCCAATATACCAGGAAAATGAAAGCTTAAAGACTACATTCGATGGAGAGAAACCTAAATTTGAAGACTGCTCCACATATATATCGATAGATCCTTCATGTACTCAAGAAATTGAACATTTAGAAGAAGGGACCTGCATGGCATGAGGAAGGAAGGTGAGTATCAAGATTACATCGAAATTTGGTTCCAATAGGAAATGAGGCCACAATACCATTCCTTCCTTCGACACCATCTGATGTAAAAACAAGTAAGTTGGTTGATTCTCCATATCCAGGTAATCACTGCTGTAGCTTTTTCATATGTGGATATAGGTATGTTTTACATCTTTCTTCACACATGGTTAGATTGGAAGAATTATTACACTTGAATAAAAGTTTTATTTTCTTTTAGATAGTATAGGATAATAAGTAATATGTGAATAAATGCTGTATATTATTAGATTATTTCTATGTATCCTTCTTGTATGTGTTCTTGGTTAAAGATTGAGGAGGTTTTATTTGATTCTTTGTAGGTACTTTTATTTTTATAAATCTCAAGGAGTATGTATCCTATCCTACAAAAGGGAATTTATTCCATTCTCTTTACTTATTATGATCACTGATTTGATTAACTTGATATAGTAATTCACATGTTATCTTTCTTATTATTAATCTTACAAACATGCAACATTTTTAGCAAGAGCATGCTTTTTAAACCTCTAAAGTTTCTAGTCACACCCTCTCAACCTTCATTTTTTATAACGACTTATTTTCCTTTCTTTATGAAAAGTTTCAAATTTCATAGCCCTATCTTATCTAGGGATTATACTTAGAAAGTCTATCTTATAAAAATTTATAGACTATTTGTTAGTTTTTCATAATTCAAGCTAGCATTATGTTAGGATCTTTAACTGAGAGAACAACAAGTACGGAAATAAAACACAAGAGACAATGAACACAATGTTTTTCCTCAGGGAAACCATAAATGAAGAAAACCTCGCAACTTTCTCAGAGATAGAATCAGCACAAAAGGTAAAACCCCAAAACAGTAAGATGATCTCCCGACAACAGTAACCTCTTTCTTCCTTGCCCCAGTGTCTTTCTCTTCCTCAGCTATGCGCTACAACTGAGTGTGGATGAGTGTGTGCTAAATAGAGAAGTCACCTCTCTATTTATACTAATTCTCGACATGACTAAAACCCTACTAGGGCCGACTTCACTAGGTGAGTCTAATAACCCTAGTGCCTCGAAACTGTGGGGACTTTAACCCTTAGACAATAGGAGGGTTACCCACAATGACTTGACATGACTTGTTTACATTATATATCCTCCCGATCGGAACATTGGGGGCATGACATGACACAAGAACATCCCGGAATAAACATTAGGTTATAATAGATAAGAAATACAAGTGAATACATTCTGAAGGTACAATTACATCAACACTCCCTCTTAACTAGGAAGGTATTCTCTCGACACAATTTTCATCACTGGTCTTCTTCTCTGGATATTCTCGTCATCTGCATCTTCAAGTCATCTTTGTCTTCAAGTCATCTTCATCTTCATGTCATCTTCATTTCTGGATCTGGATCATCACTTGATCTGGATCATCATCACTAGATATCATCACTAGATCTGGATCATCACTGGATTTGGATCATCACTCGATATGGATCATCACTGCTGGATCTGGATCATCACTCAATTTGGATCATCTCGGAGACATCATAACTAGATCTAAATTATAGCTCGATCTGGATCGTCTTGGGTCATCATCATATGTGCTATCTCATGATTCTTCTCGTCACAGGAATTTCTACGGAGCCAGCCTTCTTTCATGCTAGTTGTAGGCCTAGCCATCATGTAGGTCTTCTTCAGCGCTTATATCTGACCTACTGATCAGAATGGCCCACCCAGCACTTACATCTGACCTACTCATCAGAAAGGCACACCCAGCACTTACATCTGACCTACTCGTCAGAAAGGCACGCCCATCACTTACATCTGATCATATAGGATCAATCCTATAATCACATCAGAAAGGACCAACACTCACATTCACTAACATGATAGGACACAACTACTATCATATGTGAAAAGGCTCAGCACTTACATCTGAACTACTCATCAGAAAGGCATGCACTCACATCTGATCTCGTAGGAACCAAATCCTACACCCTCATCAGAATGCCCCCAGTCCCAGACTGAGCTACCTGGTAACTAACCAGGTGCCTACATTCTCCCGGAGAATGGAAATTACCCTTACATCTGAACCACTCGTCAGAATGGCCTGCACTCACATCTGATCTCATAGGAACCAAATCCTACACCCTCATCAGAATGCCCCCCAGTCCCGGATTGAGCTACCTGGTAACTGACCAGGTGCCTCCACTCTCCCAGAGAGTGGCAGTTGCCCTTACATCTGACCTACTCATCAGAATGGCCAGCACTCATATCTGACATGGGAGGAACCTAATCCTTTAACCATGACAAAATGGCTCAGCCCTTACATCTGACCTGCTTGTTAGAATGGCTCTCTTAGTCCCAGACTAAGTGTTCCTAGTAACTGACCAGGTACCTTCATTCCCCTTTGCACCATATCCCTGATATAGTGTTACTTGATCTCGATATGCTTCGACTTGTCATGGAACACTAGATTCTTTGACAACTTCACACAACTCTGGTTGTCACAATGTATATAAGTAGCATCCATCTGGAGATCAAATAAATCAGACAGTTTTTAGCCATACTTCCTCACAACTAGTTAAACAAGCTGCGACATACTCTGCTTCAGCTGTACTCAGTGCCACACAATATTGCTTCCTGCTAAACCAAGAGATCACACCAGATCCCATACTGAAGCAACACCCTGAAGTGCTCTTCCTATCGATGGCACTGCCTGCCCAATCTGAATCAACATAACCCTCCAGGTTAATCTTTTGATTTGCATTGTACTTGATCCCATAATCAATTGTACTCCTCAGGTACCTTAGAATATGCTTTGCAGCAATCAAGTGAACATTTCTCAGTTCTGTGAAGAACTGGCTCAAGGTGTTCACAGCAAAGCAAATGTCTGGTCTCGTGTTCGTCAGGTACATTAAGGACCCAATCATCTGACGATACATCATGGCATTAACTGAATCTTATGAAGCATTGCTCAATATCTTCAGGTTTGATGCCATAGGTGTGGCCATATTCTTGCAGTCCATCATCCCAAACCTCTTCAGGATCTCTACTGCATACTTCCCTTGTCCAAGGAAGATTCCATCCGCACTCTGCCACACCTCCATACATAGAAAATAATGCATCATACCCAAGTCCTTCATTTCGAACTCGGTAGCAATATTTCTCTTCGTATCAACAATCAACCCATCCATACCTATCACAAACATATCATCTACATATAGTAGAAGCATCACTGGGTTGCCATCTTCAACCTTGTAGTAAAGGTTGGAATCTGCTTTACTCTTGGTAAAGCCCAAACTGGATAGAAAGCTATCAATTCTACCGTACCATGTCCTGGGTTCCTGTTTCAAATCGTACAGGGCTTTCTTCAATCTGCACACATGAGACTCCCTGTCATGTGTCTCAAAACCAAGTGGTTGTTCTAGATACACTTCCTCTTCCACTACACCATTCAAGAAGGCAGTCTTGACATCCATTTGGTGTATCTTCCATTTCATTACTGCAGCCATACCAAGTACTAATATGATGGAAGTGTGTCTGGCTACAGGTGCAAAGGTTTCTTCATAATCTATCCCTTCTTTTTGAGAGAAACCCCAAGCGACAAATCTTGCCTTATATTTTTCAATGCTACCGTCTACAGCATGCTTGATCTTGTAGATCCATTTGGAAGTTACAATTGACTTCCCTTCTGGTCTTGGGACAACATCCCAAACATCATTCTTCATGATCGATTGGTACTCTTAGATCATAGCATCCTTCCATTCTTTCCATTCTGCCGCTTCTTCATAATTGGGAGGTTCTTTATCAATGAAATCACATAGTAATGCTACATACCCGGAGCAGGATCTGGTCCCCTTTCTTTCTCTGTGATTCTCTTCTGGAACCCCATATCTTTCCGCACCTTGGATAACTTCTCGTACCCAAGCAGGTTTCCTCTTGTGAGGATTCTTTCCATGAGGTGGATCTACAGGTCTTTGTGGTTCTTCAAATTCTCGATATTCTTCTTAAGCTTCTTCATTCATTGTTGTATTATGAATTCTGGGTGCTTTTGTTTCTTCAGATTCTTCAGTAGGTTTCTTTTTGGATTTGTTGTAAGTTGTGTCTTCATCAAATTTCACATCCCTACTGATGTCAATCTTCTTGAATCCTAGGAAGTATATTCTGTAAGCCTTCGAGCTTTCAGAGTATCCCACAAATATACCCTTCTTTCTTGAAGGATCTAATTTAGTCCTCTTCTCTTTTGGAATGTGTATAGACACTGGACAACTGAATATTCTGAGATGGATGACTTCTGGTTTCTTGCCAGAGAAGACCTCTTCAGGAGTCTTGTTCTCAAGTACTCTGTGTGGAGTATGGTTCTGTACATACACTGTTGTTCTTGCAGCTTCCGCCCAAAGATGCATAGGAAGATCTTGATCATGAAGCATTGCTCTTGCAGCTTCCATGATAGTTCTATTCTTCCTTTCTGCAATCCCATTCTGTTGTGGATTATAAGGAGCGGACAACTCCCTCTTAATCCCTGAGTCTTTGCATAGCTCTTTGAATTCATTTGAAGTGAATTCTCCGCCATTATTTGATCGAAAGGTCTTGATCTTGTTTTTAGTGTGATTCTCAATCAAGGCTTTGAATTCCTTGAACTTGCTGAATACTTCGTCTTTGTTCTTCATGAAGTAAACCCACTCTAGAGGAAATTTGGGGTCTAAAATGGGCCTTATAAGAAAACGTGCCAACAAGAAATTTTGTGAGTTGGAATTCAAGAACCAATAGAATTTCAATAAAATGAGTCAACCATAATGGTTGAATTGACATATTTGTCATAAAAGAAAACTACTTTTTTTGTTCGTATTTTTGACATATCTCCCTGTGTTTTTACTCAAATTTCAAGCGAGAGAGCTCATTGGATGCAGAATTTAATTCCGCATCCAACAAGTGCCCACACTGCATACTTTTGACGGACCCCGCTACCCCAAAAACAAGAAATACCTGAAAAACGTGATGATGACATCATCATCACATTTTTCTAGGTATTTCTTATTTTTGGGGTAGCGAGGTCCATCAAAAGTATGTAGTGTGGGTACTCGTTGAATGCAAAATTAAATTTTGCATCCAACGAGATCTCCTGCTCATAATTTGAGTAAAAACACAGGGAGATATGTCTAAAATACGAACACAAAAGTAGTTTTTTTCATTCTTGCTCCAAAATTAATAACTATTATTTTATTATTTTAACTATTATTTTATTATTTTAGCTATTATTTTATTATTTTCCTTAGGAGGCCCATTTTAGGCCCCAAATTTCCTCTAATGTGTCTTCCTAGAAAAGTCATCAATAAGTGAGCTTGATGACATAGGACTGCATACATCGGAGTGGATGATTTCCAAGATTCCTTTTGCTTTGATTTCACTGCTTGGAAATGTCTTCTTTGTATTCTTTCCTTTCGCACATCCTTTGCAAACCCCATCATGTTTTGCTTGGATTTCTGGAATACCTTCAACAACTTTGCTTGCAAGAGGTAGTGACCTGTAATGCACATGTGCAAGCCTTCTATGCCAAAGTTCATTTTGCTCTATTGTGTCATGGACCAAGGCTTGTTCTGGATGGCCCTTCAATTTGTACAATCCTCCTTCTTGTTCTCCAATTACCACCGCATCATCGATAGTCTTTCCTTTTGGCCACATGATGACTTGACCATCTATGAATGCAACTCTCATTCCTTTTTTTATCTAATGTAGATATAGAGAGGAGGTTCTTCTTGAGTCGTGGTACAAATAAGACTTCCTTCATTTTCATAGACTTTCCAGAGTCTAGCTTATAGGAGGATTCCCCACTACCTTTTATTGGATATTGGTAGTCATCTCCTAGCTTCACCTTGTGAGGTGATTCATTTTCTGATAGTCTCACAAAGGATTCCTTGAATCCTGTCATATGTTTGGAAGCCCCACTATCTATGAGCCAATCATTGCTTCCATGAGTAATGTTTCCTGTGAGAGCGAAAATCAAAACATATTCATCCTTGCTTGAAGAATCTTGACTTTCATATCTGGTTCTTTTCTTGGATGGTTCATCATCCTCTGCAGCATGAGCATTATGTCTTCTTTTGTTGCTCTTTTTCTCATTATGTCTCTTAGGACAATTTCTTACAAAGTGTCCTGCTTCATCACATGTATAACATATGATTCTAGACAAATCTTTTCTAGTGTTATCTTTGTGAGAGTGCTTACCTCTGGAGTGATGAGATTTTCTTTTGGTTGATTTGGAGTGTACTATGAGAGCTTTATCTTCACTTCCCATATTCTCTTCTTGAGATGCTATCCGAGCTTCTTCTTGAGATCACTCTTCCCATAGTCTGTTGAACTTGACTAACTTCTTTCTAGCACAGAACCCTTGAATAAAGGAGTCCCATGATCTAGGGAGACCATTCAAGGTAGTCATCACAATATCTGCATTTTCCACTTCTTCATCTACTGCTTCTAGTTGTTCCTTGATCTGAGAAACTCTTGTGAAGTAAGACTGGATTGTTTCTGCATTCTGGATCTTCACATTCTTCAGTTGGTTTTTTAGAGTCATCTTCCGGTTTATGTTATTTCCTTCAAACAATTTGGTTAGGGCATCAAACATAGCTTTAGGTGTCTTTAGGGAGGACACCTATGGTATGAGATGATCCTTGATAGAATCAACAATGATCCTCTTTTCCATAACCAACTTCTTCTTATGTAAGGCCTTTGCCTCATCTCCTTTTGGAACTGGAACCTCCTGATTGATATAGGAGTCCAACTCATTTTCTTCCAAGACCAGGGAGATCCTATACTTCCAAGCTCGGAAGTTATCAGCTCCCTGAAGCTTTTCATCAAGTTTGGTATGATGAGACATCTTAACTGAGAACCTCAAATGGAAATACAAAAGATTTATATATTACCAGGTCAAGATGTCAGATCTAGATTTGGAGCTGAAATGCTGTAGAGCTGGTTTAGGAGCAGATTAGGGTTTTTCTTTTCCGGAGTTCTGTCCAACCAATTGCTTTGAATTTTATCCCTAACTTCAATTTTAGGGAGGAGATCAATCCAGGCCTGGGCTCACTGAAAAATTCCTCTTCTGTGAAAATCCCTAATTTTTGGCAGCAGTGTCGGGTCCAAAACTAAAAAACCTCAGAATTGGATTCTGCTTCGACAGAAAGATGCGCCCTAGGGAGGAGAGTTATTCCAACCTTCTTTTGCTAAAAATCTGTGGAGAGAGATCCAAAAAGTAGGAATCCCTAGTTCCTACAGCTGCACAGTGTCTTCTTCTCAGGTTAGCTCTGATACCATGTTAGCTTTTCATCATTCAAGCTAGCATTATGTTAGGATCTTTAACTGAGAGAACAAAAAGTACAAAAATCAAACACAAGAGACAATGAACACAGTGTTTTTCCTTGGGGAAACCATAAATGGAGAAAACCCCACAACTTCCTTAGAGATAGAATCAACACAAAAGGTAAAACCCCAAAACAGTAAGATGATCTCTCGACAATAGCAACCTCTTTCTTCCTTGCCCTAGTGTCTTTCTCTTCCTCATCTATGCGCTACAACTGAGTGTCTGCTAAATAGAGAAGTCACCTCTCTATTTATACTAATTCCCGACATGACTAAAACCCTACTAGGGCCGACTTCACTAGGTGAGTCTAATAACCTTAGTGCCCCGAAACTACGGGGAATTTAACCCTTAGACAATAGGAGGGTTACCCACAATGACTTGACATGACTTGTTTACATTATAGATCCTCCCGATCAGAACATCGAGGGCATGACATGACACAAGAACATCCCGTAATAAACATCGGGTTACAATAGATAAGAAATACAAGTGAATACATTCCGAAGTTACAATTACATCAACACTATTGGTACAATCCAATTGGCTTCCAAACCAATTAGGAGAGAATCTATATAAATAGTAACAAGGGAGTACATTGAGTTACTTTTCATAAGGACACCATAATATATTAATGCGAAAATATCAATTGTAGAGACTAGAAGCACCTTTTGATTATTATCCAGTGGCTGCATCCCACACACACTAAATACATTTGGTTGTAGGATGACTTTAGATAAATGCAAAACATGAGTTCAATTTTCATACAAGCAATTATTTATAGGAAATCTATAAAATATATTCCAACCCATGCACCATCCCATCCACTCATTGCAAAATAAATTTATATAAATCAATCTAAATCAATGCTATCTTAAGGGTGGAAAAGGCTTACCCGTTGGGATACTGGACAGGTATGCTAGCGACGGGTTCCAACCTCTGGTATGACTAGGAAAACCCATCGGAGCACTGAACAAGCTCCCTGGAAATGGGGCATTCTACTTGGGGATGATATTTGTTAGGTGTCAAAATTACCCCATCGGAGTACTGAACATGCTTGTTGGCAGTGGGTTCTGATTTTGATATCTTTCTTTATGTCTACTTTATACTTGTTTGTATGAACAATACACTTGTGTAAATTACTAGGAAAATGTATGCTTGGCTAAATTAAAGGATAGATGAACCTCATTAAATTTTCCAATGGATAATGATATTAAGATGTCTTTAAGACTCTTTCCATTTGATTCTTATTGTATTTAAGGTATATACCTTAAGGGTGCATTTATGTTTGGTAACTTAGTGAAATCAATGTTAACCTCATCATTATTACTTGAATGATTGTGATTTTGTGAAGCCAAAGGAATGGCTAATATTCTATGAATTTCATTTATAATGACTACCTTTGTTCTAAATTTTCCATTAACTTTTAAAAGGGGTCTTTTCGTTATCTTATTTTTAGAAAATCTTGCATAAATACAGGAAAAATCAAGTCCATTTTATTTTTGAAGGCTGAATTTGATTGGTCTAATTTAGTTGATCCACTAATATTCATTTATATTTTTAATCTTATAATTTTTCTTTGTTAGGTGGATAAATGCAAGTTTTGGACCATGGTAACAACCTTTTAAATTTTTGTGCATAGTAAGAACAAGGAGACTCAAATTCAAAACAAATCAGATTACATAAGTCTCCTATAATTTCATAATATTTATCATTATTTCATGGGAATCTTGATTTTCATTGGATCATAATTAATTTGACATTCTTTCTTCAAATATGCTAATCTTCTTGTGAATGGCGTTCTGAAATTGGTATGCAGAATAATGTTGATCGTAATAGTGCTGAAGTGAGTTGTTGAATTTTTATCTACCTATTGTACAATGCTATTGCTTGTGGCTTGGAATTGATAATGATATTCTTATATGGTAGGCCATATTTTCCCTATATTGTTATGCATACAGGAAAAACAAACTTATATTTGAAAATCTCTATATAATTTCATGTCACTATATTTGACTTGGATATTGACCTATGTTCATTTCACAAGCCATAGATATTATGATATATTATCATGGAGTTTCCATATCAATTTCAAATTGCTCTATGTGCATAATCATTATTCTAATAGGTGACATAATGGTATGATTTTTTTTGCAAATTTCTTTATGTGTTTTCAATCTTCACTCTTCGTAACTTCAACTTCTTTGATTGAATTCTCATATATATGAGTTGTATCATTTCTCTGATAGGAGCCTAAGGAAGCTATTAAAAAATAATAGAAAAAAAAACAACTCAAAGAGCTTAGAGTAGTAACACTGCAGAAACCAACCTCATTCCCTCTTAAGTGCAAGTGGTAAATTCAATTTTTCTATCAGTTTTGCTTCTCTTGCAGTGGGACCTGCAAGATATTTGGTGTGGGGGAGTGATGGGACCCTATTTTTCCCATATTATATTGAATTTTAAGCTTAATTATGTACGAGGAGCTAGATATTTGACTAGGTTTGTGCATATCAATCATTCATTCTGGTTCTTAATCTAACATTTTGAGGAGATTATGTTATGGAGGATTAATAAAAGTAATTTTGCATTAATTTTAGTTATTTTTAACCCTTTTATGAATTCAAAATCATACTCGCACTCATTACTTGGTTTATACCTTGTTGCATTGAACATATATGAAATTTTGTAATCCGACACTCAATCTGGCACCTATGTGAAATTTTGCAATCCAGTACTTGTTCGGACACTTTTGCGAAAGAGGAATCATTGGTTAACATATATGTGTGCCTCAGTTACCAAATATACCACATGGGTTTTTTGTTGTTGGTGATCCCATATGGTTAGCGATCTATCAAATTCCACCCAGGTCATTCATTCAACCCCTGGAATATTGGACCTAATTTCACTTGAGGAACACCGGTTGTCCTAAAATAAACATCTATATCAAAGCTTAGATTTGGTGGTTCAGGATAGTCATCAATCTGTAATGAATATTGAACTGAAATTTCTATGTTTAGTTGGACAATTGCTATCTCTAGGGGATCAACCCTTTAAGTGTTTGATGTTTCCCCTTGTTTAATATATATATACCTGTAACTCATTGGAAAAAGAAGAAGAGGAGAGCGGGGCATAAGACTAATCATTTTGTAACCCTGTTTCGATCTAATAAAGAATCAAATTTTTGGAAATGAGATTCTGTATATAACTTATGTGTTTGGATTGTGAAATCCCTGGGACCAACGATCCTGTGGATCATGCTCTATTATTTCTTGCAATTTCATTCTCATCTTTACACATGTACATAATATCCTTATTAAATTGCATAGCTCAGTTGTAGAATTGATTTATGTGTGTGTTATTGTTTCTATCAAATACAAAAACGTTTTTTTTAATTTGTAGATCTTCATTTGCATAATTTAGAAGGCTGTGAATTTTGTGTGACTACGATTTAGAGAAATCAAATCTAGAAATGATATTAATGTTGTTTACATGCATTTTATTTTTCCCATATTTCAAGAAAACTCATTGATATATGTATTTTCCATTTTCCATAGCGATTTTATTCCTGATATTGGTTTTCTTCCATTTCCTGTAGCTTCCTAGAGCTTTGCACACATAGATTTGACTTTGGAAACCTAGATGAGTAGTTTGCGTTGAACCTAGGTTTCTTTCTATTAGTTTGTCTCTTGATTGGATAGTGTGGTTTCAGTCCAAATGTGATCTGTTCATTGTAGCTAAATGCCTTTGAGAAGTTTAGGTATAAGATATCCATTCAGAAATTAGATGTTTAATTTGTCAATACTCTGTTTTGAAGAGATGTTTTACATAATAGCTTAACCATAGGAAAATTCCTTGTCTCTGTAGGATTTGATTACATTCAATGAATCTTTTTATTTCATTTAACTCATTCTGCCATAGCATTTACAACTTCCGGTAGATAGATTGCAAGTGTGAATTTGAAGATTGAAATGATTGTAGTTTCCATTCCAATAGTTTTCAATTTAATAACGAAGTTCCAATGTAACCATGTTCTTTCCATTTAGACCAACACACTATTTTTACTTTGGAGTATGAATCCAACACATAGATTTTATTTGTTAAAGATTTGAGTTTTGGTTATCTTGGAAATTAATTGTAATTGTATTTTCCTTAGTCAATTCATATCTGCATTTTCACTTTCTTGTACTTTCATTTTCATATAGATCCAAGTACCAATAAGAGGATTAACTACCTAATTCATCAGATAAGGTGTCCCATGTTAGGTTCCTCTTGATGTTTTATTCTACTTGCATGTTGAAGTGTGTTTTCCATCATTGGGATAGGTCAATTTAGGACAGATTCACCTTCAACCCTGCACATACAGTGTTGACACCTCTAAGTTTACGACTCCCCGGATTGACAATTTAATTGTCAATTTCTTAACATATATTTTTCCCGACATGTCCTACAGTAATTGAATTCCAATGTCACAATATTCCTATCATATGCATTTTACAGTTTGGAAACATGGCTTTCATTTTATCTAATAACTCTATACTTGTAAGTCAGCATCATCCATATTTTATAACATTACAGACTGATATTATTTCATCACTTTCATTTTTGTATATATTAGACTTGGAGGAATATTTGTCCCAGCTGAAAGTTATCCATGTTACTGGAACGAAAGGAAAGGTAATCTTATTTATCATTAGTTTTTTCCACTCTTCAAATGCAAAGAAGAAAGAACATAACTATCCATATAGGATTGCATTCAAAGTTTGTTTATCTTTATTTACAATAGACTCATGTGGTTGTTAGTTTAGGGCTTTCAACGATTTTCTATTCTGATTGCAAAAGCATCTAGATACAAATTATAGTCTATACCGATATATAATATTAAGATGTTATCACGATGTTATCTATATGAAGAGATGAAAGCCCCTTTTTGCTTCATAGTGAGTTAATACGCCATTCTTTATGTTTGGAAGGTACACACTTGTCACAATGATCTGAAATATTGACTAGGATATGTCATGAGTTGTTTCTTATATATGGAACCTTATTCATGTCTCTGATAACTTTTCTAAAGAATTTTTATACATCTCGAGTCAATCCTAATATAATTTGGCTATACTTTTTTTAATCCTCATGCAACTTCACCATAACTAGTTCAAACCTTATGCAACTTCACCATAACTAGCTCAAACCTTATGCAAATTTACCATGGCATCATCATGCCTTTAAAAACACCCCTTAACCAAAAACTTTGCAAGAGAAAGAACACCTTTTACATTTCCAAAACACTCCTTCAAATTTGCAAATAACTCTACCCCAAATCAATGCTTCAAGTAGCTCGTTAATTATGTTCCACAAATCGGGTTTCAACAGTTCTTAAGTAGTGCCAACTCAGTTGTAAAACAAGCTTGATGTCTGTCTTTAATAAGTCCCCCAACGGCCTTAAAAAGTGTGCTAACATTTCTCTTGACCTTAGTGCCAAGATTAGGAATTATTGCATGAAGCTATGCATCAATCCTTTTAAATCTGCAATATAAATAGGCTGAATATCTCTTCTCTTAAATGATCACACAACAACTCTAATTTTGTCATTTAAATGCATGCCTCAAGGATGTCCTTTAATCACTCCATAAGGGTGTTTTCAAGGCTCTCCTTCATATTTGTTCATTAATACTAGTACACAAGTAGATATGAATTTGTACATTAGGTGAAGAAATGTTTCACCATACTACACTCAGTGTGCTTAGTTTGATCTCAGGTTGCTTTGAATCACAAACATTGCTTGTGATTGAAACCAGTTTGTTGGAAACTTGGAAGTGAAGACTAACATTATCAGCTTCTCCACTTTAATGAATGCTTCTTGAGACTTCAAAATATGTATACATGCAGTTCCCTTTTCACTTTTCTTCTGTTTTCTTAGTTTATTTTTATATTACTTTTAAGGCACAAAAAGAAGGACATAAGTCCATACAAGTAACGTACAAGGAAACCCCACATGGAGCAAAAATTTCCATAGTATAGTCCATAGTATTTTTTTATCTACTTCTATGATTTTTTTTTTTTGAAGCAAATAAAAACAAAACATATGTATCTTTGATTTGTGGATAATGTGTTGTGTAGTGAGTTGGAGCTTTGTTATTTAGATGGAGTAAAATATTTGGTTTGGACAGAGTTTCTATGTTTTTTCACCTCTTGTTTTGATCACCTTTTGATCTTCTGCAGGTACGTTGAAGTTGACTCTTTAGTTTGGGGAGGGCTATTTGAATAAGCCACTGAAAATACATTTTGTTTCAAGGTGTTTCATCCCGATAGTAAGCTTTTTCATCCTTCTTAGAGATTTGAATTGAAAGTGCATACCTTGCTTTCTAGCTCTTTGTTTTATTAATGAACTAATATGCATGTGTAAATTTGAATCTTATTTATTTATTTATTTATGGATGCACTCACCTCATTTCGTAGCCATATTATATCCAATTTTTTGAAAAATTTGTTATAATTTTATTCATTTCTTAACGTGTTATTAACCAACCAAAAGGTACACATGGATGGAAATGCAGTTGGATCCAAGTGATGTTGTGGACTTCACATTTTTTTATTGGTGAAGAGAATTGTGCACTTGGCACAATCCAGTGTCAAAAAGGTTGTACATATGCTGCTATCTATTGTGAAATTGTGGATGATGAAATTTTTGATTATCCTTCTGATTTTATTGACCCAATTGGAATTCCTTTAAATACAAAGCAAGAGCAAAAATGGAAACCTACAACAACAAATGTAGGCATTAAGAGTGTTATCTCTATGGTTGTTTCTTCTTTTTATCCTAGGGTTTTATATTTTATATTTTTTGCTTAAGGTTCTTATTTGAGTTCATAAACCTAGTATTACCTTATTCTTTTCCTTGTACCCTTGTGTGTCATGATTTCTATTATGATTTCTTTTTGAAAGCTCAAATCATTTATCATTTAAAGTTATGGGCTTGTATTAGAGCAAGAGATTTTATGAAAATTAAGTATAAACTTGGTTATATAAATTGGCAGCATATCTTAGAAGGAAAACATTGCATCGCTGCCAGTTGGTTTGATTCATGATATTACTTTAAAGTTTAATAATGGAATGAAAGTACCTGGATATATTAAACACATGGTGAAGATTGTACACATGGCAAGGATGGTACTATGATTTAATGCATTATCATTATTCTTTGAAGGCATGTCTAAATGATGTATGAACCTATTGATCGTGGCATGCTCTGTGATTTCACAAGTGTTTTGTATGAGTTCAAGGCATTTGAAATTATTTAGAATGATGGACATATGGTACCAGTATTGACAGTGTTGATAGTGACATGATTAATATTACATTAAACCTGTTTTATGCTACTGTATCGAATTACATTAGGTCTGCATAGTTTGTATTATGAGAAATTTGTAGAATGGTGAAGGTAGCAATGGAGGAAGATGCAAATATTATGGTGAAAAGAAGACCAGGAGGTTTGATCTATAGACTGGAACAGGATAATACACAATGGATAATGAAATTTCCAAGATCAGCTCAGTTAATGAGAAACGCGGGTTGGTTTCTCTTCTGTGAGAAATTGTAGGGTTATAATACACATGTGACTCAGGATTTCATTAAAAATTACAAAGATGGAGTGGTTCAGTTCAAGAATTTGAAGGCTACGGTGGATGAAGAATCTATTGTAGAAGCAATAGGGGTTACAGCACAAGGATAAAAGTGGTTCAAGCAGCAAGATTTTCAGGGAAATTATGGCAAGTTCTTGTTGCCAGGACTTGAGAAATTGGACTGGAAAATTGGTATTCATGTAAGTAAAATCAAACCCAATTGGAAAATTCCATTGGAAATGGTTCAAAATTACATCACATGTTAAGGTCGCTATGATAGAATCCTCAAGTGTCATTTGAGATTGTTAATACATATTAATGAGGGTTTAAAACTTAATCTTCCATTTTATCTGTTAAAAATACTGCAAAAGATGATCACATGGGTTCAAACCCATCCAGAACACACTACTCATTCTATATATCACCAGGGTTTGATCAAGTTGCTGTTGATTTCAAAATTGAGTAAAGAAGGATGGAGTTGGGGGAGTTTTTGGTCTGAATTAGGGTTTGAAGAAAAGGTCAAAGAAAAAGGAAAAAGGGTAGCAAAGGATTTGAATCAGTAAACATAAAAACATGAAGTACAGACTGAACATATTGCAGAAGAAGGAAAGGGTTTCATAGAAGAGCCAAAGCAAATGAATAACTTGTTTCCAGAAAATTCAGCTATAGATGAAACATCAAGTAAACAACTAAAAGAAGATCATAAAAAACCTGATACATTAAGCATGGTTATACAAAATATAAATTCAAAGAAAGAAGAACGAATTCAGGTTTTAAATCCAGAAGGCATTAGTTTAAAGCCCAGGACTAGGCTAAGGAGCAAGATGGAGGCAAAAATGGAATTAATACATAATCCTAGGGGAAGAAATGAAGATTGTGGAGATCTTGTGATTGTAAATGATTCCTTCAATGAGGAAACTATACATGCATCCAAGGAGCAGTACTGTTTAGAAAATGAAAACTTCACTGATCTTCAGGGTATTTCAGGATGTATACCTGAAATGTTTTGCACAAGTAAACATGTATATTCTCAAAACTGTTCATTCTCGAAATCTCTACAGGAATATGAATTTCTTATGAATGAAAAGGCGATTGATATAGTTCCATATTTAAACCAGATTAAAAGGTCTCTACAGACATATAAGGAACAAACCAAGTTTTTGCAGAATATCAATGAAAAAATGATGAATGCAAATAAAAGGTTACGGGAAGACTTGGAGGAAAAAGAAACCAATTACTAAAAGCTACTTTCAATATCTAAAGATATCTTGAAAGAGAAGAGAGCTATCCAGAAGCAATATGAACACATGAAGACCTAGAGAAAAGAAGTGCATAATCAAATGGAGAATAAGGATGCTGAATATGCCAGGTTGTAGAAGAGATCACAGGTTTTAAGTGATCTGATTGTTTTAGCAGAAGCTTCTAAGAGTCTTTAGATGACAAATACTTAGGATGATAGTTAGTTTTGAAAGTAATTAGAGTTTGACAGATGTCTAATGTTATTCTATTTTTATTACACTTGTATTAAGTCCGATTTTGAATATCTGAGACTTTTCTATTTTTGAAGAATTCGATCCATGAAAATAAGATCTAATGATTGTTTTAAAAACTTAGAAGTTTTTGTATATAAGGGCCAGTAGTTAGATGTGGTAGGGGTGGAAATCATAGATGGGAATCCAGTTTTGAATATGAACTGTAAGACATAAATATTCTTTTCATCTTTAATACAAAACTTACTTTGATATGATTATGATCATGAGCTTATTTTGTTTTCCTTTATGAATTGTATTTTTATTATGATTTTAACCTGTGTATGGTCATCTTAAAATCCATTGCAAGATTCTTATGATAAAGTGCAGTTATCATTTAATACTTAGTGACAGAACCAAGTTGATTTCATAAATTCATGCTCGTAATCCCTCCTGTTATTGAATTTTGTATCTTACTTTATGTCATGCAGTTCTGTGATGGTTATTTGATTTCCCAGTCCCTTTGATTACATACCAACTCTATTTTGATTTGATTTCATTATATTGAATTATCTTTAAGATTTCTCTGAGCTTGAACCCAAGTAGTCTAGGTTCAACTTTAGGGATAACATCTTTTGGTGCCGTTGCTGAGGATAGAGAAATGAAAGCACATCTTCCTTGGGTATTCGACATCTATATGTATCTGATTTTGGAGGGTGAACAAGATCAGTGAGACATGTTATAGACTACATCAGTCACCTAAAGAAGGTTACAGTGGCTTCAAAAAGGATAGGAACTCAAGGAAATCCCTCATCACCTTTAAATCCAGGAGTCTCAGATCCTAAACATATATTAAAAGAATCCAAGTGAATGTTAAGTTCTACCTCATTAGAAAAATTTAAACATCCTTCAGGCTTGGAGATTCCTGAATCTTCATTTTTTCCTGTTCCTTCTTTTGATCCACATTCTGAGAAAGGAAAAGAAGAATTAGATTTTCTATTTACCCCTTCTCAAATAGACAATTTCGAAGTCTTCACAAATCCTTTGTTATATGAGGAGGTTAAACTTGAAGCATTGCAGACAGGGGCTTCTTCTTTGCTTTCATCCCACATGCCTTTTGTAAAGACTATCCCAGTGAATCAGCCAAATCCTAGTAATTTTCCTCCTTCATCACAACATTCAAGCACCAATCAATCTAATTCAAGTTCAAATATTTCCAGCCCTAGAATGTCTCAGCCTCAAAATAGGATGGTTGCTATCGTAGCAACAAGATATGCCATGCTTGTTTTTCCCCAGCCTCTCAATTCTCTCCCAGGAGGAGATTACCAAAAATATCTTCCGAGATTTAATGGCCAAGGAGATGTTACAACAAAAGAGCACTGGAATACATACTTGAGTTATGCAGACAATCAGAATTTTGAAAATTAAGATGTTTGGCTGAGGGTTTTTGTTCAAAGTTTAGATGGTGAAGTGAGAAAATGGTTTAGAGAATTACCACCAAACTCTATAGATGGTATAGATTCTTTAGAAGAGGTGTTCATGAGACAATGGGGAGATACTAAATATTATTTATACTACATTATAGAGTTTGGATCATTGAAAAGAAAGAAAGATGAAGCTGTGGGAGATTTTTCTAAAAGGTTCAATAAAATGTACAGTAGAATACCAGCTGAAATAAAACCCTCTGAGACAACAACAAAGTTAACTTATGCAAACTCTTTTGATCATGGTTTTCTTTGTTGTTGAGAGAAAGAAATTCTATGTCACTTCTAAATATGCAAGATGCAGCATTGAAAGTGGAGTCTAATATCTTGGCTTCAAACAAACTCAAAGAGAAAACATAGTATCGAATTGTAGATTAAAAATGTAAAAAAGAAATTACTCCATCCAATCCTACAGGGAGAGCTTCAGATAGTAAAATGGATGAAATGAATAAAATCATTAAAAATTTATCTGTTAATATTGATAGGTTGGAGTTGGGAAATTAAAATCAAAACAAGTCTATACCTAAAGGAGAAAGAAATCAAAACCAATTTAGAATACCTTTTGTCCCTAGGTTTTTACCAAGAGAAAGAAGAAATAATGATATTCAGAGGGGGAGGAGAGAAAATGAAGAGCAGAGGATTCAACCTCCACTTCAAAATAATCATGTGAGAGATGATGAGTCATATGAGATAGATGAAGGGGATTTAGATGATTTGGAAGATCAAGAACATAATATTAGTCAATTTGATGATGATTCTTCTTCTCATTTTTTGACTAAAGCTGATTACCATCATGCTACAGTACTGGATCATTATGAAGAAAATGATTATCAAATGTCCATGCCTAAAATTTGTCTAGAGATTCCATAGAAATCATATGGTCTTAGATCATAGGTAAAACATGCAGCACAGGCTAAGAAGATTGTGAAAATTGTTCCTCCTAAAGAAAATATGCCTTTAAATCAGAAACAAATTGTAAAAGAGAAAAGAGATGAAGTGGTAAGTCTGGAGGAAGTGAATAAATTTGTAGGTGGGTTTAATTTGGAGCATGAAATTAAAGAGGTTAAGATCCCTGTTCCTTTAACAGAGTTGATAAAAAACAAATCTTACAAGGAAGCAGCTTTTAAAACTTTTAAAAATGCAGTGAATTCTATCCCATTTGATGAAATCAATTTGCAGGATGAAAAACCTACTATCACTGTGGGTTCTAAAACTTTTGATTAGCCTGATGATAATTCAAAATATCCTCCTCCTTTTTATGTGACTCTTTCAGTGCATGAGCAATTAGTACACAATTGTCTTCTAGATTCAGGAGCTTCACATAACCTCATGCCAAAAGCAGTCATGGAAGCTTTAGGGATGAGTGTTACTAAACCATATCATGATTTGTATGTGTTTGTCTCTAGGGCAGTGAAGTGTATTGGGGTTATTAAAGATCTTGTGGTAAATTTGACTCAAGTACCTATGCAGAGCGTATTGATGGACATAGTTGCAGCAACATTTCTCCTAAATTTGATATGCTATTGTCTAGATATTGGGAAAAGAGAGTGGGAGGAACTCTGCAAATGGATCTTTCATATGCTACAATTCTAGTGTTTGGAGGATAATTCAGAAGACTTTATAGAGAAGTACAGATGACATATTTGGTAAGTGAAAGTAAACACCCTAATAATCATCCAATTTATTCAATTGATGAGAACCTTGGTTCTTGTATGTTTCAATTAAGTGATGAGGTTGAAGAAGTTTTACAAGTGCATAAAGATATTCCAGTTCAGATAAAGAAAGAAAAACCAGACGGTTTATGGCAGATGTATTTTGATGGTTCGTCAAGTAAGGAGGGAGCAGGAGCATGAGTGTTATTGATTTCAGTTGGAGGTGAGGTCATTTCTCTTATGTACAAGTTGGAATTTAAAACAACCAATAATACTGCTGAGTATGAGGCTTTGATTCTTGGATTAAGAGAAGCAAAAGACTTGGGTATTCAAGAGCTTGCTGTGTTTGGCGACTTCGAATTAGTAATCCAGCAAGTAAAGAATGTTTACCACGTAAAGCAACATTTATTGAAAGTTTATAGAAATGAGGCTTGGGATTTAATAGAAAATTTCTTTATAGATTTCAATATAACTTTTGTTCCAGGAGAATTTAATGAAACAACTGATTCCCTAGCCTTAGCAACAACTTACTTTAAGGTTCCAAAAGTGACACATTTGAAATATCCAATTGATGTGAGGTACAGGCCATCTGGTCCAGATGATATTAAACACTAGAAAGTTTTTCATGATGATCAGGAGATAAAATAATTTCCAGAGTTAGTAGGTGAATTTTCAAATGACTTAGTTGATCAAGAACAAGATTTTGAATTAATGGAAAATGAGCCTTTTATAAATGATTCAATAGCTGATCATAAGATTGTTGAATTAAAAGGAAATTTCATTCCTAAGGGACTTGTTCCACTTGAGAGGTTGTTTTCAAAGGATGATACATTGTGAAGCCCACCTTGTAGATCACTGAAGAAAATATTATAGATTTTAACATTGGTTCTGAAGCTGAACCTAAAATGATCAGAATGTCAAAATCACTATCAGAAAAGGAAAAGAAAAAATATATTAGTTTGCTGAAAGAATTTGTGGAAATTTTTTCTTGGTCATATCAGGATTTAAGAACTTATGACACTAGCATAATTCAGCATAAAGTTCCTTTGAAACCAAATACTAAGCCTTTTAAACAGAAACTTAGAAGGCTTAACCCAACATTGCTGCCAGTAATTGAAAAGGAGGTAAAAAAATTGTTGGATGCAAAAATTATTGTACCTCTGAGATATTCATCATGGATTGCAAACTTGGTGCCTGTATGTAAGAAAAATGGAGAAATAAGGCTTTGTGTTGACTTCCACAACTTGAACAGATATTGTTTGCAAGACAATTATTCATTACCAAAAATTGATCAGATTTTGCAGAGAGTTGTAGGGTCTCATAGAATTTCAATGATTGATGGTTTTTCTGGTTATAACCAGATTGCAGTACAGCTTGAAGACAAAGAGAAAACAACATTCACAACTCCATGGGGGACTTTTATGTATGACAAAATTCCTTTTGGGCTTATGAATGCAGGTGCCACATTTCAGAGGGCTATGGACATAGCCTTTGTGGGGGAGAATGAAAAATTCGTAGTAATATACCAAGATGATATCACCGTGTTCTCCAAGTCTAATGAAGATCATTTGAAACACCTAAGACAGGTTTTTAATAAGTGCCGAAAATTTGGTTTATCATTAAACCCAAATAAATCTCACTTTGCTATGACAAAAGGTAAGTTGTTAGGGCACATTGTTTCTACTGAAGGAATCAAAATAGATCCATAAAGAGTAAAATCCATCTTAAAAATTACTATTCCTAGAAATAAAAAAGAGATTCAATCTTTCATTGGAAAAATTAATTTTTTAAGATGGTTCATTCCTAATTTCATAGAAATTATCAAACATTTCACTGAGATGCTCAAGAAGGATAAGGAGGTTAAATGGTCAGATCAGGATAGACAGTCATTTGAAGCAATAAAGCATGCATTGATAGAAGGACCAGTATTGATAGCTCTAGATTATACTAAGGATTTTGCAATTTTTTCATTCACATTTGAAGATAGCATAGCTGCTGTGTTATTGCAAAAGAATTCAGATGGCTTGGAACAACCAATTTCTTTTTTCAGTAAAATACTAAGAGATTTAGAGATTAAATATAATACAATGGAAAAGCAAGCATATGCATTAGTTAAAGCTCTCAAAATTTTTAGAATATATGTTTTACATTCCAAGATTTTGGCATATGTTCCAAGTTTAGCAGTCAAGGAGATTTTAGTACAACCTGACAGTGAGGGAAAAAGAGGTAGATGGATAGCAAAGGTTATGGAATATGACATGGATATTAAACCAACAAAATTAGTGAAAGGTCAGGGCTTAGCCAAGCTTCTAACATAATCAAATTGTCAGGTATTAAATCTTCATTTGATGGCAGAAAATTCAGAACAAGATATTGCAGCAGAATACAGTAAGCAGCAGATTTATAGCAGGTATTGTGATTCTTGTTGGTATAAGAAAATTGTACATTTACTTTTATATTTACAATGCCCACCAGAATTGAATATAAATGAATGTAGATCATTAAAAATTAAAGCAATGAAATACGTTTTAATGGATCAAGTCTTGTACTGGAAAGATCCTGGAGGAATATTGTTGAAGTGTTTGGAAAAATCAGAAGTTGATGCTGTTACTGCTGAATTGCATAGTGGAGTATGTGGTGGGCACAAGTATTGGAAATCAACTGCATTTAAAATCCTAAGAGCAAGATATTATTGGCCTACTCTTTTCTCAGATGTGCATCATCAGGTCAGAGCATGTGTGGAGTGTCGAAAGTTTGCAGGTAAGCATAAAATTTAGTCATTACCCTTGAAACCTATAACTATAAACTTTCCATTTCAGTAGTGGGGTTTAGATTTCATAGGAGAAATTCATCCTCCTTCTAGTGGTCAGTACAAATGGATTTTAACTGCCACTGATTTTTTCACTAAGTGGGTGGAGGCAATCTCCACAAGGAAAGCAACTGAACAAGTCATAATTAATTTCCTTCAGGAAAATATTCTTAGCAGATTTGGATGCCCTAGGAAATTAATTACTGATAATTCTCCTGCTTTTAAATAAAAAAAGATGGTGAATTTTTGTGAAGAAAATAATATTAGCTTGAAACAGTCCACACCATATTACCCACAGGGTAATGGATTCGCAGAGTCTAGTAATAAAAATATTGTGAACATTATCAAGAAAATGTTATTTGAAAATAAAAGGAGTTGGGATACCAAATTAAAATTTTCTCTTTGGGTTGATAGAGTAACTATAAAGAAGTCAATTGGGACATCCCCTTTTCAATTGGTATATGGAGTTGATGCTTTGTTTCTTGTTCAATTAGCTTCCCTAGTAATTAAATTCTTGCAGGAAATAAAAGAAGAACTTGATGATATAAGAAGAAGAATGTTTCAGATAATCCAATTGCAACATGAGAGAGAAACCGTTGAAAATACAATTGAGATGCACAGGAAAAAGGTGAAAGAAAGTTTTGATAAGAAAGTTAAAAAATATGTTTTTGCAGTGGGTGACCTTGTTCTCAGATGGGATGCACGAAATGACGAAAAAGGTAAGCATGGAAAGTTTGATAATTTGTGGATAGGGACTTTTACAGTGATTAAGATTATGGGAAATAATACTTTTGTTTTACAAAATTTGAGTGGTGAGGAGGTTGCAGGTCCATTGAATGGACGTTTTCTAAAATATTTCCACACATATTGAATGGAAGAAGGTCATTATACATATTCATTGTAAATATCATTTTAGTTTCATGAATAAGACTCTAGCATAATAAGACAGAAGTTATGACTTTAGCAGATTTCATAAGGCACAGGTCAAGATGTTCTTAAAGCCTCACAAGGAGAGCTTTATCCCCAGTCAGAGCCAGATGTTATCTCTATGGTTGTTTCTTATTTTTATCCTAGGGTTTTATATTTTATATTTTTTTCTTAAGGTTCTTATTTGAGTTCATAAACCTAGTATTACCTTATTCTTTTCCTTGTACCCTTGTGTGTCATGATTTCTATTATGATTTATTTTTGAAATCTCAAATCATTTATCGTTTAAAGTTATGGGCTTGTATTAGAGCAAGAGATTTTATGAAAATTAAGTATAAACTTGGTTATATAAACTGGCAACATATCCAAGAAGGAAAACATTGCATCGCTGCCAGTTGGTTTGATTCATGATATTACTTTAAAGCTTAATAATGGAATGAAAGTACATGGATATATTAAACACATGGCGAATATTGTACACATGGCAAGGATGGTACTATGATTTAATGCATTATCATTATTCTTTGAAGGTATGTCTAAATGATGTATGAACCTGTTGACCGTGGCACGCTATGTGCTTTCACAAGTGTTTTGTATGAGTTCAAGGCATTTGACATTATTTAGTATGATGGACATATGGTACCAGTATTGACAGTGTTGACAATGACATGATTAATATTACATTAAACTTGTTTTATGCTGTGTATCGAATTACATTAGGTTTGCATAGTTTGTATTATGAGAAATTTGTAGAATGCCGAAGGTAGCAATGGAGGAAGATGCAGATATTATGGTGAAAAGAAGACCAGGAGGTTTGATCTATAAACTGGAACCGGATAATACACAATGGATAATGCAATTTCCGAGATCAGCTCAATTAATGAGAAACGTGGGTTGGTTTGCCTTCTGTGAGAAATTGCAGGGTTATAATACATAGGTGACTCAGGCTTTCATTAAAAATTACCAAATGGAGCGGTTCAGTTCAAGAATTTGAAGGCTACGGTGGATGAAGAATCTATTGCAGAAGCAATAGGGGTTCCAACACAAGGAGAAAATTGGTTCAGGAAGCAAGATTTTCAGGGAAATTTTTGTGATTTCTTGTTGCCAGGGTTTGCAAAATTGGACTGGAAAATTGGTATTCATGTAAGTAAAATCAAACCCAATTGGCAAATTCCATTGGAAATGGTTCAAAATTACATCACCTGTGAAGGTCGCTATGATAGAATCCTCAAGTGTCATTTGAGATTGTTAATGCATCTTAATGGGAGTTTGAAACTTAATCTTCCATTTTATTTGTTAAAAAGCCTGCAAAAGATGGTCACATGGGTTCAAACCCATCTAGAACACACTGCTCGTTCTATATATCACCAGGGTTTGATCAAGTTGCTGTTGATTTCACAATTGAGTAAATAAGGACAGATTTGGGTGAGTTTTTTGTCTGAATTAGGGTTTGAAGAAAAGGTCAAAGAAAAAGGAAAAAGGGTAGTAGAGGATTTTAATCAGGAAACGGAAAAACATGAATAACAGATTGAACATATTGCAGAAGAAGGAAAGGGTTTCATAGAAGAGCCAAAGAAAATGAATAACTTGTTTCCAGAAACTTCAACTACAGATGAAACATCAAGTAAACAGCTAAAAGAAGATCATAAAAAACACGATATGTTAAGCATGGTTATAAAAAATATAAATTCAAAGAAAGAAGAACGAATTTAGGTTTTAAATCCAGGAGGCATTAATTTAAAGCCTAGGACTAGGCTAAAGAGCAAGATGGAGGCATAAATGGAATTAATACATAATCCTAGGGGAAGAAATTAAGATTGTGGAGAGCTTGTGATTCTAAATGATTCCTTAAGTGAGGAAACTATACATGCATCCAAGGAGCAGTACTGTTTAGAAAATGAAAACTTCATTGATCTTCAGGGTATTTCAGGATGTATACCTGAAATGTTTTGCATAAGTAAACAGGTATATTCTGAAAAATATTCAGTCTTGAAATCTCTACAGGAAGATGAATTTCTTATGAATGAAAAGGTGGTTGAGATAGTTCCATATTTAAACTAGATTAAAAAGTCTCTATAGACATATAATGAACAAACCAAGTTTTTGCAGAATATTAATGAAAAACTGATGACTGCAAATAAAAGGTTACGAGAAGACTTGGAGGAAAAAGAAACTGATTACCAAAAGCTACATTCAATATCTAAAGATATCTTGAAAGAGAAGAGAGCTATCCAGAAGCAATATGAACACATGAAGACCCAGAGCAAAGAAGCGCATAATTAAATGGAGAATAAGGATGCTGAATATGCCAGGTTGTAGAAGAGATCCCAGGTTTTAAGTGATTTGACTATTTTAGCAGAAGCTTCTAAGAGTCTTTAGATGACAAAGACTTAGGATGATAGTTAGTTTTGAAAGTAATTAGAGTTTGACAGATGTCTATTGTTATTCTATTTTTATTACACTTGTATTAAGTCCGATTTTGAAGATCTGAGACTTTTCTATTTTTGAAGAATTCGATCCATGAAAATAGGATCTGATGATTATTTCAAAAACTTAGAATTTTTTGTATATAAGGGCCAGCAGTTAGATGTGGTAGGGGTGGAAATCATAGATGGGAATCTAGTTTTGAATATGAACTGTAAGACATAAATACTCTTTTCATCTTTAATACAGAACTTACTTTGATATGATTATGATTATGAGCTTATTTTGTTTTCCTTTATGAAATGTATTTTTATTATGATTTTATCCTATGTATGGTCATCTTAAAATCCATTGCAAGATTCTTATGTTTAAGTGTAGTTATCATTTAATACTTAGTGATAGAACCAAGTTCATTTCGTAAATTCATGCTCGTAATCCCTTCTGTTATTGAATTTTGTATCTTACTTTATGTCATGCAGTTCTATGATGGTTATTTCATTTCCCAGTACCTTTGATTACATACCAACTCTATTTTGATTTGATTTCATTATATTGAATTATCTTTAAGATTTCTCTGAGCTTGAACCCCAGTAGTCTAGGTTCAACTTTAGGGATAACATCTTCTGGCACCGTTGCCGGGGACGGAGAAACGAAAGCACATCTTCCCTGGGTATTTGACATCTTTATGTATCTGATTTTGGAGGGTGAACAAGATCAGTGAGACCTGTTATAGACTACATCAGTCACCTACAGAAAGTTACAGTGGATTAAAAAAGGATAGGAACTCGAGGAAATCCCTCATCACCTTTAAATCCAGGAGTCTCAGATCCTGAACAGATATTAAAAGAAGCTAGGCGAAGGTTAAGTTCTACCTCATTAGAAAAATTTAAACATCCTTTAGCCTTGGAGATTCCCAAATGTTCATTTTTTTCCCGTTCCTTCTTTTGATCCACATTCTAAGAAAGGAAAAGAAGAATTAGATTTTCTATTTACCCCTTCTCAAATAGACAATTTCCAAGTCTTCACAAATCCTTTGTTGTCTGAGGAGGTTAAACTTGATGTTGGAGACATTTACCACCTTACACACTCATTTTGGTCAATTTGGCCTAGTTAAACCACTATCCTAACTATTATTGACTTAATTAACATCAGAGGAGCACTAGATGACATCAGCTAGATCACGTCCACGACTACCTTCAGTCAAGGAGGCTAACTTAGCCTTCTCCTACATTCAGGGAGGCTAACTGGAGCACTCTGGGGGTGATCTGGGTGTCATTAATGCACCATATTGCTAACTGATGATTAAAATCAGTTAAACAGAGCAGTGAAGGTGCCTTCCTTCATTAAATTGATTATTTAATGATTATTTAATGAACTAGAGTCAACAGGGGCGCCTCCAACCACTTCTGATGTTCAGTTACACTTCAGTTAACCTTATCGGGGTTCATTGGAGTCATTGAAGAGATACCACTTTATGGTTGGCTTGCTGTGACATGTGTATGACCTAATTTCAGTTAGACTCAGTCATTTATTGCACTCCGACTTCAGTTAGAGCTCAATTGAGTCAATTAGGGTTTTGATCGGTGGTTAACTTGAGTGTTGACTATGGCTTACATTCAGTTAAGCTAGACTCACTCATTTAATTCGAATGACCTCTTTGGGAATTTGAATTGCTTTGTCATTCATGCTTGCAGCATGATCATGTATTATTTTACTCATTCTTTGTGTGAATATATAGAGCGTCTACTCATTTTGTATCCCAATTACACCATTTTCATGACTTATTGTTATTAATCTTTGATGAGACTTGTGTTTAGTCCCTAGATTACTGTGGCAGATTAATATGGTATCAGATCTCACAGTGGGACAAAGCTCAATTTCTCAAAAACAAGCTTTTTGACAGATTTTTGCATGAAAATTGAGCAATAGCTCAAAAATCCAGCACTGCACCAGAAGCCAAGGCTTACCACTTAATACCCCAAGTAAAGAACTTGTTGATCAAGATTTCTTGATTGACTATGCTGGGTGTGATGAAAGCCTAAAATGTGCAGGCTATCTGACCTTACATTGCCCTACCTGTTGTGATTTTCAGGTTTTCTACAGGTGAAGAATTCGCTCTAGCAGATCCAGATGGCCTCCTCAGTAGATATTTTGACTCCATTCAATTTCCACTCATGGAAAGGAGACATGGAGATTCAGCTACACTCTAGAGGACTCTATAGAGTCACCATGGACATTGAAGATGAGCCTAGTTCTACAATATAAAAATCAAGATTCTTGAACAAGAAGGATGAAGCATTCAGATTCTTGTGCCTCTCTATTTCCTGGGATCTCCTTTTCCATCTTGCGGGATTGAAGAATCCAAAGGAAGTTTGGGACAAATTGGAAACCCTATATGGAAAGCAGGATGATTTGAGATTTTACCAGCTTGAAAATGAATTGATGTCTCTCCAACCTTCCAATTTAGAGACCTTGAATGAATTTTTCACAAAGTTCAAGCACATTGTCTTAATCTTGAAGCAATGCAAAGTGGATAAGGCGGATGATCAGCTCATCCTTGCCATACTCTCCAAAATTGGAGTTGATTATTTAGTTTTTGTCTCTACATTCCGTGCGGGGAAGCTCATAACCCCTGGATGGAAGATGCCTACACTCAATGCCTTCATTGAGTCCCTAACAAGTGAACATGATAAGCTTGTCCAGATGGGGATCATCAGATCCTCCCGTGATCAAGCCCTCCATGTCTTAGGGCCCAAAGATCTGAAGGTTAAAGGAAAGTAGCAAAATAATGCAAAAACTAAATTCAAAGCTCCTAATCCTAAAGTTGAAAACCAACAGCATGATGATTCTTCCGGCTCAAGGAAGAACAAAGGGAAAGGGCATCATGGAAAGGAAAAAGTCAAGTGTTCATACTGCGGGAAGGGCTTCCACCCTGAACATGCCTACATGAAGAAGAAGCTTGATGAAGCTACCTCTCTCCTTGAGAGAAATCACATCAATCTTTTGGAAAGCTTTCGGAGGAGAGATCAGCAAGATCGGGAACCACAACATGAAAAGGGTCATGCCCTCATGGCAAGCACTTCGAAGTGCAAAGCACTCTTGATTGATTCTGGAGCTTCGAACCACATGATGGCTGAAAGAGACTCCTTTTAATCCTTGGGGACTGGAAAATCCATCCCCATCCACATGGGAGATTACTCCACCATCATTTCAGAAGGACAAGGTACGGTTGATCTTGAGAATGGATATTTTTCAAATGTTTTGTATGTACCGTCTCTGGCATCAAATCTCCTTAGTGTTTATCAGATGACACATACAAAAGTGCCTAAGAGAGTATCTTTCAGCCCAAATGATGTTGATATAATGGAACTTGCATCCGGAAAACTCATTGCTAAAGGCCTTGCAAACCATCATGCAAAAGCCTATGAGTTCTCCCACTTTGTGGTGGATGCAAAGCCCACCGCTCTGCTAACTCATGGAAATGAAGTTAGTAGGCTATGGCATGAAATTTTTGGCCATCTAAATTTCAAATATTTGTAGCAATTACAGAAAAAATCCATGGTTGAAGGCCTCCCGGTCATCAAGGCAACCACCGGAAATTGCAAGGGCTGTCTGATTGGAAAACACCCTGAGCACAAGTTCGATCGGGGGAAGGCGAATCGAGCTACATGCATATTGGGGTTGATAAATTTTGATATCAGCTGTCTGATCCCTATCACATCCATGAATGTATCAAGGTATCTTCTGACTTTTATTGATGATTTTTCGAGGTACACATGGGTCTTCTTTCTCAAAAAGAAGTCTGAAGTACGTGAATTTTTTTTTGAATTGAAGGCCTAAATCGAAAATGCCTTTGGGATTAAGATCAAGATCTTGAGATCTGATAATGGTGGGGAGTATGTCAGTAATGAGTTTCTGCACATATGCTCCCAAATTGGTATTCAGGTCCAATATTCAATTCCCTACACTCCCCAGCAGAACGGAGTAGCGGAAAGGAAGAATCGGTCTCTCAAGGAGATGACCACCTGTATGTTGGAATCAAAGAAGTTGGCTGCAAATTTGTGGGATAAATACATGCATGATGCAGCATACATTCAGAACAGGGTGCCACACTCATCCATGAAAGGGAAGACCCATTTCGAAGCATACTTCGGACACAATCCGGATGTGTCGAAACTACGGGTGTTTGGGTCCACTTCATGGGCCCGAATTCCACTTGATAAAAGAAGGGCTTTGCAACCGAAAAGCATAGAATGTCTGTTTATTGGGTATCCTGATGAATCAAAAGGTTTAAAGCTGCTGGATATCAAAACAAAATATATCATCATCAATAGAAGTTTCAAGTTCGGCGAGCCTCTTCAGGAGGTGGAAATAGAGAAGGAGAAAACTGCTGAATTTCCTTCCTATTCTACTGAATATTTGGATGATGAAATTGGGGGTGATGACCCTGATTTGGATCCTATGATTTATAATATCAGTGTGCAGAAAAAATCATATTCTGAATCAGAACCTAAAGTAAAAAATCACCTTCCCACATGGGCCCGACAAACACTCTCCTCCGCAGGAGATAACATTGGAAATCTGGATGATCCAAGGAGAACCCGGTCTGATTTCCAAAGAGCAGGTATTGCGCTCTCTTGTCCTGATAATTTTATGTCTGAAAATTGCTATTTTATGATTATTTCAGACCCAAAATCCTACTACCACGCTCGGAAGGATCCGATATGGTAAGTTGCCATGGATGAAGAGATGAATTCTCTTCAGAAAAACACTACTTGGGAGCTATTTTCTCTTCCTCTGGGAAGGAAATTGGTTCAATGCAAGTGGGTGTTTTGGAACAAGGTTGTTGCTGATGGTAGAACCTAAAAATATAAGGCATTTCTGGTGGAAAAATGTTTCTCTCAGGTCCAAGGTGTGGACTACCATGAGACCTTTGCACCGGTTGCAAAAATGGACTCCATCCGCTTAGTTTTGGTGATTTCGGCATCTAAGCACTAGGAAGTGCATCATATGGAGGTTAAGTCAGCATTTCTACATGGAGATATTAATGAGGAGATATAAATGAAGCAGACTAATGGCTACATCTCTGATCCATCTTTGGTTTGCAAGCTAAAGAAGTCACTATACGGGTTAAAACAGGCCCCAAGAGAGTGGTATTCCAAGATGGATGCCTTCCTTCTCTCGCAAAACTTTCAAAGGTGTAGATTAGGTCCAAATGTGTATTTATAGAAGTATGATGGAAATTTTATTATTATTGTTTTATATTTTGATGACTTGCTGATCACAGGTAGCATAGTTGCTTCCATTTCAACCATAAAAACTGCTCTCCACAATGCCTTTGAAATGAGTGATTTGGGGCTCCTAAAACAATTTTTGGGGCTCAAAATTGAGCAAAATTGTGATGGGATAATGGCCACTCAGTAAAAATACATATCATACCTGTTATTAAATTTTAACATGGCTGAATGTAGGCCTACACCATTCCCTTTCCTTTCAGGGATCATCCTTGAAGAAGGAAAAAGCACACCTCCCATGGACTGCACTATCTATCGACAGCTGATTGGTAGCTTGTTGTACTTGAAACATTCTCAACTTGATATATGTTATGAAATGAATGCTATATCAAGATACATGCAGAAGCCTCCTGATCTTAAATGGAAGGAAGCCAAGAGGATCCTCCAGTATATTCAGGGAACCAGGACCTACGACATTCACTATGCTGCAGACTTCGAGCTAGAGCTGGTTGGATACACAAATTCCGATTGGGTGGGTGATTCTATTGATCAAAAGTATACTTTCAGATATGTATTCATGTTTGGTGGTGGCCCCATTTTCTGGTCTAGCAAAAAGCAGGCTGCCATAGCACTATCTTCAGCAGAGGCCGAGTATCGAGGAGTAGTGAATGCTTGCATCCAAGTAGTTTGGTTGCAAGGCATTCTTTCAGAGTTTGATCTTGGTAGTGCTTTGTCCACTGTCCTCTTTTGTGAAAATCAAAGTGCTATTAATATATCCATAGATCCAGTTACCAGGCAGAGGACCAAGCATGTAGAGATCCACATGCACTACATCAGGGAGCTAGTGCATGACATGACCATCATTTCGCAATACTTCCCGATTGATGAGCATATTGTAGACATATTCACCAAGAGATTTTCAGAAAATAAGTTCACTTACCTTCGTTCACTGTTAGGGGTGAGTTCATTAGGGTGGTTCAGACTACTTTCAGTGTTCAACTTGAGGGGGGGGTTTTCCCACTGGGTTTTCCCTCTTTTCCTCACTTAGTTTGTTTTTGAGCATTGTTTCAGTTTCAGCATTGTACAGGGTGACCTATGGCCTTAGTTTCTAGGGCCCTAGCATTTTTATGCATTTGTGTTTTCTAACTCCTCCTGAGTATAGCTTAAGGGGGGTTGTTGGAGACATTTACCACCTTACACACTCATTTTGGGCAATTTGGCCTAGTTAAACCACTATCCTAAGTATTATTGACTTAATTAACATCAGAGGAGAACTAGATGACATTAGCTAGATCACATCCATGCCTACCTTTAGTCAAGGAGGCTAACTTATCATTCTCCTACATTCGGGGAGGTTAACTAGAGCACTCCGGGGGTGATCTGAGTGTCATTAATGCACCATATTGATAATTGATGGTTACAATCAGTTAAACATAGCAGTGAAGGTGCCTTCCTTCATTAAATTGATTATTTAATGAGTATTCAATGAACTGGAGTCAACAAGGGCGCCTCCAACCACTTCTGATGTTTAGTTACACTTCAGTTAACCTCATCGGGGTTCATTGGAGTCATTGAAGCACTACCACTTGATGGTTGGCTTGCTGTGACATGTGTCTGACCTACTTTCAGTTAGAATCGGTCATTTATTGTACTCCGACTTCAGTTAGGGCTCAGTTGAGTCAATTAGGGTTTTGATCGATGGTTAACTTGAGTGTTGACTGTGGCTTACATTCAGTTAAGCTAGACTCACTCATTCAGTTCGAATGACCTCCTTGGGAATTAAAATTGCTTTATCATTCATGCTTACATCATGATCATGTAATATTTTACTCATTCTTTGTGTGAATATATAGAGTGACTACTCATTCTGTAGCCCAATTACACCATTTTCATGACTTATTGTTATTAATCTTTGATGAGACTTGTGTTTAGTCCCTAGATTACTGTGGCAGATTAATACTCGAAGCATTGGAGACAGGGGCTACTTATTTTCTTTCATCCCACATACCTTTTGTAAAGACTATCCCAGTGAATAAGCCAAATCCTAGTAATTTTACTCCATCACAACATTCAAGCACCAATCAATCTAATTCAAGTTCAAATATTTCCAGCCCTAGAATGGCTCAGCCTCAAAATAGGATGGCTGCTATGGTAGCAGCAAGATATGCTCCGCTAGTTTTTCCCCAGCCTCTCAATGCTCTCCCAGGAGGAGATTACCAAAAATATCTTCCGAGATTTAATGGCTAAGGATATGTTACAACAGAAGAGCATTGGAATACATACTTGAGTTATGCAGACAATCAGAATTTTGAAAATGAAGATGTTTGGATGAGGGTTTTTGTTCAAAGTTTATATGGTGAAGTGAGAAAATGGTTTAGAGAATTACCACCAAACTCTATAGATGGGATATATGCTTTAGAAGAGGTGTTCATGAGACAATGGGGAGATACTAAAGATTATTTATACTACATTAAAGAGTTTGGATCATTGAAAAGAAATAAAGATGAAGCCGTGGGATATTTTTCTAAAAGGTTCAATAAAATGTACAGTAGAATACCAACTGAAATAAAACCCTCTGAGACATCAGCAAAGTTAACTTATGCAAACTATTTTGATCATGGGTTTTCTTTGTTGTTGAGAGAAAGAAATTATGTGTCACTTCTAAATATGCAAGATGCAGCATTGGAAGTGGAGTCTAATATATTGGATTCAAACAAACTCAAAGAGGAAACATAGTATCAAATTGTCGATAAAAAGGTAAAAAAGAAATTACTCCATCCAATCCTATAGGGAGAGATTTAGACAGTAAAATGGATGAAATGAATAAAATCATTAAAAAATTATCTGTTAAGATTGATAGGTTGGAGTTGGGAAATAAAAATCAGAACAAGCCTATACCTGAAGGAGAAAGAAATCAAAACCAATTCAAAAGACCTTTTGTCCCTATGTTTTTTCCAAGAGAAAGAAGAAATAATGATATTCAGAGGGAGAGGAGAGAAAATGAAGAGCAGAGGATTCGACCTCCATTTAAAAATAATCATGTGAGAAATGATGAGTCATATGAGATAGATGAAGGGGAGTTAGATGATTTGGAAGATCAAGAACATAATATTAGTCAATTTGATGATGATTCTTCTTTTCATTTTTTGACTAAAGCTGATTATCATCATGCTACAATACTGGATCATTATGAAGAAAATGATTATCAAATGTTCATGCCTGAAATTTGTCAAGAGATTCCATAGAAATCATTTGGTCTTAGATCAGGGGTAAAACATGTAGCACATGCTAAGAAGATTGTGAAAATTGTTCCTCCTAAACAAAATTTGCCTTTAAATCAGAAACAAATTGTAAAAGAGAAAAGAGATGAAGTGGTAAGTCTGGAGGAAGTGAATAAAGCTATAGGTGGGTTTAATTTGGAGCATGAACTTAATAAGGTTAAGATCCCTGTTCCTTTAACAGAGTTGATAAAAAACAAAGCTTACAGGGAAGCAACTTTTAAAACTTTTAAAAATGCAGTGAATTCTATCCCATCTGATGAAATCAATTTGCAAGATGAAAAACCTACTATCACTGTGGGTTCTAAAAAATTTGATCATCGTGATGATAATTCATAATATCCTACTTTTTATGTGACTCTTTTAGTGCATGAGCAATTAGTACACAATTGTCTTCTAGATTCAGGAGCTTCACATAGCCTCATGCCAAAAGCAGTCATGGAAGCTTTAGGGATGAGTGTTACTAAACCATATCATGATTTGTATGTGTTTGACTCTAGGGAAGTGAAGTGTATTGGGGTTATTAAAGATCTTGTGGTAAATTTGACTCAAGTACTTATGAAGAGCGTATTGATGGACATAGTTGTAGCAGACATTTCTCCTAAATTCGGTATGCTATTGTCTAGATATTGGGCAAAGAGAGTGGGAGGAACTCTGCAAATGGATCTTTCATATGCTACAATTCCAGTGTTTGGAGGAGAATTCAAAAGACTTTATAGAGAAGTAAAGATGGAATATTTGGTAAGTGACAATAAACACCCTAATAATCATCCAATTTATTCAATTGATGATAACCTTGGTTCTTGTATGTTGCAATTAAGTGATGAGGTTGAAGGAGTTTTACAAGTGCATAAATATATTCCAGTTCAGATAAAGAAAGAAAAACCATACAGTTTATGGAAGATGTATTTTGATGGTTCGTCAAGTAAGGAGGGAGCAGGAGCATGAGTGTTACTGATTTCAGCTGGAGGTGAGGTCATTTCTCTTATGTACAAGTTGGAATTTAAAACAACCAATAATACTGCTGAGTATGTGGCTTTGTTCTTGGATTAAGAGAAGCAAAATACTTGGGTATTCAAGAGCTTGCTGTGTTTGGCGACTCCAAATTAGTAATCCAGCAAGTAAAGAATGTTTACCAGGTAAAGCAACATTTATTGAAAGTTTATAGAAATGAGGCTTGGGATTTAATAGAAAATTTCCTTATAGATTTCAATATAACTTTTGTTCCAAGAGAATATAATGGAACAACTGATTCCCTAGCCTTAGCAACAACTTACTTTAAGGTTTCAAAAGTGACACATTTGAAATATTCAATTGATGTGAGGTACAGGCCATCTATTGTAGATGATATTAAACACTGGAATGTTTTTCATGATGATTAGGAGATAAAATAATTTCTGGAGTTAGTAGGTGAATTTTCAAATGACTTAGTTGATCAAGAACAAGATTTTGAATTAATGGAAAATGAACCTTGTATAAATGATTCAATAGCTGATCATAAGATTGTTGAATTAAAAGGAAATTTCATTCCTAAGGGACTTGTTCCACTTGAGAGGTTGTTTTCAAAGGATGATACGTTGTGAAGCCGACCTTTTAGACCATTGAAGAAAATATTATAGATTATAACATTGGTTCTGAAGCTGAACCTAAAATGATCAAAATGTCAAAATCACTGTCAGAAAAGGAAAAGAAAAAATATATTAGTTTGCTGAAAGAATTTGTGGACATTTTTGCTTGGTCATATCAAGATTTAAGAATTTATGACACTAGAATAATTCAGCATAAAATTCCTTTGAAACCAAATACTAAGCCTTTTAGATAGAAACTTAGAAGGATTAACCCAGCATTGCTGCCAATAATTGAAAAGGAGGTAAAAAAATTGTTGGATGCAAAAATTATTGTACCTCTAAGATATTCATCATGGATTGCAAACTTGGTGCCTGTACGTAAGAAAAATGAAGAAATAAGGCTTTGTGTTGAATTCCACAACTTGAACAGATCTTGTTTGAAAGACAATTATTCATTACCAAAAATTGATCAAATTTTGCAGAGAGTTGTAGGGTCTCATAGAATTTCAATGATTGATGGTTTTTCTGGTTATAGCCAGATTGCAGTACAGCCTGAAGACAGAGAGAAAACAACATTCACAACTCCATGGGGGACTTTTATGTACGACAAAATGCCTTCTGGGCTTATGAACACTGGTGCCATATTTCAGAGGGCTATGGACATAGCCTTTGTGGGGGAGAATGAAAAATTCGTAGTAATATACCAAGATGATATCACAGTGTTCTCCAAGTCCGATGAAGATCATTTGAAACATCTAAGAAAGGTTTTTACCAAGTGCTGAAAATTTGGTTTGTCATTAAACCCAAAGAAATATCACTTTGCTATGACTGAAGGTAAGTTGTTAGGGCACATTGTTTCTGTTGAAGGAATCAAAATAGATCCAGAATGAGTAAAAGCCATCTTAAAAATTACTATTCCTAGAAATAAAAAAGAGATTCAATCTTTCATTGCGAAAATTAATTTTTTAAGATTGTTCATTCCTAATTTCGCATAAATTATCAAACATATCATTGAGATGCTCAAGAAGGATAGGGAGGTTAAATGTTCAGATCAGGCTAGACAATCATTTGAAGCAATAAAGCATGCATTGATAGAAGCACCAGTATTGATAGCTCCAGATTATACTAAGGATTTTGCAATTTTTTCATTCGCATCTGAAGATACCATAGCTACTGTGTTATTGTAAAATAATTTAGATGGCTTGGAACAACCAATTTCTTTTTTCAGTAAAACATTAAGAGATTCAGAGCTTAAATATAATACAATGGAAAAGCAAGCATATGCATTAGTTAAAGCTCTCAAAATTTTCAGAATATATGTTTTACATTCCAAGATTTTGGCATATGTTCCAAGTTCAGCAGTCAAGGATATTTTAGTACAACCTGACAGTAGGGGAAAAAGAGGCAGATGGATAGAAAATGTTATGGAATATGACATGGATATTAAACCAACAAAATTAGTGAAAGGCTAGGGCTTAGCCAAGCTTCTAATAGAATCAATTTGTTAGGTATTAAATCTTCATTTGATGGAAGAAAATTTAGAACAAGATATGGCAGCAGAATATAGTAAGCAGTAGATTTATAGCAGGTATTGTGATTCTTCTTGGTATAAAGAAATTGTATATTTCCTTTTATATTTACAATGCCCACCAGAATTGAATAGAAATGAATGCAGATCATTAAAACTTAAAGCAATAAAATATGTTTTAATGGATCAAGCCTTTGTACTAGAAATATCCTGGAGGAATATTGTTGAAGTGTTTGGAAAAATCAGAAGTTGATGCTATTACTGTTGAATTGCATAGTGGAGTATGTGGTGGGAACAAGTACTGGAAAGCAACTGCATTTAAAATCCTAAGAGCAGGATATTATTGGCCTACTCTTTTCTCAGATGTATATCATCAGGTCAGAGCATGTGTGGAGTGTCAAAAGTTTGCAGGTAAGTATAAACTTCAGTCATTACCCTTGAAACCTATAACAGTAAACTTTCCATTTCAGCAGTGGGGTTTAGATTTCATAGGAGAAATTCATCCTCCTTCTAGTGGTCAGCAAAAATGGATTTTAACTACCACTGATTTTTTCACTAAATGGGTGGAGGAAATCCCCACAAGGAAAGCAACTAAACAAGTCATAATTAATTTCCTTCAGGAAAATATTTTTAGTAGATTTGGATGCCCTAGGAAATTAATTACTAATAATACTCCTGCTTTTAAATAAAAAAAGATGGTGAATTTTTGTGAAGAAAATAATATTAGCTTGAAATAGTCCACACCATATTACCCACAGGGTAATGGATTAGCAGAGTCTAGTAATAAAAATATTGTGAACAATATCAAGAAAATGTTATTTGAAAATAAAAGGAGCTGGGATACCCAAGTTTTAGTTTATTTTGAATTTGAATTTGCACATTACTTTATTTGTTATTACCTGTTAGTAGTAGTTAGTACATCATTTTTCCAATGTGTTTTTTCATCTTATTCTAGGACAATTGCCTCCCCCAATATTACTATGTTGGGGGTATTGGGATCCCTATATTGATAGAAGAGGGGATATATTGGACACAAAGGTTCTAATAGATGACCAACGTGGTGGAAAATTGTGGGCCATAAAGAAACATACCTGGAGAACACTATGTTTTTTTTTGCAACTAGGGGAATCGACAACTGGAGCTGGGATGGTAATTTCATGACACGGAGTCAAGGGATCCATTCCCGCTACCACTATACCCCTAGGTTCCCCACACATGCCTGCAGGACATGGGACATAGGTAAAACCCGGTGGGATTTGATCTCGTGACCTCCATTTACAACACGTGATGTCATATCAATCGATGTCAATGAGCCACACCTGTTTGGGCTCCCGGAGAACACTATGTTATTATGGTGCTGAATGCCGTATTGACGCTACATACAGACATGTTCATTGCAAGAGGGTTTCTAAAATAGAAATCCCTTTTGATTCATTGACATGCAATTTTTGTAAGTTGATACCTAATTATGATGAATTTTAGATGTGTTTATATCTCGAATCAAGAAGAAACACCAAAAGACATGGGAGAGATACAGGGAAAGGGGGAAGGTTGGACCATTTGACTCAAGATGAACTCAAAATTGTTGCAAGAGATGCAAATGATACACATAGATTAATAATGCGATATATTTGGTGGGAGAAGACAAAGGTTGCTACACTGGCTATTAGAATGAGGTCTCTAAGGGAAAAGTTGTTCGAATATGCAAGAAGGAAGGATGTGTTCAGATTTTGCAAGGATGTGTGTGAGGCTCATAAGAAAGGAAAATTACAAGGTAAATATACAGTTTGGGAATTTGTTTAGGATATATTTCACAACCTAGTTCGTTCAAAGTCAGGGAGAAGGTATAGTGCATCCACTAAATCCATTTATGAGATGATTAAGTTATGGGAAGGTCATAGATTACATAGATTTATTAGCTTGAATCTGGATGGCCCTTCGATATATATTAATTTAAGGCAAGTTAGAAAATCATTGACATATATCCCAGTGGAGTAGGAGTACATTTTTGAGGCAATCATAAAAGTTTATGCTTCGTATAAATCCCAACATGGTATAGAGGGCCCAATTCCTGTATGCCTTGCTGGAGATGAATATTTTGTGAAAAAATATGTTAGGTGGGTAGCAAAAAGTGATACATTAGTGGGTTTTTGTGGTAAGAAAGAAGAACATAAGTATGAATCACATTTCTTGGTGATAGTTGGTGAGGGTGTTGCAGGATATGATATTATTATAGATGCCTTCAGGATCTATGTGATTAGCCATTATGCACATGTTATTATTGCAAACCCTTTACATGAGAATATTCCTCATTTGGTTGTGGTTGTTCATCCAATGTGTAACATGTTTGATGTAGATTTTTTCCATTGAAAATGGGAAAAAATATAAGTCCTATGGAAGAAATACGTGGAACATTTTTTAGGACCTATTATTGGTCATTCCTCAGATGGGGATAGTAGGAGAAGAATGCTTAGGTTGAAGGATTATTACTCAACAACAAGCATGAGATATCAAATTCTGTGGGAAGGGTGGAGGCTAGGTGGATTGTATGATGGATTTAAAGTAACATGAATTCATGACCAGGATTACATCCACAATGCCAAAAATATAGTGAATCCTTTGTTTAGTGATCGACGATATTTGATTATTGGAGAAGAGTTGATTAGTTTTAACCATGTAAGAATGTTTATAAAACTTTTAAAGTGGATGACCACAAGCTTAAAATTGAGGATATAGAGATGATTGATTGTCGAAACTGGGTTTCAACACAACACATTACTTCAAGGCATGTCCATAGGTGCTTGAAGGAATTGAGAAGTACAAGTGGTAGGACAGAGAGGACATCGGGTACATAGACCTATCTAGCAATCGTTGCTGACTATATTGATATTTTTTTGTCTCCTAGTTTGACTCTTTGGGAAAGAGTGGGAAATTATTCAAGATTCCATCATTTCTTCATGTTATGGATATGTTAGGTCAGAGAACAAGAAAATACTAATGTCAACATTAATTTCAAGATGTGGAAATTTCTTGCCACTTTGCTGTTTTGTTGATGATATTTTTTCGTGATCAATACTCTAACTTGCCATGTGCATTGCACCGATGTATGTGAGAACTTATTTAGCAAAGTCGGTGGCATGGTTGGAGTAGAGAGGGAATATGATTTCACTGACTTACTTCATGCAATTATAACCCTTAATAGAGTTGCTGAAGAAGAATCAAATCCTCAAGGGCTTCGTTTCAATAAATCTCATAAGAAAGAAATGAGTATCTAGAATAAATTGCATAAAAAAATAGTAGAGGAAGGTGATGTCTTGTCACAATATGATTCAATATCTATAGATAATAAAATTATAGGATCTCTCAATATAGGATTGGAGGTTGCACAAAGAATTTTGACTAGGTCTTGGCATGCAACCAAAAAGACACACAAAATATTCTTGGTGGTTTAAACCATGGATAGAGGATCAAAATTATCCAACATTCGAAGTTGGGGATGAAGTAGTTGATAATTCTCCACTGGGTCATTCCAAATCCATATTCCAATCTTCGTCTTGTATGGTACTCAATGATAGTGAGTTGCAAACGATGGAAAGTGAGTGGAGGCACGAGTTGGATGGAATTTTAGATTTCATTGATGAAAATGTAAACATAACTACCAAACTAGTGGTGGAGCTTGATGGGAAGGAAATGTACAAACCTTGCTTGGTTAGTCAATTTAATGGAAATCCGACATTATCGAAAGATATATTGACTAAAGTGAGAAATGGAGTATTCTTCGAGCGAGATGAAAGGACCCCCAAAAAGGGTGTTGCAATTGTTTTTGGAATTGGATCAGATTGTGTGATGTTGTTTGAGAGCGATTCTATAGCTGTAGCTAAACGTACTAGAAGAAAAGGTGTATCTCAAATTTCAAAGCACACCATTTCTTGTGGGACTTGGTACATTGGAAGAGTTTAAAGAATAAGAAAGAAGGATGGTAATAGGGTGTTTTATTACCATAATGACATTCATATATTGGATAAGCTTGAAGGTGTTGAGCTACAATGTTGTTGGTATGATTCAGATGATCATCTATTCATACAAATTGAATTTGTTATAGCTGTTAGATTTTTATCATTAAGCTAGCAATACATTAGGATCTTTAACTGAGAGAATAACAAGCACAACAATCAAACACAAGAGACAATGAACACAATGTTTATCCTCGGGGAAACCATAAATGATGAAAACCCCGCAACTTCCTCAGAGATAGAATTGACACCAAAAATAGAACCCAAAACAGTAAGGTGATCTCCCGGCAACAATAACCTTCTTTCTGTCTAGCCCCATTGTCTTCTCCTTCCTCAACTATGTGCTACACTTGAGTGTTTATGAGATGTGTGATAAATAGAGAGGCCAGCTCTCTATTTATACTAATTCTTGACTTGACTAAACCCTACTAGGAGAATCTAATAACCCTAGTGCCCCGGAACTATGGGGAATTTAACCCTTAGCCAATAGGAGGGTTACCCACAATGACTTGACATGACTTGTTTACATTATAGAACTTCCCGATAGGAACATCAGGGCATGACATGACTCAATTACATCTTGGAATAAACATCGGGTTACAATATATAAGAGATGTAAGTGAAATACATTCCGAAGTTACATATACATCAACACTCCCTCTTAACTAGGAAGGTATTCTTTCAACACAATTTTTAGCACAAGTCTTCTTCTCTGTATCTTCTGGATCATCATCGAGTCCTCGTCATATTCAAGTCATCTTCATCTTTAATTCATCTTCATCTTCGGATCTGGATCATCACTTGATCTGGATCACCATTGGACATCATCACTGGATCTAGATCATCACTGGATTTGGATCATCACTGCTGGATCATCATCACTAGATTTGGATCATCACTGGGTCATCATCATAGGTGCTATCTCTTGATTCTTCTCGTCATAGGAATTTCTACAGAGCCAGCCCTTTTTCATGTTGGATGTACATCTACAGAGCCAGTCCTTTTTCATACTGGATGTATCATCACAGAGCTAGTCCTTTTTCATACTAGACGTGGAATCTACACAGAGCCAGTCCTTTTTCATACTGGATGAGTCTTCACAGAGCTAGTCCTTTTTCATACTAGATGTGGGATCTACACAGAGCTAGTCCTTTTTCATACTAGATGTGGGATCTACACAGAGCTAGTCCTTTTTCATACTAGATGAGTCTTCACAGAGCTAGTCCTTTTTCATACTATATGTGGGATCTACCCAGAGCTAGTCCTTTTTCATACTAGATGAGTCTTCATAGAGCTAGTCCTTTTTCATACTAGATGTGCGATCTACACAGAGCTAGTCCTTTTTTATACTAGATGAGTCTTCACAGAGTTTTCATACTAGATGTGGGATCTACACAGAGCTAGTCCTTTTTCATACTAGATGTGGGATCTACCCATAGCTAGTCCTTTTTCATACTAGATGAGTCTTCATAGAGCTAGTCCTTTTTCATACTAGAGGTGGGATCTACATAGAGCTAGTCCTTTTTCATACTAGATGTGTCTTCACAGAGCCAACCCTTTTTCATGCTGGATGTGAGATCTACACAGAGCTATTCCTTTTTCATACTAGATGTGTCTTCACAGAGCCAGCCCTTTTTCATGTTGGATGTGGGATCTTCACAACATCTGACAATGGAAGGATCCAATCCTCTCACCATGTCACAGCTCTTACATTTGACAATGGAAGGAACCAATCCTCTCACCATGTCAGAAGGGCACAACACTTACATCTGACCATGGAAGGAACCAATCCTCTCACCATGTCAGAAGGGCACAACACAGACACATCACTTCCTCTTGGGAGGAATCTTGATCTGGAGAACACCAAGCTTCTCCCTGAAGCACTCAAACTTCACCCTAGCCAATGGCTTAGTCAACACATCAGCTATCTGTTCGTCCGTCACAACATAATCGAGCTTCACTGCTCCTCTCTATACCATATCCCTGATATAGTGATACTTGATCTCGATATGCTTCGACTTGTCATGGAACACTGGATTTTTTGACAACTTTACACAACTCTGGTTGTCACAGTATATACAAGTAGCATCTAACTGGAGATCAAATAAATCAAACAGTAGCTTCCTCAACCATACTTCCTCACAACTAGCTGAACAGGCTGCGACATATTCTGCTTCAGCTGTACTTAGTGCCACACAGGATTGCTTCTTGCTAAACCAAGAGATCACACCTGATCCCATACTGAAGCAACACCTTGAAGTGCTCTTCCTATCGATGGCACTTCCTGCCCAATCTGAATCAACATAACCCTCCAGGTTAATCCTTTGATCAGTCTTATACTTGAGCCCATAATCAACTGTACCCTTTAGGTACCTCAGAATGTGCTTTGCAGCAGTCAAATGTCTCAGATATGTCAAGTATTGGCTCAAGGTGTTCACTGCAAAGCAAATATCTGGTCTTGTGTTCGTCAAGTACATTAAAGACCCAATAATCTAACAATACATCATGGCATCAATTGAATCTGACGAAGCAACACTCAATAGCTTCAGGTTCGATGCCATAGGTGTGGTTAATGCCTTGCAGTCCATCATCCCAAATCTCTTCAAGATCTCTATTGCATACTTCCCTTTTCCAAGGAAGATTCCATCCATATTCTGCCACACCTCCATACCTAGAAAATAATGCATCCTACCCAAGTCCTTCATTTTGAACTCGGCAATAAGATTTCTCTTCATATCAGCAATCAACCCATCCATACCTGTCACAAACAGATCATCTACATATAGTAGGAGCATAACTGGATTGCCATCTTCAACCTTGTAGTAAAGGTTGGAATATGCTTTACACTTGGTAAAGCCCAAACTAGATAGAAAGCTATCAATTCTGCCGTACCATGTCTTGGGTGCCTGTTTCAAGCGATACAAGGATTTCTTCAATATACACACATGAGACTCCCTGTCATGTGTCTCAAAACCGAGTGGCTGCTCCACATACACTTCCTCTTCCACTACACCATTTAAGAAAGCAGTCTTGACATCCATTTGGTGTATCTTCCATTTCATCGCTGCATCCAGAGCAAGTACCGATCTGATAGAAGTGTATTTGGCTACAGGTGCAAAGGTTTCTTCATAGTCTATTCCTTCTTTCTGGGAGAAGCCACGAGCAAAAAATATTTCTTTATATTTTTCTATGCTACCATCTGCAACATGCTTAATATTGTAGATCCATTTGGGAGTTACAACTGACTTCCCTTCTGGTCGTGGGACAACTTCCCAAACATCATTCTTCATGATTGATTGATACTCTTCGATCATAGCATCCTTCCATTCTTTCCATTCTACTTCTTGTTCATAATTGGAAGGTTCTTTATTAATGAAATCACATAGTAATGCTACATAACTGGAACAGGATCTGGTCCTCTTTCTTTCTCTGTGATTCTCTTCTGGAACCCCATATCTTTCCACACCTTGGATAATTTCTCTTACCCAAGCAGGTTTCCTCTTGTGAGGATTCTTCTCCTGAGGTGGATCTATAGGTCTTTGTGGTTCTTCAAATTCTCATTCTTCTTCTTGAGTTTCTTCATTCATGATTGTATCATGAATTCTAGGTGCTTCTGCTTCTTCAGGTTCTTCAATAGGTTTCTTTCTGGATTTGATGTAGGTTGAATCTTCATTAAATTTCACATCCCTACTGATTTCAATCTTATTGAAGCCCGGGAAGTATATTCTGTAAGCCTTAGATCTTTCAGAGTATCCCACAAATATACCATTCTTTCCTGAAGGATCTAGTTTTGTCCTCTTCTCTTTTGGAATGTGTATGTACACTGGATAGCTGAATATTCTGATATGGCTGACTTATGGTTTCTTGCCAGAGAAGACTTCTTCAGGAGTATTGTTCTCGAGTACTCTGTGTGGAGTATGGTTCTATACATACACCGCTGTTCTGGCTGCTTCTGCCCAAAGATGCATAGGAAGATCTTGATCATGAAGCATAGCTCTTGCAACTTCCATGATGGTTCTATTCTTCCTTTATGTAATCCCATTCTGTTGTGGATTATATGGGGTGGACAACTCCCTCTTAATCCCTGAGTCTTTGCATAATTCTTTGAATTCATTTGAAGTTAATTCTCCGCCATTATCTAATCGAAAAGTCTTGATCTTCTTTTCAGTGTGGTTCTCAATCAAGGCTTTGAATTCCTTGAACTTGCTGAATACTTCATCTTTGTTCTTCATGAAGTAAATCCATGTCTTTCTAGAAAAGTCATCAATAAACGAAACATAGTATGCATACCCGCTTAGAGAACTTGATGACATTGGTCTGCATACATCGGAGTGGATGATTTCCAAGATTCCTTTTGCCTTGATCTCGCTACTTGGAAATGTCTTCTTTGTATTCTTTCCTTTCGCACATCCTTTGCAGACACCATCATGTTTTGCTTGAATTTCTGGAATACCTTCAACAACTTTGCTTGCAAGTGGTAGTGCTCTATAATGCACGTGTGTAAGCCTTCTTTTCCAAAGTTCATTTGGTTCTACTGAGTCATGAACAAAAGCTTGTTCTGGTTGGCCCTTCAACTTGTATAGACCTCCTTCTTGTTCCCCAATCACTATTGCATCGTCAAAAGTTTTCCCTTTGGCCACATAAGAACTTGGCCATCTACGAAAGAAACCCTCATTCCTTTTGCATCCAATGCAGATATAGAGAGGAGGTTCTTCTTTAGTCCTAGAACAAATAATACATTCTTCATCTTCATATACTTTCCAGAGTCTAGTTTATAGGAGGATTCACGACTACCTTTTATTAGATACTGGTAGTCATCCCTAAGTTTCACCTTGTGAGGTGACTCATGTTCAGATAGCTTCACAAATGATTCTTTGAATCCCGTCATGTGCTTGGAAGCACCACTGTCTATGAGCCAGTCATTGCTTCCATGTGAAACAGTTCCCGTGAGAGTGGAGATCAGCACATATTCTTCATCACTTGAAGAATCACTTTCTTGTTTGATTCTCTTGGTGGAAGGTTCATCATCCTCTGAAACATGAGCATGATGTATTCTCTTGTTTTCCTTCTTCTTATTTAAGTTCCCTTTATTAGGGAAGAATTTGGATATGTGACCTTTCTCATCACATGTGTAACATCTAAGGGTAGATAGATCTCTTCTAGAGTGTGAGATCTTACCTTTGGAGTGATGATGGTTCCTTCTGGTTTTCTTGGTGTGGGTTGTGAGAGCTTGATCTTCACTTCCCATATTTTCTTCTCGAGCTGCTATCCGAGCTTCTTCTTGAGAGAATTCTTCCCATAGTCTGCTGAACTTGACTAACTTCTTTCGGGCACAGAACCCTTGAATAAAAGAGTCCCATGATCTAGGGAGACCATTCAAGGTGGTAATCACAATCTCTGCATTTTCCACTTCTTCATCTACTGCTTCCAACTATTCCTTGATCTGAGATACCCTTGTAAAGTAAGACTGGATGGTCTTAGCATTATGGATCTTTACATTCTTCAATTGGTTTCTCAGAGTCATCTTCCGGTTTATGTTCTTCCCTTCAAACAATTTGGTTAGGGCATCAAACATAGCTTTAGGTTTCTTGAGGGAGGACACCTGTGGTATGAGGTGATCCTTGATTGAATCAGTAATAATCCTCTTTGCCATAAACAACTTATTCTTATATAAGGCCTTAGCCTCATCTCCCTCTGGAACTGGAACCTCCTCATTGATATAGGAGTCCAACTCATTTTCTTCCAGGACCAGGGAGATCCTATACTTCTAGGCTCGGAAGTTATCAGCTCCCTCAATATTTTCATCAAGCTTGGTATGATGAGACATCTTAACTAAGAACCTCAAATGGAAATACAAAAGATTTAGATCTTACCAGGTCAAGATGTCGGATCTGGATTTGGAGCTGAAATTTTGTAGTGCTGGTTCAGTAGAAAATTAGGGTTTTGCTTTTCCAGAGTTTTGTATGACCAAATGCTTTGAATTTGATCCCTAAATTTTATTTTGGGGAGGAGATCAATCCAGGACTGGGCTCACTGAAAAATTCCTCTTCTGTGAAAAGCCCTAATTTTCGGTAGTAGTGTTTGGTTCAAAACTAAAAAACCGCAGAATTGGATTCTGCTTCGACAGAAAGATGCACCCTTAGGAGGAGATTTAATCCAACCTTATTTTGCTGAAAATATGTGGAGGAAGATCCACAAAGTAGGAATCCCTAGTTCCTGCAGCTGCACAGTGTCTTCTTCTCAGGTTAGCTCTAATACCATGTTAGATTTTTATCATTAAGCTAGCAATACATTAGGATCTTTAACTGAGAGAATAACAAGAAAAACAATCAAACACAAGAGATAATGAACACAGTGTTTATCCTCGGGGAAACCATAAATGGTGAAAACCAAGAAACTTCCTCAGAGATAGAATCAGCACCAAAAATAGAACCCAAAACAGTAAGGTGATCTCTCAACAACATTAACCTTATTTCTGTCTAGCCCTAGTGTCTTCCCCTTCCTCAACTATGCGCTACACTTGAGTGTGTATGAGATGTGTGATAAATAGAGAGGCCATCTCTCTATTTATACTAATTATTGACTTGACTAAACCCTACTAGGGCCAACCTCTCTAGGAGAGTCTAATAACCATAGTGCCCCAGAACTATGGGGACTTTAACACTTAGCCAATAGGAGGGTTACCCACAATGACTTGACATGACTTGTTTACATTATAGAACTTCCCGATAGGAACATCGAGGCATGAAATGACTCAAGTACATCCCGGAATAAACATCGGGTTACAATATATAAGAGATACAAGTGAAATACATTCCGAAGTTACATATACATCAACAATAGCAACGAAAAACCTATCATACAATATCAATAATGACACAAACAAGTTAGAAGAAAGCGACCACATAATTTATGAGGATTTCATTAAAAAATTAAATAGGGTGGAGTTTTCAAAACATTCTAATTTCTCTTATCTTTTCTACTACTATCTTATAGCTTATTTATAAAGTATTATTTTTTGTATTATTACCGATTTGTTTGTATCAATTTCATACTCATTTTATACTCGTTGGATTCAGGTGCGGTGAATGGTTTGGATGGAAAATGGTTGGGATAACTTAGTGTGAAGTTATCGACCGTCAAATATTTCTTTATGATTTCTTGAAGCATGGTTATTGAGGGTTCTTGAACTTTTATTGGTTGTGCTCATATTAGAATTTTTAGCATTAACTGTACATGATGCTTCATATTCTTTATGTACATCTTATTCAATGTATGAGAGTTAAGAATTGATTTGCTGCCCAATATCTGTGTTGTAAATGTTTAAGTTTTCTTTGAGTGGGCTTCAGATATATGTTATTCTAGTGGTAGAACTGTTGAAGCAAGTGTTTTTTGAATAATGCAAGCAGTGAGAAAACTTGTGACTAGTTTAACTAGAGGATCAGTTCATTCACCTTTAGCTCAATGCCTTTTTATCTGTTACACCAGTGAGGTTGGATGTATCTCCTTTTCAATACACTTGAGTTTGAATAACAACTAAACGCTAATAATCTAATGTAGATCATGAATTCAGATCAAAACCGGAGCATAGCCACTCTGGCTATTAATACACTGCTAAAAACAGGGAATGAGTTGAATGTGGATCATTTGATGAAGCAAATCACAAATTTTATGTAATATGAGTTCAATATTTTTGTTGTGGAAGCAATTCTATCTCCGTGTTTAAAGTTCCTACAGAAGTATCAAACACTGAGTAATTGGAATATTTTTTGTTATTCTATTTAAATGTTTCATCTTTGCTCTCTTTCCTTTGGAGGAGAGTTGATAAGTATGTTGTTTGTCTAATGATTTCCCAGAATGGACTTTCTAAGTAATATACTTAGAGAAGATGGGGTATTTGGATATAAGAAAGCTATTGTGGACTCTATTCTTATTATTCTCATATGGAAATATTATACATAGTCCAAATAATTATAAGGACATAATTTTTCCTATAGATGCTTTTTTTATGGCTGTTCTCGATGTGAATTATAGTATTCATTCCTATGGGAGCGGAAATGAAATACGAGAAGTTATTTTCCTAGAAATATGGACGAATGGGGGGTTAAATCCTCCTATTTTAGGAAATACTCAATCATCCTTGTTGATCTGACGATCTTATTCGGATCGCCCAATCAATAATAGGAGATAGATTAATTTATTCATTCAATGTTATGATCATATATGGATCTGTAGTGATCATCTTGGGGATACTGCTATAGGAACTGCTCTTTCAATTGATGATATAAAATATGCTGAAACCGGTGCTTATGGAGCTGCTTGTCTTGGGAATACTTTTTTCTACTGGGGATCTAAACTACATTTTCTGCTGCAGGGAATTTTGCTTCAACTGTTCCTTCAACTTATGGCTGAAATGTTGGTTCAACTGGTGCGGGTTCTAACATTGGCTTCACCTTGGCCCTTTTATTTCAAATTTCAGCTTTTATCCCAGAGTGGAGGATTCCCATTACTTAGGATTTTTACATCTTTAGGAAGATTCACTATTGATAGATATATCAGAGGCAAAAGAAAGTGGCTTGTCTCATCTTTATGAATTCATTGAAGATTGTGAATTTACTTATATTTCTACACAGGTAATCTTTATTTACTGCATAGAATATTAGCATTGTGTCATGAATTTTATTCATTCATTTTCATTGTTTATACTGTATCATTTTATTCCTCCAACTGATAATAGATTTAGTGTTCTTTTTTGCTCCCTAATCTCATCATATCATTAGACCACATTGGCATGAGAGGTAAACTTTGTTGAACTGGTAAGAAGTGTGAAAATTTTGACCTTTAGAGATGGAAATGAATTTAGAGAAATACCATGGAGAGAAACATTGAAATTGCAGTCCATTTATGGATATGTTTTGTACACATCAATTATAATGCAGTATATAAAGCATAAATGATTTCTATTTATGGACCCACTTGACTTATTGTATTAGATAATTGTGTGGATATTATTGACAAGGTATTTCTATTGCATATTCTTCATTTTCTTGGAAATGAAGGACCAAACACTGTAGACCCTAATGTGACCTTAGAAAGTATATTCGTTATATTTATAATCAAGTTTTTCTTGAAAATGTAACATTTAGAGAAAGTGTTGTGATTCCTGAGTTCAAAACATTTAAATGTTAACTCTGGCTACTTAGGGTGATAGGTGTGCCCAAAGAGACTAATTGAATATGATGATGTTTTCACCTAAATTTCATATCTGAAACCTGCACATGCTTTGGAATCCATCTCATTCATTTTGCCTCTATTTCAAGCTACAAAACAAGCTATACAATCATTGTATTTGGGGATTTTTGTCAAGTGCATTGGTAAACAAAATTTTTCTTCAATATTGACTAAGTGATACATCAAATTGTGCAAAATCACATTATGATCGTCAAACCATCCGAATTTGCATAAATTAAAATCAAGTGATGAAAATACATGCCTGTCATTTTGAAATTATGATTCTTACTCTATCATTATTGTTACACCATATTTTTCATTTGTAGAAATGTTAAGTTAAAGGATAAGTTGGACACATTTTAAAGGAATTGGAAAAATTTCTCTTAGCACGAGGAGCTAGCCTAAAATATTGTAATGTGACCAAGGGAAGCAACAAAAAGCACTAGCGGATAGTATGTGCGGGGTATGCACATGATTGCGGGACCTTGATGTGATGTCAATGAGCAGGTGAATGAAGACGTATGATGGAGATATGATCGGGAATGGATCGACGATGGGTAGGTGATCCAGAGTGCGGAGTAGCATGGGAAATTAAAGGATGAAGCGGTAGTGAATTATAAACTACTCTTGACATGGCACAATGTGACGAAACCCGCTGGGAAAAGTGGTAAGCAAACAACCACTATCTGGAGCTTTGAAACTGGTATTTTGAAACTTAATATAAAGGGTTGTGGACTAAGTTAAAAGGTATCTTTTGTCATGGTGAAGTGGAAAGGTGGATATAAGGATAACACGTGAATTCATGCTCCAGGTTGCGGTCCAAAGGTCAAGTGCAAGCTTCACCTCTCACCAGGTAGCGTTAGTACCTTGTTATTCACTAAGTTTACTGTTATGGAAGGGTTTCATTTTGTAGAAATGTTAAGTTAAGTTAAGGGGTTCCATATTTTTAATTTTGTATAAATGTTAAGTTAAACGATAATTTTGACACATTTTAAAGGAATTGGAAAAATATTGAGGTGTATGTGATTAAGGTTAGATGTTTCTCTTAGCCAGGCCTGGAATTTCAAACTCCCCTCGCTCGTTAAATGGAAATTTGTTGACGGTTTGGTATTTTAATTTCCTGTCACTTTACGCTATTACAAATTTATAGAGTGCCAATATTTTATATCAAATTTGCTTAATTTTTTTGAAGTATTTTTTTTTAAATGTCATATTAAAAGTCATTATCGCAACTGCTAAAGTCAAGTGATTTGGCTTAGGTATTTGGAAATAGAAAGCTACGAATTTTCCCAATCGAACATGAAGGGAGAGACCTATATTCCAGTAGTCATCCAAAAATAGAAAATAAATATACCCATTTCTCATTTTATATACGGTAAGTGACCCTAAAAAATCTATGGTTTATTGATCCTTCTGCTAAATAAAATATGCCAAGATACTAATTACCCTAATTATAACTTAAATTAATGTTTACTTAAAAAAATGAAATAAAATACACCTTCAAACATTTAAAAATAATAAAAAATATTAAAATTAAAAAAAAAACTTGACTCTATAAAAAAAAACTTGGACAGATGCATAAAGAATCTTTGCATGGCCAAAGCGAAGGGTTGCAGACGAAACCCATTCACCCTCCCTTCTTGTAATATATCCTTGTGGCAATTGAATTGAGGTTTTTGATGCTCCTGATCACAATCTGTTGAATCCTTTTTTTCCCATACTAAAATGTGTTCCTAGTTGGACCAGATTTTTCTTAAAGAGCAGACCCAGGCTATTATACCAACCAATAATATTAATCTATTAAATATATTTAAAAAATTACAATATTAAAATATATTTAAACATTACAATGCCTAAACATATTTAAAGGATTACTCTTGAAGTCGACCATATCCTACTTCGCTTCGTTGTTCAAAGAATTTTAGGATTGGAAATGAGTATGCTCCTTTTGGGTTCCCCAAATGAAGTAACACAACTAGGATATTCCCATTTTCCAATATCGAGAGCACTGAATTCACATGTTGCGAAGTAGATTCGTGGAATTTGACCTGTGTGATCACTGGGTAGCCAAGGGTGATAATAAATGAGTTAACCTGCTCATTTATCCCAGAGAGTTCAAAGTATGTGTACTCGAGCTATCATCCTTCCACATAACATGTCTGATTTAATGAACATGACTCCTGAATCAGTTTCCAAAACCAATGTAACCACCAAGTTACCAACTCAGAACTCAGCCAAAGGGTACTAGTAATTATGATGAGTAAATAAATTCTATGAGCGTCAAATCTATGGGTTTCAATTTTTCATAAATGTCAAGGTTGACATGCGGTGTATGCATGTAGTTATGGGACCTAGATATGGTGTTAGGGATTGGAACAACATGATGGGAAGAAAAATATGTGGCTGGGATAAGATCAACGGTTTGTAGGTGATATGGAGCACGAAGTAGCGCATGAGATAAAGGAGATAAGCAGTAGCGGATTATAAACCGCCTGCCATGTGACATTATGTGGTGAGATATATTGGGGAAAATGGTAAAGGGAAAACCATTTTCCATAGCTTCCAAAACTGGTCCCATTACCAAATATAAATATCACTGGTCATTGTGAAAAGGTTTATTTTGTCACGGCATTGAGGAAAAAGTGAAGACATTGACAATGGATGGGTCTGGAGTTCGGGTTGTTGTCTGAAGGTCAACCACAGCTTTTTCACCACCTCCCAGGTAGTTCTAACACATTTTTTCCACGTTATTTCTTACTAAGTTTTTGTTATGGAATAATCTTCAAGTTCAGTTTCCCTCTGCAAGTTCCTGGATAGAAAAGAGGAGGTTATAGTTGATAGAGATGGAAATGTATTTGAACCAATTCTCTTTGTGTGCAACATTTATCAGTCCAAAGAACAATTATGGAGTTTTAAATCACAAGGAAGATATTTTTGAATGTGTGGAATTATTTTATGTATTATTTATCTGTCGATCAAACCATGTATTACCCTGAATTTGTAGAGTGGTGTGTGAATAATTATTCTCCCATTGAGAGTGTATAGGGAATGTAAGTTTGAGATTAAAAACTCCTTTTTGAAAGAAATTCTAAAAGTTGGTCATGTGGTAGAATGTCTTTCCTTTCCCGTGGATGTTCATGTTTTTTGAGAAGAGGTCCAACCATGCTGTCAATATTAAGTCAGATATTGGGATATGATGATGACAAGTCAGTGACTGAAGTTATGATTGGTTTTCGGTTGAAGACGAATTTATTGGAACCAGAGACAAACCAAGTCTTTTGTTTTGGTTTCGATGAATTATTAGCCACCACAATTCATTTTCAAATTGCAGATTTTCACAAGTTGAGACATTTTAGGTATCAATCATACTTACTGAATATGTTCCTATGCTCAAATTTCTCTGAGTTGTATTTCATCAATACCATTTTTTCTCCTGGGAAACTTGGGCAGATAAATATGTTTGAGTTTGTGAATAAAATCATGGTGGAAGTATACGTAATACTTTTTGATGAAAAGTTTCCCATTGTGTTAGATTAAATGAAGAGTACTTTGCATCCCTCGATAGAAATTTGTACAAGATACTGGTTTTTAGGTAAGGAATTCGTTGTTGTTCATGTTTATGGTTAGACAAGACCATCTTACAATTACCTGCCTTTCTGACTCCTAGAATTTTTGCGTTAGAATTTATCAGGCAGAGGTTGTGTTCAGAAGAAGAACACTTTGGTGCTTTTAAGAAGTATTCCGATGTAAATTTCCCATTCAATATCAACCCTTTCATTTAAAAAAACAAAGCTGCTTTGAATATTGTTGAAAAATTATTAGAGGCTATGGGATTACCAAAACTGGAGAGGATAAACTATGATCCAAGGCAAATCATATCGCAAAGAAGACATCAAAACAAAAATAAGTCCTTTGAACATCAATCCATGGAAGGCATGGATAAAATAGTTAATCTATTGGAATTTGAGGAGGATTATGAAGGAGTCAAAGAAGAAGTAATAGAGGCAAGTGAAGAAAAAGGAAATGACTTGGCTAATTGTATAAACACTATCTAACTCTACTTTGTTAAATAAAAGGGCCCTTTCAAAAATTGACATAATGGATGTGGATGATGAAAAATCAAACAAAATACTAAAGAAACAACCTGAAAGGGAAATGACGATGCAGGATGAGCAGAGTGCAGATGATGAAAATAAAGGTCTTATTTATAGTAACAACATGTACAAATAATATCATATTATTTTCATGAAAAAGGTAGCGCATGATCCGACTCTAGATATAGATCTAAGTTTGAATTTGTTTCTAGCTACGCAAAACAAAAGAAGAAAGATTTAAATGAGACATAAAATATTTTTCCCCAGTTGAGAAAGTTAGCAGATCAACAATTGTCTCTATTTTCCACCAGGGATTTATAGATGAACACCCTTAAATTTGCTATGATAGATGATGAGAAAGTTTCTGAAGTCGAGTTCATTATGGAGAAAATCAACGTGCCTGATAAAATCCAGATCCATCAACAGACCGATGATGTTTTATATTCTGATTTACTAATGGCTACATTGAAGATTACAAAGATGCAATCGGTTATTGATAAGTTGGAGAACCAACTCTGACAGGTGAAAGTGGAGAACAAAGCTAATTAAGTTCAAATTAAAAAATTATAGACAGACCTTATAACTTCAAGGAATGAACCGACTAATGTTCAAGCAACTAAAAAATTTCTAGAAGAAAAAGAAAAAATTATCCAAGTCTTTAAGAAAAAGTTCCAAGTACATAGCACGTTCAGTTATCTGAGTTGACAGTGTTGTAGCAAGAGAAGGATACAATTTACCAAGAATTGATGGAATTTAAGGGGAAAATATTAAATCTATAGAAGGAAAAAGAGGCCTGATGTTATAGCTCAAAATGAAACATCTCTGCTTGTGATCACTTTCCCATGACTTCGTTGCATTTCGACACTTCCATGACGACACTTTATGAAAGTCACTGAAAACAAATATATATATTGGAGGACCCATATCTAGAGTTTTCTAACTCTGTTTGACCTCTTCTCTACATCGTTGGAAAGATATTTAGTTAGATAAAACTTTTCAGAATACAGAAAATTCTAAAAATGCCTATAAGTACCCTAAAAATGATATTTTTTATGAATATGCGAGCTTCCTTAAGGAAACCCGCATGTTGTACGTGACTTGTCTATATAATACTCGCTTGTCCCGTGAACACGCGATTGATGTCTCTGAAACCCACATGTTCATGTCAAAAAATATGTTTTTTGAAATTTGGGTAGTTTGGGTGGTTATGCAACTGACTCCTTCAGTTGTAAGTACTTTGTCTTCAACCCTATCTCTTCAGAAGCATATAAATAAAGGTTGGGAGGTCCATGAGAGGAGACTTGAATCTTTTCATTGTTATGTTGGAGGAATTGGAGCTCTCTTTTCCCACACCTTTTCTGTAGCATCTTTCTCCTTGTGTTTTATAGCTTGGAGGCTAAGTTCCTTGGAGAAGAGAAGCAACAGAACCAAATCAAGGTTTCGTGAGGTGCCCAACTTGAAGAGAAGGTATATTTGTACTTCATTTCATGATTAATAAAGATGTGATTTCCTTCTTCATCCCAAATCATTGTTCAATGTGTATTTGAATCTCTGTTTTGATCATATGATGATGTTAATTAAATTATTCTTTCATGTTTATTTGATTATCATTGTTTTATATGTGGTCATATTGGTTTGAGGAAGGTATAATTCATTTTGCAAGTCTCTCGGAGCGAGAGGAGCAAGAGGAGAAAGAAGAGGATTGAAGAGTTTCTTGGATCAAACTTCATTTGGATAAGGTATGAACCATTCTAATATATGAAACTTGCTTATATATACTCGTATAACCATTTGCATCTCTCTTTCAACCCTAGTATGTTGATGGCCTCTTAAACCCTAGCCATAGGATACTTTCCTTTACAATAGAACTTGCGACTCCGCTGGGGAGAGCCTTGTCTGTTTGGGGTTTCTATGTATTTATTTTAGTATTTTTCATTGTTTCAAGTCCTTCTTGCCACTTAGGAACACCTTGTAAGTCTGATAGTACACTTGACCTGCCTTCTTAAGGCAATTTTTAACCTTTTTGGGGAATTTTTCCACCCATACACGAGTTGCAGACTGAACAGTCGCATGTCTGGTTTGTACACGTGACCTGCTATACTATCAACTCACATATGAAATGAGACCTGTCGGTAGTACAACTCGCGTATGCCCCTTTAAACAATGTTTTTTCCTCTTTTTGTGGTTTTTTCTTCTGTTTGAAGGTTGTTTGGTAGGTCTTTTGGGGTCCTCTGTAGGTGCATGACTCCAGGGAGTTAGTGTTTGAACTTAGAAGCTTATTGGTCTTTGTTTCCTTCTTCTTTTGTTGGTTAACTTCACCATGCCAAAGTAGTTGACTTGTCTCTTATGCAAGCCTTCCTTCCAAGTATGGTTTACACTGACTTTAGGGCATTCTAGAGTCTGTTTGGTGCTTGTATAGTAGAGTTCCTTTTGCTTTGTTCTTATCATCTGCATACTTTTGTTTGTAGGTAGTTTTTCTTTTGCATTTATAAAAGAAAAAGAAAAAGAACATATACTTGTTTAATATGCATGTAGATTAGGGTGTTGTCTTTAATACACTGCATATCATTATTTTTGAAAAAATAAAAAAGAAATTGTTCTTTTGTGGCTTTCAAGTTTCTATTTGAAAAGAAAGAGAATAGTTTTTGCTTTTTGCATTTCATTTCTCTTTGCTTAGTCATTTTGTTTCAACTTTGAGTCAAAATACCACATAAGTTTCACGCCATTTGCATCTGACTAAAAAAAACCTATTAAAATGAACGATATAATTTAAAAATTATTAGTAAGTTTTATTTTATAGGCTCCTACACCAACTAGCTTAGGATAAACTTGTGGATTAGGGAGTTTCAACTCTCCACAAGTGTTTAATTTCAGACGTAGTTGGCCAATCAATAGGTAAATCCTCTTATATGTTGATTGTATCTTTGAATATTCTCTCAAACGGGAGTTGAGCACGAGGCCGCGTGGAGGCTTGGACTGAGGAGATAGCCCTCTGATTCCTTGCCAAAGCGTAGACCAAGGTTTTTGTGCATCTGGAGACTTATGTCAATACCACCCTTTAGGCCCCGTGCGGTGCTGGTGTTGATAGTGTTTCGGGCTTTGCTACCCTGCCCATCGGTACAAACCAGGCTTGCGACTATCCCCCCAGACTGTTAGTATAGTTGCGTTAGCCTTTAGTCTCTTTGACATCTACGGTTCATACATAGGTACACCAGAAGGCTATTTCTGGTTGACCTTGGATGGGCTTGGAAGGTAACCCTGGTATAAGGTGTGGGATGGCAGTGGGTGATTCCTTCACTTGTTCCTAAGAACATCTACAAGGACGCCAAGTAACTGTATATCAGCTTTCTTCTGGAAATCATATCTTATACCTGTTTGTCTGTTTGGATTTAGGAATTTTTTAGTGAGTGTTGTGTGGGTTTCCTGTACTTAGTTTACCTTCAGGTGTGTGCTTTGTACTTTTGGTTGCCTATCAACCTTAGACTTTGTATTATTGTTTTAAACTATGGCTAACACCCCTTTGAACACCAACCAAGAGATCCTCATGCTGGGAACTCATTGTGCTATTCCTCTCATAGGGAATGTTGGTGTTCCTTTGATGGCCACCTTGAATCTTCCTGGATTCACCCTAGTGTTGCTGATGTGGTTGTTTTCCACTCCAACTATCTCGAATGCTCTTGATGCTTCTAAAGTAAGCTCCTTATATCAAGGGCATCAAAAAAATGATTCCCCTTCACCTATTGCTTCTTCTCCTCCTCCTTCTACCTCATGCGGTGAAAGTACTAATACTAGTAACCGACAGTCTAAAAGGAGTAAAAGAAGGAGGAATAGGAAGAAGACACATAAGAAAGGGGGCACCTGTTCAACCTCTACAAGTCAAGTTGAACCTCACCACCTAGCCTATACAGTTCATGCTGGGGGAACCTATCCAACCTCTGTAGGTCATGTTGGATCTAAGCACTCAACCTGTGCAAGTCAAGTTGATATTCACCATCCAACCTCTATTGATCATGCTGGTGGGATCCTACCAACCTTTCTAGGTCACGTTGGATCTAGTCACTCAGCCTATGAAGTTCATGCTGAGGGCACCCGTTCAACCTTTGATGTTCAAGTTGAACCTCCCCATCCAACCTCTACAAGTCATGTTGGATCCGTCCACCCAGCCTCTGAAGTTCATGCTGGGGGCACACACTCAACTGTTGCAAAGCATGTTGATCCTAACCATTCAACCTCTACAGGTCATGCTGGTGGTGCCCATCCAGCATCTGCAGGTCATGTTGGATCCAATCTCTCAGCCTCTGTAGATCCTGTTGGGGGCAGTCTCTTAGCCTTTGTAGTTCATGCTGAAGACAATCCGTCAGCCACTGCGAGTCATGTTGACACTGTTGAAAAGACTAACCGTTCAAAACATAAGCCCAAGTTTCCTTATAATATTTGTGAGGGAGACCACCTTACTTATAAATTTCCTTCCATTGTGGAGGTGCGAAGAGTTTGGCTTCATAGTCCTCCCATTTTTGAACATTTTGAAGTCTCTCAACAACCAGCCTCTCTTATTCAGGTTGGACCCAGTCACCCAGCCTCTGGTGGTCATGCTGGGGGAAAAATATCAGCCTCTATAGGTCATGCTGAGAGCAAACAGTCAGCCATTGCTAGTCATGTTGACACCGTTGAGAAAGTAGTCGTTCAAAGTGCAAACTCAAGTTCCCTTGTAAGCTATGCGAGAGAGATCATCTTACTCACCAATTCCCTGCTATCATAGAGGTGCGAAGAGTGTGGTCCGAGACTCAAGAATTTCCTTCTCCTAAATAACCTATGGTTTCTCGACAACCTACTAAACCTTTGGTTGATCTAGTGGTCGAACCTTCCCAGTCTTTGGTTCACCCCACTCTTCTTTCAGAGAGTGACCCTTATGTGATTGAACTAATGTCACCTTTGGTCAATCCCACTCTCCCTTCAGAGAGTGACTTTCACAAAGCGGTTGAATCGATTTCATTGTCGATCAATCCCACTCTTCCTTTGGAGAATGAAGTGTCTGCTAGTCACATTTTCTTCACTACCAGTTTAGAACTTACTGAACAAGGGGGCATTGAACTTGTTTTAGATGAACCCCCACCAAGCTCTTGGATTGCTTCCTTTGATTGGGATAGCCTAGCTGAGCCGCGCCTTCCTTCTAATACACCTTTCTAGATAAAGGTAAAAGTTGAACCATACATGATTGCTCATTGTATTATTGATGAAGGAGCCTTAGTTAGTATCTTGTCTGCTCGTGCTTGGTGAGGCATGGGATCTCCCATCCTTGTGTTGACTGCTAGTTAGTTACTGGCGTTTGATAGAAGAACTTGTATATCCTTGGGAATTATTACTCAAACACTTGTTACTTTGGGTGGGAAGAACATATTAGTTGACTTCATGGTAATAGAAGACCCCTTGGACTTTAATATGCTCCTTGGACGTGATTATGTCTATGCCATGCAAGCTGTGGTGTCAACATTCTTTTGTGTGATGTACTTTAATCATGACGAATAAATTGTCACTATTGATCAGTTGGATTTTATTTATACCTCTCTTGACCCAACTAGAGACCAGGTTTTTCCTTTATTGATTCCCAACGTTTCTATAGACACTACCCCACCATAGGTGAGCTATGTGGCCTCATGTCCTTTGTGTTCAATTGATACTGAGAAGTAGCCTCTGTTTTCATGCTTACCTTCTTGGGACCTGGTCCCAACAATTGACTAGGTAAGTGATCCTATACAGACTCTGGAGCTATCTCTCTACTATGTCGATCCATTTGAAATTTTAGACATGTGTCCTATCTCGGATGATCTCGTTCCTTGGGATGAAGTCTTCCTAGAGTCTTTGATATAGTTTGACCTTCTTTTGGATGTTGGTTTAGTTGTGACTAAGTCTAACCCTGATTTTCCTAGTAAGCTTGACATTTCTTTTTATGTTGGTCTTATTGAGTCTTTTGACTCTTCCTTTGAACAACAAGTCAGTGATCCTGATGAGTTTGATTTTTCTTATGAATTTTTCAACTCCTGTGATATTGAGTTTGTTCCTGCAGACTCTATCTCCCTTGTTGATTTTTTCTCTCCTTCTGAGGTTGATCTTACTGATTATAAACCCCCGATCCTTAGTGCTATAGAATATTCTTCAGTTGATTATACCTTGAATTTACCTTTTGTAGAAGATAACAAAGTCACATGTGTTTCTGCCAAAGTGACCTGCATCAGAACATTTCTTCAGAATATGATCCTGATGCTGTTGTTTCTTGGAGATAGGATTCTTAGTTGGATTCACAACTATTTACTATCTTTGTCTTGTTGTTCAAGCTGTAACTGCATTTGCATGTTCCCTTCTCATGCTTATTATCCTGATGCCGACTTCCACACTTTTAGATCGTTGTATAATCCCTCATCTTTGTTCTAATCGTCGCTAATCCTTGTATCAATTTTCCTTTGCAACTTGACACCCTTTAGCTTGAGGAGACATTCCATGAGTGTCTTTATCCTACTCATGTTCCTTGCATTATGCATAGGTTTGTTCCTCACGCTTGAAACTAGTTTCGCTTGCCCCTGACACTCGTCTCCTTGCATTTAGAGCATTCTTTTTTCTCTCCTTCGAGCTCGTTAAAAACAGTAAGGAGGCCACGAGTTGAATTTTCCGGACTCGTTAAAACTTCATGGGAAAGATATTGAGTTTATTTAGGCCCAGGTCTTACTCCTCAAAATAGACTTGACTACTGAGTAAACTTGTCCGTTTAGGCTCGTTAAGAATATGTGAACGGGAATCCACATTGGTGGTAGGTTATCACTTTCTCAGACCATGTGGAATAATACGAGAAAGGAACACTCTCTTTTCTATGAAATTGAGAAGAGTATTCTCAGGAACATGTTTATCACTTTTCCGGACCTGAGGGACTAAACTTATGGAAAAGGAGCCCCCGGTATGAGCTTAGTTTTCTATTTTTTGTGCTCTGGACCTAAACATGAAAAAGATTCCGAGTGTACGTTATGTCTTTGTCATGCTCGTTAAACCATAAAGAACAAAGCATCGATTTTACTGTTGTAAGCCCCATTGCTCGTAATCAAATGGATCTTTCCGAGTGATCTTTCCTTCCTTCACATTCATAAAAATCAGGCTATATGCTTCTTTTGAAGAGGCGTTGGGTAGGTGGTAATTTAACCTTTTTTGGACCTTCCTGACTAAGTACGAAAAAGGTACGCCTTACTTCTTCAGAAGCTAAGAGAGTTCTTCTGTGGTTTGTCTTATAATTTTCCGGCCTCAAGAGACTAAATTGGACGAAAAAGGACCCCCCTAGAGTCTTCTTCGGAGCTTTCAGAATCTCAAAATATGAAAACACCAACGAGCATGTACTAGTTTGGGCTCGTAAAATCCATGAATCGGTGCTTTATCAAGCATTCTTCTGTCTCTTCTTCGAGATTTCCTAAAATGAAGAAGGTCCCGAGTTTTCTTTCTTGGACTCGTTAAACCTTTACAAGAAAGAGGGGAAGGGAAGTTCATTCACATGTTTTTTACATCATGGAAGCAAGTCTTGTCTCCTTGAACAAAAACACTAGTTTTGAGTCTATCAACAATTGGGTCGTAGTGTTTTTTACCTTATCCTGATTCAGAGTTTCTTACTCCTCTGGTTGGTTTCTTTTCCAATTATATGGGGAATATGTCAATGTATCCTACATTGTAGAGTTGCATAGTTGGTATTTTTGTGTCCAAATATTCCTAAGTCATTTTTGTGTCATGCTCACTGTTCATGGATTAAACCTTTGTCGGCCATTCTGCAGTTTCCTTGACCTTTTGTGTTGGCCATTCCATGGTATCGGTACATTACATCATGTCTTTGGTGGTCCTTGTCATGAAATTCAGTACCAATTCCAGATCCAATTAGTCTTTGACTTACCTCGTGTTGGATGATGAAGGATGCCTTAATGCCTTCCTTCCAATAGATCTCTTCCTATCGACTGCAACACATCTTTCTCTAGGAATGAGATTTAGAGTTTTATGACAGTACCTTGGGAATTGCAGTCATCAGTGGCAATTTCCCTCACTATTGGGTAGCGGGAATACCTTATTGTCTCCTACTCGATGGATTCTTCAAGTGTTCAACTTCAAGTCCTTGTATTCACACTTGTTAGAATGTACTAGGTACCTTGGAGACCATTTTCATTAATGGTGGTTTCTCTCGCGTTTGTTAACGGTTCTCATTATTGACCGATAATCAAACAGTTTCCTCCATGTTCGACTTCAACTCCTTTATGCGCATGGTTAGGATTCGTACCTTTTGGGCGGTTTGGATTGAAGACCTTGGGCTGACAGTAGCATCATCATTTTTTTTGCTATTGGACAAGCTGCGCAAGACCTTGTCACACTTCATATGACATTTTGTTGAGACATAGATCCACCTTGTATTCTTGTGGCTATGATCGATTGTTGAGCATGGATCCACCTCGTTCATTTATGGCCATGACTCCTTTATATTTGATATGGTACCTTTTTTCATATTGAGCGACCATGATAGTTTCATCAATTATACATATGTTGGATCCTCCTGTATCTTTATGGCGATTTTTTGTATATGGACTTGTATGTCCCACAGAACAGTTTTGTCTGACATTTATCTCTCTTTCAGGTACCTTTGTTCGAGCCTTTTGATCTTAGATTCTCTACTCTCTCCATACTCAGTTGTTTCCTTTATAATGTATTTCAGCTGTCGTCTTCCCCTCTAAACTCATACATTAGGGGGCATTTGTTATAGCTCAAAATGACACATCTCTTCCTGTGATCACTTTCTTGTGATTTCGTCGCATGTCGACACTTCCATGATGACACTTTATGAAAGTCACTGAAAGTCATTGAAAAAAAACATATATTGGAGGACCCATATATGGTGTTTTGTAACCCTATTTGACCTCTTCTCTACACCGTTAGAAATATATTTAAGTCAGATAAAACTTTCAAGAAGACACCAAAGTCTAAAAATGCCTAGAAGTACCCTAAAAATGAGATTTTTTATGCATATGCGAGTTTCCTTAAGGAAACCCGCATGTTGTATGCAACTTATCTATATAATACTCGTGTGTCCCATGAACACACGACTGATGTCTCTGCAACCCACATGTTCATGTCAAAAAATACATTTTTCAAAATTTAGGTAGTTTGGGTGGTTATGCAACTAAATCCTTCAGTTGTAACTACTTTGTCTTCGACCCTAACTCTTCAGAAGCATATAAATAGAGGTAGGGAGGTCCATGAGAGGAGACTTGAATCTTTGCATTGTTATGCTGGAGGAATTGGAGCTCTCTTTGCCCACACCTTTGCCCTAGTAGCTTTCTCCTTGTGTTGCAGAGCTTGGAGGCTGAGTTCCTTGGAGAAGAGAAGAAGCAGATTTAGATCAAGGTTTCGTGAGGTGCCCAACTTGAAGAGAAGGTATATTTGTACTTCATTTCATGATTAATAAAGATGAGATGTCCTTCTTTTTCCCAAATCATTGTTCAATGTGTATTTGAATCTTTGTTTTGATCATATGATGATGTTAATTAGATTATTATTTAATGTTTATTTGATTATAATTGTTTTATATGCGATCATATTGGTTTGAGGAAGGTATAATTCGTTTTGCAGGTATCTTGGAGTGAGAGGAGCAAGAGGAGAAAGAAGAGGATTGAAGGTCTGCTTGAATCAACCTTCGTTTGGCTAAGGTATGAACCATTCTAATATCTGAAACTTGCTTATACATACTTGCAGAACCATTTGCATCTCTCTTTCCACCCCAGTATGTTGATGGCCTCTTAAACCCTAGCCATAGGATACTTTCCTTTACAACACCTGGGAAATTGAACGATCTTGATTTGTGTCCCATATTTCAGCTTTTAAAGCCAATCAAAAAGAAGAAGAGTAAGTGTTGGAGGAGTTGATAAGCCAACCCTTGGTTCAGAATGAAGATCAATTAAATGAATCTCCCACTGATGAATTCATTGATAACTTTGAGAGAGGGAGAAATCAAAGAGTTAAAAGAAGGTAATGTCAAGCAAAAGCAGGAATTGGCTCAAATTATTGAAGAAAGAAACAAAATTTCAGGTGAAAAGAAACAACTTCAGAAGAAGATCAACGAATTGAATGAGAAGATGTAAGGAAAAGTACCCTGCAAGGAGCCAACCATCTTCGTTGGGATACTTTGACTATAGAAATCACCAAGTTTAGATCCTATTTTTGTGAACGATAAGAATATAATAGTGGATTTAGCTCTTCAAAGATGTAAGTTGGTAAATGAAAATCTAGACAAAAATCCACTAGACACTGCCCAAAATGTTGTTAACTTTTTAAAAAATTTGACATATGAAGACATGCAAGAGATGGGAATCAGGGATAGGCTAGCCATCATTCTATGGGCTAGAAAGTTTATTAATAAACATAATTTGGTCAAAGTTGTACAAGAGAAAGAAAAACATATGCTTCTGGAGGTTAAGGATTTCAAGAAAATGTTTCAAGAACACTTCAATGAAGGAATTCCTCCATTCTAGGATGATAATGCAAAGTTATTTTCTCAAGAACAATATCATAGATTGCTAGTGCATAAACGCACGGACCACTCCAAATTTGAAGAATTGACAAAGCCTACTAACAGGGAAAGTCATTATAGAGACATTGATTGATGACTTTGATACATTTGAATGGTTCCTAATCACTCAAATAAGTCTACTTCCTATTTATTACACCCAATACGTGGAATTAGAGGTGACGATTAAAGAAATGATGGATTGTGATCTCCCAAATCATGAGCAATGGAAGGATGTGGAAAATTTTGGGAAAACCAAATATAGAATACACCAATGATGAATAGGTGTCACAATGCAAGGGAGCAGTTCGAATATCTCTTTGGCCAACCACATGGATTTTCTACGAAATTTGTTTTTATAAAAAAATTTCAGTTACTAGATTCCTAGGAGTTAGGGATTTAGTTAAAAGAACATTGATTTACAATAAGTTTGTTAAACATTTGCTCGAGGAGCCATTTTTTATATAATTTGCATTTTACGATATTTGGGGGTTGGATCCCAAAGAAAAGAAGCTAATTGTTCATGGACAATATTTTCTGAATACAATTTTGTAGAGAATAGAAAAAAAGGAACTATTTTTTGAGACATAAATTCTTGGGGTAATGGTTTTAAGTTTGTGATCTCCTTTATGTTTATGTGTAAATATTTACCTTTTTTTCCATTATGTGTTTTTCTTCTTAAGTATTCGGTTGAGAACACATGATTTGGAATTTGTCTATGATGCTCCAAATGCATGCAATTGGATACTCATTATTTTATGTCTAACATTGTATTAAGCCATTTATGAGACAAAGAAGTAGTATGAGCCTGAAAAAGGAACAATGGGTGGGAGCCCATCATCACTGATCCTAAGCCAACTATTAACAGATGGGGACTAGACAAAGATGACATTATTATGGATACAAGAATTATCCCTACTGCCACATGATGTTGTGTGGGCCAGCTGGTCCTTTCCTTAAAGGTGTGATACTCATACTTAATTTTGATGTGCTCGTTATTTAGCATGTTTTACAGTTTTGCTTTTGCTTTTAAATCTTATTAGCTGATTATGTGTTATTAGATAATGGAAGCTACATAACATAGTCCAATTATTGTATGATTACTAAAATAAAAGGTACATCTTTTTTAGCCTCGTGATGTACATGAATGGACAAAAATGTATTTTCAGACATTACAAGTTTATCTTGAAAAAAATGACGTGGAGCATGAATTTCCATCAAATACAAAATATGATTTTTCTACCACAAAAATTACAAATAAGGCCACATTGACAAAATCACATTTTGAGCCTTGTGGTATTGACCTTCCTTATATGGTATTGACCTGCTGTGGTATGAAACACTTATGGACTATATACCTTGAGAGAGAATGTAACTGTTTGACACCTTTGTCTTCTGGGTAAAAGGGTTGTGTCCCCACCTTGATGGTACACCTTGTTCCTATGGGTAAAAGGGTTATTCTCCCACATTGATTGACACACCTTGGTCTTGTTGGTGTAGGGGTTGTTTTCCCACTTTTTCATGACCCCTCTTCTTGAATCTTGATCTTATGTTGACCTCTGATTGGTTCTTATGCTAGCACCCCCTCATAGTGTGGTAGCTTAACCCTTTTTTTATGTTTGTTTTGGGTGTGACCTTCTAGCAGCCACAAATAACTCATATCCTGCTCAAGCAAGTTTAGACAGGTCATGGTTGAGTCCAACCATCCCAAAGAAGGTCATGATTTGAGTTCAAGCATACCGAAGAAGGTCACTGTTCATTTCAGGAAGAACTAAGAAGGTCACAACCCAACTTAGGAGGTCATGATTAAGACTTGAGTGGACTAATATCCTTGTTGCATTGTTTGAGTGTGATAAATTGCAAGAAATCCATGGGATTTGTATGGGCTACAAACTAAGCTTTGGTTTTTATGTGGAATGTCATCATTACTTGATATTTTATGGACTGTTGTTTCTTGGTCTGCTACTCCAATAATTGGGATTTTCTTATGCTTCACTTCAAGTAGACCCAAACACTCAAATAGTGTAGTAGAGATCTTAGTCCACTCAAACATCGTTATGGTTTCTTCTAGCATCCCCAAACAACTCACAACTTGCTCAAGAAATACATGGTCTACAAACTAAGCTTTGGTTTGTGTATGGAATGTCTCATTACCTGGTATTTTATGGACTATTGTTTCTTGGCACATGGTAAAATGTTGGATTTGGTGCTTCCCATAGTTAATCCAACTAAGGCTAATTGAAAGGTATCCTCAATATCACCAGCTAGTTTTTAATATATTGACCTTGCAATCAGCCAATGCCTCATTTGTCAATCCATCCAATCTATGGACCTTTTCAGCGAACGCGGTAGTATGTGGGTAGTCTCAGTAGTCTATGGGTACTCTTGGAAACCAAACCCCAATGATCCCCTGCTTGCGCTGCTTCTCCACACCCCACTCATGCTGCTTCTCCCCCCTTTTTATAATAAAACCCCTTAAATATTACATATTTTTTTAACCCATAAAATAAATCAGGAATAAACCCCTCAACCCTAAATATGATCCCAATATAATGTCTTTTTATTTATAATGATTAATACCCCAATATGAATGGATGTGATATGGTATTGGTTCGTTAGCGACACCCCCATGGTTTCATACTTGAGAGGACTAATATATTTGCTGCATGGTTTAAGTGTGCTAAGTTGTAAGAAAGCTATGGGATTTGTATGGGCTGCAAACTGAGCTATGGTTTGTGTGTAGAATTTCATCATTACCTGATATTTTATGGACTGTTGTTTTTGGGTCAACTGCTCCACTAACTAGGGTTTCCTTATGGTTCACTTCAAGCAGACCCAAACACTCAAACCGTGCAACAGAGATCTTAGTCCACTAAAACGTGACTCAAACAGGGTTATGGTTTCTTTTAGAATTCCCAAACAACTCACATCCTGCTCAAGAAATACATAGGATTTGTATGGGATACAAATTGAGCTCTGGTTTGTGTCTGGAATGTCATCATCACCTGACATTTTATGGACTATTGTTTCTTGGTCTGCTGCTCTAGTAATTTGGGTTTCCTTGCTTGTCGACTGGGTTACCTTGACTGCTACTATAGTTGAATATCCTACAGTAATTGAATTTATTCTCTCTCTCTCAGGTATGTCCTTTATTCCTGTAGTGACTTGTCTCTTAATAGACAAGATCTGATCTAAAAACATATTGCTCAGTATAAGGAAGGTTTTAACTCTTATGGTGGGTTATCTTATTTGTTTTCTTTGTACTTTGAGTTAGATTTACTACTCATTTTATTTATTTCGTTTGTATGATTTTCATCTGTAACTAGACAAGAGTGAGACAAGATAAGTTTAAAGCATAATTTTCATCTCTTTCAACTTTTACACTATTGAATGTGCACCTTCGGGAGTGTTAAAGTTGAAAGAGATGAAAATTATGCGTTCAGACTTATGTGGACTAATATCTTTGTGCACTGTTTGAGTGTGCTAAGTTGTAAGAAAGTCATGGGATTTGTATGGGATACAAACTAAGCTCTAATTTGTGTGTGGAATGTCATCATTATGTGATATTTTATGCACTGTTGTTTCTTGGTCTACTGCTCTAGCAATTGGGGTTTTATTTCTTGTCAACTGGGTTACCTTGACTGCTACTGTAGTTGAATAACCTACATTAATTGAATTGATTCCCTCTCTCTCAAGTATGTCCTTTGTTCCTGTAGTGACTTGTCTCTTAATAGACAAGATTTGATATAAAAAAATATTCCTGAGTATAAGGAAGGTTTGAACTCTCCTAGTGGGTTATCTTATTTGTTTTCTTTGTACTTTGAGTTGGATTTACTACTACTATTATTTATTGTCTTTGTATGCTTTTCAGTTTCAACATAGGTACCTTAGGGAGTGTTAAAGTTGAAAGAGATGAAATCTATGCTTTAAACTTATCTTGTCTAGTTACAATGATACTATTTAGTTGATAGTACTGTTTTGTCATCATTTGTCATGGTTTATGTCCTTTTTCTTATCAGATATCCGCTGGTAAGTTTAAATATCAAAATATGGTTGGTAGTTTCCAAAAGTTGCAATTGCATTGATGCCTATTTATGGATTTCAGGTGGAGCTGCTGTTTCCAAGATAACTAATTTTTATGGATTTCATTTCTCTTCCTTGTACAAGTTGTTTATTTGGTTCTACTTTCTATAACTAATGAATCTTATACAGTGATGAAAAAAACAATGTACCCTGAGAGAGAGAAAATATTACTGGTCTTGTTGCTCCTATAAAGGAGTTGCTTGTCCACCTTATATAGTTCACCTTGAACTTGTGGGTTTGTGGTTTGTTTTGTTGTGCCCCCCTTGGTTGACTCATGATCCTTTATCTTACTTGGTCCTTAGGTTGTGTTTATTAATGTTTTGATACCTTATCTTAAGGAGTATCTAGCTTATAAATTAAGGTTTTAATTTAACATGAGATACACATCTAGTTCGTGGTTTGTTGCTCCAGTGTGACTGAGCTCTCTCCCTCTGTGTGATATTTGTTGTTGCTCCATGTGATCTATTGATGCACCACTTGCGTGGTTTACTTTACTCGCGTTACTAGAATGTCCTTGTTACACCTTTCACGTGGTCACTTTGCACCAACGTTACGGTGAGTATGTTGGATTGTGGGTCCCTCCCCAACATGATCGTGGCCTGTTTCTTGGGTGGACTGTGAGTTCTTACACAACATAACCATGAGTCTATTTCTTGGTGGATTGTGGGTCCTTTAACAACATGATTGTGATCTATTTTTTTGGCACTTTCTTGGTGGTCTCTGGGTCCTTCACCAGCATGACCATGATCTGTTTTCTTGAGTGGATTGTGGGTCCTTCCCTAGCATGAAGGTGATCTATTTTCTTGGTGGAGTGTGGGTCCTTTTCCAACATGACCATGATATAATTTCTTGGGTAGAATGTGGGTCCTTCCCCAGTGTGACCGTGAGCCTGTTTTCTTGTGTGGACTGTGGGGTCTTCCCCAGTGTGACAGTGAGTTTCACTTTATGGGTGGACTGTGGTTTTTCAAGCATGACTGTGCAAAGTATGCTTGTGTGTCTCTCCACTATGTGACTGCATACTTACCCAACATGAATGTGTGTCCTTTGTAAGCATGACTGTACTGGTTATGACTATTCTTTTTGACTAAGAAGTCTGGTTCAGTATGCTTCCACGTTAACCCTCTCAGGATCTCTCTCAAGGTACGTAAATTGTTTGCCTATATTGACTTGTCCTTTCGGTGACAAGATCAAATCTGAAATATCTGAGTATATGGTTGATTCAAATATTGGTTATGATTATTTATTGTTGATATCTACTGTACATTATTTTATCTTGTTGTTATTGTACATGGAATTTGATGATTCCCGAGGACCAACTTTAACGCAGTGACTAATGGAGTGTTAAGTTGAAAGAGATGAAAATTATGTTTGTTTATTACAGTTCAAATTTTATTAGAGCAGTATTGTCCTGAATATGATTTTATATGTCCATGCATTAAAGTTTACTACTTAAATTAAAAACTCCTCTAACCTTTAAACTTCAACATCAAGTACTTTAGAGACATGTACACGACATATTCCATGCTTGGTTTTTACGGTTTTTTTATTTGGATTTCCTTTTTATCCTTGTTTGGTTTTCTTGAAAGTATAGGAAGCTTACTTTATAATTTTCTCTTTGCCTTTATTGACACATCTAATTCTCATGTCCCCAATCTATGAATTAGTGCTATTTTTCCTTTTATGTCAGATATTACTTATTTACCATATGTCACTTATGTAGGTTTTGAGTTGGAGTTACCCGAACACAAATAGGATATGGATGAGAATACATATTCCGGTTTTTATATTTCTTTTTGGATATGATACATATGGATATGGCATATATAATATTACATATAAAAATATTGATATATATATCTGCATATTTATGAAATTAGTCTCATATATTTGTATATTTATAAAAATATGCTCATATCTATATGTACATATAAATATATGGAGAGATGTATGAGAATAGGAGGAGGCATGCAAGCCCATTTGGAAAATACATACTCACATTACTAAATGTGTTTTCCTATACTCATGTTTGTTTTTCTTGTAATTTTTGGGGTTGGTTTGGTTCAAGATCTAGACTTTGTGGTCTATGAAGCCCATAAGTATGGTCTTAGACTCATACTTATCTTGGAAAATAATTATGAGAACTTTGGAGGAAAGGCTCAATATGTATAATGGGCTCGCAATGCTGGACATAATCTCAACTCTGTTGATGATTTCTTCACCAATCCTACTGTAAAAGGATACTATAAGAACCATGTTAAAGTGACTAACTCTATAAATCTCTATTTCCATTTCATTATATGCTTAAGTTTATTTTGTTATGTATATAGACATACATAAACCAATTTGCATGCAATACATATACATACAAAGTCTATTTAGATATGCATTGGGAAATTCATTTTCTTGCAGACTTTATTGACTAGAGTGAACAACATCACTGGAATAGCCTTTAGGGATGACCCTAAAATATTTGCATGGGAGCTCGAGAATGAGTCTCGTTGTCAAAGTGATCCTTCTGGGAGGACGATCTAGGTCAGCTACCACCTTTTGTCTTTGAATCAGAACTGGAAAATGGAAAACATATGTAACTAGAGATCCAAACAAGGATGTTGTGTTTAAGGTCTTGTTTCTATTGTTGAACAACACAGTTATCAGATCTTGTATATTGATATTTTTCTAGGGTTCTATTTATAAGTTTTCTTTCTAGTACTTAATTATTTTGGTAATGATTGTGTGTGAGCATTATGAGTAAACATGGTAGTTCTTTGGCTGTGATGATCAAACATGGATGGATTGAGGAGATGACTAGCCATGTGAAATCCATTGACGAAAACCATCTTCTGGAGGCTGGTTTGGAAGGATTTTATGGAGAATACAAAACCAAGATCAATCCTGGCTTCTATGTTGGGATATATTTCATCACCAACAACCAAATCAAAGGAATTGATTTTGCAACTGTTCATTCCTATCCTGACATTTGGTAAGTCTCTATATTTTTAACCCATATTTATATTGTATTGGAGTGATTAAAAGTTTGAGAATGATATGTTTTTACAAAGTTAGATCTGTTTTATAAACTTTTATGTATTGTTAAATGCTAATCTGTAATATTATAATTGTAATAAATAGTAAATTGTAATTGAGCAACTGCTACTATTTTTTTTGGAATAAATTTGAAGTTAAAACTTTAGAGTCTTATTTAAAACTTGAAGTTCCCCTTTATGCAATGCATGTCTATATTATTTTATACATTTATTTATATGTGGTATTAGGCTATATATATACTCTTGTACTTGCATCCCCCATTTTTTGGGATCATGCTGCGTACTCACTGCACTTTTACTCAGCGTAGCCCTATAGCCACAAATCCATGCAACATTGGAGTTGATGCTTAAACTTTGAAAACCTATGAAAGAATGCATATTTAGTTATTATGAAAGGAATGCGATCTCTGTGATGTTGATCATTGTGGGTGAAGTAATGTGCATCCACAATATACATCGAAAGAAGCAATGTGCATTGTAGAATTCATGTGGGGTCATAAGAGGGGTATCATGTCAACACACTAGGTAGAGATATAAATGGGTATAAAAAATGTAAATGAAAAAATGGATACAGACAATATATAGTGAAAATAAAGGTTTTTTTTAAATTGTGAAAGCATATCGGGATGGGGTTAAAAAAATGGTTGTGGGAGGTATTTTCCAATATTTACTGAAATTAGGGGTATTGTTTCATATGCCATGAAAAAACATTCTATGTTATAGATTCATTGAGTGAATCCCCCATGGTTTCATTTTTCATATTTTCCTTACAAGTCTAGTTGCAGGTCATGGTCGATCCATCCATCCCAGTTCCTTGTCTCCCTTTGCCATTTGCTAATTTCTCATAGTCTTATGTACCCTCTAGCATTAGGCCATTCCCTCAAGGGCAGTCATCCATGGCTGGGAGTAGAGTGGTGCTCGATGGAGTATTTTATCTATCTAGATATATATTTACTTTATGTTTCCTACAACCTAATATAGGCCATCTTGGAAAAATTCCCACAACTCCTTACATAATTTCCAAATTTGTTTTCATTGACCTTCTTTTAGTTGTTGATTGAGACATCTTAGGCTACACCCACCCAAAAAATTCTCCCATAGAACCTGTTGGGACCAACTATTCATGTTGTCTAAAATATGCCAAAGAAGTTTTGCTCCAAGAGTCATATTTTCCAAGCAAGGATCTATGACCTGGATACCACCCACATTTATTGGACTCTTGACTATCTTCTAGCTTACCAAGTGGAATTTCCTCTCATTGTTTTTCCCTCCTTTACATAGGAGTTTCCGAAGGAGTTTGTTTAACTGAGGTATCATTCCCTTTGGGGCTAGAAGCACTGCCTTCTAAAACATGGACAGGGAAGATATCACAACTTTTATTAGTTACTTGTAGGGTTTAACCATATTGTACCCAAATTATGAATTTTCCCTTTGAATTTTTCAATTAAGGAGTCCCAAACTTTTGTAGAGAGAGTGGAGAAATATATTGGGAGGCCCAGGTACTTGAAATCCTCCCATTCAGCTGAGGCTAGGATTCCAATATTTCTAGAAATATCCAACACTATGTCCTGTGACACATTCCAATTGTAGATATGACTCTTCATCTTGTTGATATTTCCTCTGGATTCTTTATATAAAGAGGAGAGTAGATTCAAATATTTGTTCCTTTATTAAGGAAGCTCTTCCCAAAAAAATGGTGTCATTTTCAAATTAGGAGTGGTTAATTTCTTTTATTCCTAGTTCCATACCGATTCCTAGGATATTTACTTGTTGTGTTTCTTCCTCCATCTTTATACTTAACACATATGATAGAATAATGTAAAGGAATGGGGATAACATGAAACCTTGACTTAAACCTCTACTTAATTTGAAGAAATACATAGGATTTCCATTGATGAGAGGGGATATACAAAAACTTCCTATACAAGATTTTATCTAGGAAATAAAATTTGAGACAAACCCAAATGTTTGCATTACTTTGTACAAGATATCATGATTCACTCTATCGAAAACATTAGCCATGTCTATCTTGTACACCATCCATTTTTCTTGACTCTTCTCTTGCTTGAATGAGTGGCTTCTTGCACTAGAAATGAAATTTTCTATTAATAGTCTCTTCTCCACAAATTTACCCTAATTTTTTGTGATTATTTTGGGGATTATCCTTTTCATCCTATTGGAAATAATGTTGGTCATGATTTTGTAGGAAGAGGTGTAAAGGGATATTATCCTAAATCTTGCGAAGAAAGAGGGAAATGACTCTTTCAAAACAAGGGAAAGGAAGGATGAGTTGGTTCCCCCTCCAAGTTTTGGATTAAAATGGGATTAAACTATCATTCTACAAAGATCATTATTGATGATTTTCCTATGGTATCTATAGAAGTGCATGGAAAAACCATCAGGTATAGGAGTTTTTTTGGCTCAGATTCCCATATAGCTTGAATAATTTATTTTAGAGATTCACTTTATTAATCCTAAGTTCTCTTATAAGGAAACCATCTACAAAATATGGGAAATAAACTCATTTGAGATATCCATAGGAAATCATCCTTCCTTTGATTACAAGGCTATGTCACAGAAGAAGGCTTCTTTCTTGATCTTTTCAAACTCGCAGACCATGTCTCCTTCCTCAATTTTTATTTCTGCAACATTTTTCCTATTCTTTTTGGCTTGTGTTTGATTGTGTAAGTATGATGTTTTCCTATCTCCTCCATTAATTCAAATACTTATTGAATTTAACCTCTAGTATTCATCTTCTTCTCTACATGCTTTACTAAGTTCTTCCTGCAGCCTTCGTTCATTGGCTAGTTCTTATTGGGTGATGTCATAACTTTCCATTTCTCTTGTTGATACTATAGTTCTTATTTCTTCTACATTATTTCTTGATTCAGTGGTCGAAATTACTTTTTGTCCCACTCCTTGAGATATATTTTGGTGTGACCAAGTTTTTCTTCCCACACAAAGTTGGGAGAATCGATGACTAGCTGATCCCATGCAGCTTGCACACTTCTAGAAAGCCTGGTTTACAAGTTCATATTGGGTTAGATTTAAAAGGAATTGGCCCAATTTTTTTTTGGTTTTCAAAGGACATGGAAATGGGCTTATGGTCAAGCTTTGGATGAGGAAGCAATCTAGGTGAGTTGCCACATGCCCGGGGCTATCCTTTTTTCAACCAAGTGTATTTTCATTTTTGATTCTTTACATATATCAATTCCAAATCCTGTATGAGATATTGTACCTACTCTCTAAATAAATGACAATAGACCCTCCCCTATTTTGGTCTCATGCTTAGGTCACATTCATATCTCTTGATATGATGGAATTTTGACTAGGGGTATGCTCTAATAGGGATATGATAGTTTTCCAACATTCCTATTTTTTTGAATACAAAATTAGAACATAAATGTTCAAGATATTTACATGTATTCCCATGTACTGGTTGAGAAGTTTTATAAGTAACCAATGCATATTCACTGATTGGTTTTGTAGAATAAAATTGGATTCATTCCATAGGGTCATTAATACTCCCGAGGTTGGTCTCGAACTAACAATCATTTTGTAGCTAATCTTCAATGCTTTTCTCCTTCTTGAGGCTTTCTATTTCCTTGAGCTTTGTCTCATGGATTAAGAGGATGTTGGGATTCTTGAGTTTTACCAAATATTTTAAGCTTCTTATTTTCCTTACCTTCCCATAACCCTATAATTCTAGGATATTATCTTCGTTACTTAACAATTGTAGAGGTTGTAGACCCCTCTAAGGCAACCTGATCAAGGGGTTTTGATTTTCATCCACCTTTTACTTTTCCATCTCTTCCCATTTCTTTTTTTGGATTTGTATTTGATTACCACAAATTTTTCCTTTGTTTCTTTATCTTATCTTACCTCCTTGTTCATTCTTTTTCGCTTTCTCATGTTCCTTTCTAATTCGGTATCTTCCTCTTCTTGGGTATCTTGTGAGGACACCGTCACCTTAGTTTTCACTCCTTGGATAACATGTATCTCTCCTTTATCTTGATCATGTGAACCTTGGATTAGATTTTCTCTTAGGGTTTCCATGTTTTACGTCTAATATAGATCCTTCTTTGTTCCTAGGATTTTGTGGGCCTCTTCATAGTATTATTCCTCTAACTATTTTAGGGATTAGAAGGGGTTTCTCATTGGGAATTCCTTCGAATGAGGGTTGGATTTGGGTTTCTCTTTTGGTTGCTTTGAATTGCCTACATTATATATAGCTTTTCCTTTGGGTTGTTGCTTTGGTTTTGCTCCATTTTTATCTTACTTCCATTGATCTATCTGTTCCAACTCTTTTGATTGATTTGGGTACTTCTTATAGTATTTCACAAACTTCCCATATTCATGGCATATTCTAAATTTGAACGACAACTACTCATACTCAAATTGTTTTATATGAGACCAGTTGTCCATAGTTAAATTTACTGCTTTCGGTAAACCTTCTTCCAGATCAAATTCCACACATATCTGAGCACATGAGTATTGGTCCTTAGGATCAACTCTATCGATGAATTTTCCTTGAGCATTTCTAGTTAATCTTGTAGACTCATCATTCCAACAATGGATAAGAAAGTGCAACAATTTTAGCCAGATAGGAACAATGATTGGGGTGTCATACAAGGGAACAAAGTACGCAGTCCATTTATTAAAATAAATAACCCTTTTCCCCATAAAGTATGGTGTATTTATGAATTTAATATAATGATTTTCTTGCTTTTCAAAATGAAAAATGAAAAATCCCTTCCCTGCAGAGTAGGATGCAACCCTAGCATAGAGGAGGGACAATGATTTCTTCTGTATCCAAACTTCCATCGACTTCAACGAGGGCCAAAGACTCGCAAAATGGCCAACTACCACCCTTTTTCCATTATGAGTGAAACTCTCCTTAGCATTGTAGGGGGAAGGGCCACTTCGAGAATTTCTGTTGGAATCTTAACAATTTTTAACTTGTTCACTTTGTTGGTTTCTTCCTGTTTAACTCTACTATTTTCTTGAATTCTTCAACCTCCGAGCGAGGGGAATTGCTCCCTCCTAAATCCATTGTTGCAGCTAAGCTCAATTATCACTTCATAAATTAGGGTTTTTGTAGAGCTCCAATTCATACAATAAATATTTTACTCACTATTGGTACTTCCTACAAGAATCCTCATATGTGCTAAGACTATCTAGAGGAACAGTAATTCATTTACACGTTGCACAATGGGTTAGGTGGGAGATATTTTGTAACCAATACCACTACCCATAAAATTTTGAGGAATATATATTATTGGCAAAATATATTTACCGATGTTAATAATTTTTCCAATTCATGTCAATATTGTCAACCATTAACATTTTGGGTTGTACAAATATGAAGAAAACCCCTAAGGAAGTCCTTATGGTTTCACCTAATAAATGTTGGTGAGCAAGGTGAAGAAACTCCTCGAATAATGGTGTTGGTTCCACATGACCATTATGTTAGAATCATATGGCCCATGATGAATAATTCCCTGAAGAGCCCCTAAATTTTCTCCAAAGAAATATTGGTGTGAAGTATGAAGAATCACCCAAAGTATTGATGATAGATCCACATAACCCCAAAAGTAAGTATGAATCCACATAAAGAGGAAAGAAACCCTGAAAGTAATAATGATGTATCCACTAATTATGACAAGGAGAAGCCCCATAACCACTTTGATGAATATATGGAGTGATCATGAAGGCAAGTTAAAGTTCCATGATGAATCCTTGAAGTGCAGTATTGACCCATTGAAGTACCCCTTAAAATATGCAGATCATAAATTTAGGGAGAAGTGGAATGTAGGCCCTAAAGCAAGCTAAAACCATCTTGGAGGGTATAAATAGGAGGAGATAGTCCTGATTTTCTCATCAATTCATCCATCTCTCTCTCTCCATCTCTCTCTCTCTCTCTCTCTCTCTCATTTTCTCATCAATTCATCCATTCTCTCTCTCATTTTCTCATCAATTCATCCATCTCTCTCTCTCTCTCTCTCTCTCTCTC
>LPNX010720944.1:349454-446900 GCA_001517045.1 Pseudotsuga menziesii | reverse complement strand
CTCCCTCCCTATCTCTTTTCACCCTCCCTATCTCTTTTCACCCTCCCTATCTCTCTCTCTCTCTCTCTCTCTCTCTCACCCTCCCTATCTCTTTGATCATTGTCGAGTGTCTCCTTTCTTTTATTTATGTTAGTAGATAATGTATTTTGTTTTGTGATGTAGATAATTGTATTGATCAAAGATGTGTGATTGAAGTTTTTTTTCTTGTTCCCTTCAATTATGCTAATTAAATCTTGTAAGCATAGTTTCCTTCTAGTAATACAATTCAATCTCATAGAATCATTATAGACAAATAAGTGCATAAGACTTGTGGTCTACACAACCAATACATGATATCTCACATGATTTATGAACCCCGAGTTGACATTATAATTGTGCAAGCTATTTTATCACATCCTTGATTATATAATATTAATTAAAAACATTGTCAAAAAGGGTGGTTGCTTCAAATGGGTAATTTCTGACTTTGAGTTATGTTATTTAAGGAAATTTATATATTTTTAGAAACTTAATATTTTTAGCAATAGGTTACTATTTTGATTATCCATTTGGTGGTTCTCTTATAGGATGTTCAACTTTAATTTGTTATTTTGGAAATTTTCTATTTTAAAAAACTTAATTTTCTTGGAAACTAATTAGGTTTGTGTGTGACTTTTGGTGATAATAAAAGAAAGTCTATTTTTAGGGTTTCTATTTTTAGAAATCACAATAAATGGATAGGTTCTCATCATGACAAAAAATAAAACCATTAAATCACAAGTAATTTCTTCGAAGAGCAAAATTAATGCTTTTGATATATAAATAATAACAAGTTAAATGGGTTGAACATGGAAGAATGGGTTGTTTACATTCAAGTCCAAGTTATCTTGACCTAGTAATGTATATGCCTAAGTCCATTAGGAGATAATTTTGGAAAAGGGATTCTTGTCCATTGTTCTTCTCTAGAATCTTATAGTTTTATTTTCAAAATTGTGTTGTGTTCTTTATGATTTTCTAAAAACAATTATTAGGTATATGTTTTGAGTTAGCCCTTTGTTTTGACTTGGAGTTTCTTTGCATTTAGAATTTGGTTTGTTTTGGTTTTAAATAAGTGTCATGTTGATACAATAGGTCTCTAGGATAGGCTAGACATTGTAATAATCCTTATGCATGCCTCATGGTTGAAGTTTTACTCGAGAACAAGGTTGTTCTTGATTGATCTATTAATGTCTATGTTGAGTATTGAAGTCATGAAATTGTGTCATGAGTTAAAGTATTTTGAGCAACTTATTTCCAATATTTATTTTCAAGTTTTAGTCAAATTTAGAATACTAGGATCTTTAGTATCCCATAGGGGGACCTTTTCCCCAATATGGAGGCACTATTAACATTGGATTCTCCATGCCGAATTCAATTTTAATGAATGACCATGTTTATGAGTTTATCCTTAGGTTCCAAAGATAGAGATTAGGTCAAGTTATAATTTTAGTAGATCTCCCATGCATGTGCATTACATGAAACTCGACCATTCATGAGTGGCTTCAAAAAGGCTCTTTCCATTTTGATATATGTTATTTCAAAAAGTATATATTTCTAGAACTTATTATTTTTAGCAATAAGTTACAGTTTTGAGTATCCGTTTGGTGGCTATCCTACAAGGTTTTTTATTTTATTTTAAAGTTTCTATTAAAAAACTGGTTTTTCTTAGAAAATAAACAATCTTGTGTGTGACTTTCACTCATGATAAAATAAAGTATATTTTAAGGGTTTCTACTTTTGGAAGGAACTATGCATAGATAGGGCCATCTTGTGATGGAGAAGAAAAAATCATCTAATTTCAATAAAGTGAAAATTTAGGTTTTTACTAATGTGTAAAAATGAAAAGCTAAATTAGTCATACATGGATTTGTGGTTTTTTGTTTGTGAGTGCAAGTTAGCTTGACCTAGGAGTGCATATGACTTAGTGTATGAAGAGATATTTTTGGCAAAGGGATATGTATTCATTGTATTTTTTTCTAGAAGATTATCCATTATGTTTAATCTGGAGTCTACTATTTTGAGACAAGAAGAGGGCACCCCACTTATGATATAAGTACAATAACTATGATTTATTCTTGACGAAAGGGGAGAACTCCACTTAGAATTATTGTCTTTGAATTTGAATTCTTGAATTTGATTTTAATTCCTAGAAAAACAAGAGGTTGGATGTGAGGACAAAAGGAGGGATTTTTGAATGTTTTATAGCTATAAGAGAGTGCTCCACCTTGGTGTTTATCTAGTTCATCTTATCCATTATGAACAAGTAGAAAGAGGGTTTCCAATGTGAGGTTATTATTAGCATTACTCATTAGTTATTCTTGGAAAACTAGTGCCCCCACCTCAAAATAATTAATGACACATATTCCAATGCTCTTGTCTTTTATTTCCAACTTAACTAGTGCAATCAACTTGAGGAGATTATTATTTGTAGGTTCTAATAGTTATTTTGGGTAGTTAAAAGTACAATGTTCTCCTTCTCAAGTATTCATGCAAAAACATAGTGCTTTTATAGGATAATATTTTCCTCTTACATTAATTCCATTGTGGGTATTAAGAGGGCATAACACTTGGAATTTTTATTGTTTTTCAAGACAAAATTCATGCAATAATGGAATACTCAAAATGTGTTGACTTTTCCAAGTTTGAGTGAGGATTGAACCACCTAAAGTTAGGCACTTCACTTTGCAGTGATTTAACATGATTTTAGGGTTTATATTATATGTTTGATATATTCTTGAAGAGTTCATTCCTACACTTAAATTCTGATTCTTTTATATATGAAAGGATGCATATGAGAGAGGTTGACCAGTTATACTTGAGTCCTTTCTCTTTGATTCCATATTGCACATCCTTCTCCCTTCCATGTCATATCGTAGAATTGATTGGAGACTTTGGTATTAGTGCCATCTATATCAATCATATGATTCTATATATAGTTGAATAGAGTGGGAGAGATATTCTATGCAACAATATTACGTTCCCTCAAAATTTGGGGTTTAATTTGATGCACTAGATTTTGTATTCACAGCTTTGGTAGGTAATATTATCACTTCTTGGAAACTACTTTCACATGTGTTCATTAATATCGTGTAGGAGGTTTGATAGTACAAGTTAACTGGCCCTGTGAATGTCACTTTCCCAATCAATTTTTTTCTTTGCTTCATTGTCCATTGGATTTAAGGAAACAATAAAAAATTACAAAAAATGAACAATTTATTTCACATATTTTGAGAGTTGTACTTGCAAATATATGATCATTTGTTACATATTTGAGGTAGATTATAACACATTTATGAAGGAAAACATTGATTTTACATTCTTACACATAAATATGAAGTTTATTTATTGTTATAAAGTGTTTTAATGCTAAATTTGAATAACCCCTATGGTTTCAAAAAGTATAAATTGCATATTTGAAGTCTTTTGCATAATACACTTCAATATTTTTTTAACTTCAATTCAGTAAGGATTCTCCACTAAGGAGAACAATCATTAGACCAAAGAAAGAGGGACTCCATGATGTGACATTGACAATTTCCTTGAATGTTTCATTCGACCCCTTAAACTATGAGTTATAACAAGATGCCGAGATATATTTATCAACTATTAGGGTTTTCCTTGTAAGTGGCACAAGGTTGAGAATAAGAAATCAACTTATTTTGGTTAAAACAATTGGTTTTAGGTCATTTGGATTCTTTGGAGGCAAGCTAAACATGTGCTCTAGGAAAATAACAAAAAATAGTTATACTTACTTCCTTAAATGTGTCAGTAATCCAAAAACAAAGATAACAAAGAGAGTGTCTTCATAATGTCTTATCTAAATATTGGTGGGTTTTTTTTGAAGATGCCAACAAAATTCTAGATGAATTGTCTTGGAATTTGTGGAAGCTATATCCACTTTTCCAACAATTCTTCCTTATACTGTAATGGGTAGAACTTCTTACAAACAACATCCTCAAAGTCTCCAAAGTATTGACTAAGGATTGGTGATTGGATACTAGATGTTATGTGTGGATATAGAACCATGTAAGGTACTAGTAATCCATATGAAATTTAGAAGCTAGAATATTCACTACAAGGAAAACACTTTTCAGTGGAGGCTTTTGCAAAGGCTTTTAGTGTTACAAGATCTGACAATTTTTGCTAAAAAACTCAACTAAATCTCCTGCCATTGCTAGTGGAGGATTTGTCGGAGGTTATAACAAATGTATATTATAACTAAAAAAAGATAGGTTGTTAGAGATTATAGCAGAGGGTTTTTAATCAATGCACATGCCATATGAATGCATTGGTGCATAGTTAACATACAACATTGATGCCTACAATTTAAATGTTATGTCTCGATACAATTTTAAACATAAGAGCATCAACGCATACAATTTAAATTCTATGCATCATTGCTTTTAATTTATATAACTCTTTGGTGTGTTTAATATGTTTTTTATAACTAGTGCTTATTATACATATTGGCTCAATCTCGACCAACCCAGGTTCAACTTTGACCCGACCAACAAAAACCCAAGGTACTGGCCTGACAGAGCTTAACATTGTTGTCAACACTTGCAGATCAAGTGAGGTCTCACTTGAGATACCTATAGGAGCTGCAAGAACCAAGTTTCTGCAGTAAATAAGGGGATATTCTCTTTCTAGACATCGACATAAAGGACAAAAACATAACAACTACATGCACCATTCGACACAAGAAAATTAATATGGAAACCCAAAATGGGAAAAACCACAAAAGTGCTCATTAATTAGTGAGAGTCATCATTCGAATGCTTTGGTTTGTGCACACAGCTTGCAAACATTTCTCCACAATTCCCATTACATCAAATCCATGCACACAACTTGTATATTGACAATAGACTCACGACTCCTATTAATCTTCAACATGACAGTACAAAATCATTATATTGATATTATAGACGTGTTCTTACATGAAACCAATTCTTCAAGCCACCACAAAAATCCAAACCCATTACCTTTTTATAGGCTCTACTGGTTGATTTTACATCCCACTCCCACTACCCCAAAAGTGGACAAGCCTTCTAACTAACTCACCAACTTTTCCATCGGACTTCATCAAAATAATTAATTTTCCAAAAATTTTAGAATCGACCTTTTCAACACCCGCTCTGTCACATCCATGTTGACACCTTGACCAAGCTCCAAAAATTAAATACCAAAATTAATAAAAATTACCTAGGACCAACAACCCCCCAACACTCACATGTGGCTCATCCCAAGCCACTTTAGATGAAAACCTATGGCATGCTCAACTTAGCGCAAAAATATTGAGATATTTTTTCCATTTCCTCGGCCTCTCGCTGAACATCCTCTTTAATGGTGGTAACCCCTTTGACAATTTCAAAACTTAAATGTTATGAAATATCCACCATAGTTGCATATAAATATTTCTTTATTTCAACATAGACTGGTCAAATGGTCATAGTCACCTGCTCTGTGTCAGATTGAATCTCAATGAGACAATATGTTCTTCTTTTTTGTTGTGTTTAGAGTTTGGTTACCTGCTGATGTAATACTTTATGCTTAGAAACCTTACTCATCTTTTGGACCGGTGATAAATATTTCAATGAGGTCCATAGACCAATCAGAGTTACCTCTACTGCATGAAGTTACTTTGCTAGATATTATAAATCCACATCACCCATTAAGGCCTCCCATGCCTAGGAAACCTCCTCATATTCCTTAGCACAAAATTCCTCGGACTCCTGTATTTGTTGAAGATCCTCTCTAACTTGCTTCCATTGCACTTCCAATACCTTACGGGGTGTAATAGGATGGAGCTTAGCTTCCAAGTCTGCAATATTTTGGAAGGAATCATTATCAACTTCCATGAGTTTGATGACATGAGCTTTAAAAACCTTGTTAGGTGTAACCCCGACCTCTAGAACTTCTTGACATGCACCAACAACATCATGTTCTAGTAGATGCATATCCTATTGATACTTACTCATTTTTTTTCCTTCTCTTCTAGCTGACTTTGTAATGCATCCATTTCTCTCTTTGACTACTTTAGCTAATCGTACACCATATTCTAACATGCCTTGATTTCCTCAACTGTGGCCTAATGAATGTTGTGCAGTATGAACAAAGGTAGAATGGATATGTCTAACCTGATATAAGAAATATCGTGAATAACATCATTCAATTATGACGTGCCCATATCTAGTGTTATAGGCACTACCTGAACCTTATGTTGTTGTCGTGATGTGTGGACCACATTTGGATGATCATCATAGGGGCCAAATTCTTATGACTAGGATTCCTTCTTGCTGACAGTGACTTGTACTTCTTTCACAGTTATACAAAGAGTTTGTAGCAAGTAAGAAACTTTGCCAAAGAACTGAGTATGTTGGTTGTCAATATTTTAACAAGTTTGTTTGGCAACCTTATCCATTCTATCTGCTAACAGATTATAATACTCATCAGTTAGACCGACAAGTGTGGAGTCCTTGATGGCCTCTTGCTTCTTCCTACCTTTTTTCTCTATGCCAGTAGCTTTCCTCTTATCTCCCAGATCTGGATCTATCAGGGTAGCACTCAAGTCATTGTCACTATCATGGTGAGAGCTAGGCGGATTGTCTTCTTCTTGTGGGACCCCTGGCTTGGTCCCCAATGTACGCTCCTGTTGGGATCAATTTCAACAAACAATTGATCATTTACTACAGGTTGCTCCTAATCCTCTGTCTAGTCATAAAATATGGTATCAATTTCTTTCTGATAACTAGAAAGCAATAATTAACCATTGATGTTGGGGATATTCCTATATTGTTGTACAATAGAAGATTCAATCCTCAACTGGTTCACAATATGATGCCTTAATGCATCAACATGCATATAGAATTCAATGTTATTCTCTTTCTATCACCGATGATTATCATCAAACTAAAAATTTTGGTAATGGGCCCCACGACACGAGAAATTGAATTCCATCCCTTGGTAATTAGGTGGTTCTTCCCATGCAGCAAAGGAAATTAATATGAGTAACCATGAATAAGTAAATTGTGTACCATTATCCTATGCATCGATAGTGTTAGCCAGTAGCTCATTGATCAGAAATGTCACCTAATTCATTAGAACTCCCACAACACATTGCTCTGTTGTGGTGATAGTACTAGTAATGCACTGGTTTGATCACATATTCTATATTAACTTTCTTGATAATAATTTGGCTACAAATTTTAAGCCTTGATCATTAATAAAGCCTTATATCAAAGCCCCTCTTATCTTGCATGAGATTATCCTTCTCCCTCATTTGAGCAACATGACTTTTATCCAGCTCCTTGCAAACAAAGAATGATTCCAGATCAACTCCTTCCTTAGGTAACCCTATAATAGAAGCTACTAGGTATACATAAACAAAGATCTAGGTATCCAACCACAAACACACCCCATGGAAAGAAACCAACAATTAATTTACACAAGTATTAAGTTTAACAGTTCATCCAAAATGGGGCATATACATAAGTGATAGAAGCCAGAATTATCTAATCCATGAGACCAATCTATTGGGACCGACTGAATAGGATTTCCTTCAACTAGCTTCACTAAGGTCATGTACTTTGAAATGTGAAGTTTGGGGAACTTCCTCAAGTCATGGTCAGAGAATGACAATTTCTTCAAATTAGGCATGATGTCCGCTGTCACATGCACTCCTTTCAGAATGGTTGTATTTACTAGTGGATATTTTGCATTCTTTATAATGACTACCGATGGAGCATCATATTTTGTAGGTGGAATATACCCCAATATTATGGTCGTTAAACTGAATCGTGAAGCTTCAACATCATGGGTAGCTTTAAATCTCTGTTCTGGAAAAACTACTCGACTGAGCGTTCATTTCTTCCTTGGTGGATTTGCAGGGGTGGCCACAACAAAACCTATGATGCCTCCTTGAAAATAGGTATAACAGGTGGGATATCCATAGTAGAGCCTCCAATATGGCCATATCTTGACATAGGGATATCCATAACTAGAAATTGCAACATAGAGTAGTTGGCTTCAGAATCTGCAGATGACTATCTTGTTCAATACACTTTACACTCAGCATGATGAGACAACTGAACCCATTTTTGTTTTTAAATATATATACACATGCAACAAATCAATTTTTCATGTGGGTAGTTATTCTGAATTAATATTAGTAACAATTACACAAGGTGGTGGCCAATCCATTGACACGTTGAAATATTTTTGGTCATTTATTACAAGGCTCCATTAAATCCTTCACTATGCTTGCCATAAAATAAGTTACTGACCATGCATTAATTGCAGACTTGATAGACGAGCATGATTCCAAATATGAATGCAACAAAAAACTAACCTTATCAGCTATATAACTTTGATATGATTCCCAAACTACAACATATATACAAGACTTCGACAAACAAACCACGAATTATATACAAGATTTCGACAAACAATTTTTTTCTGTTGAACTTTATCAAAAAAATTAGTTAAGAGAAATATGGGTATCCCTATAAGGTTTTATCCAATTTCCATTTACTAAATCATCTAAGAGTGTGACATCTAGATTTTTCAACTAAACTACACCCCACCTGTAATGCAATTGACAATATATGTCCCTAACCAGTGGTTTTGAAGCTTACCCGAATGTTTTAAGAAGTTATTGTCATAAAGAAGGAAAAATTCGCCATGATAGAATTGTTTGAACTTAATATGTCGATTGTGCCAAGCCTTCTATCACTCCTTCTCAACTCATTGGTGGTATCCTGCAAGGAATCGATCTTCTTCCAATTGTAATAACTGTGATAATCTCTCGCCAATTGCACCAACATTTGTTTGCAGTGATTGCATCCATTCTTAAGATGGGTATAATATATTCAATAGGCATGAAAGCCTCCTGTCTACAAACCAATCTAAATGGAGTTTGTCCTATGATATTCTTACATGTTCTTAGATAACCCCATAATACTACACGTATTTTGAGATCCAAGTCGTCACTATTCACATTGCATACTTTAGTAAGTGCATGCTCTAGAATCTTATTAAAAAATTCAATGGTTCCATTGTCCTACATGTGATAGGGAATTGTATTCCTGTGTTGGATATGAAATCCTTCAATCATTTTTTCAATCACTTTATTAAAAAAATGCATACCCTAGTCACTTATTAGAAATCTCGAACAACTATACCTAGCCACCACATGATCAAATAAAAAACTAGAATTTGTCACTACAATACAGTCCGTTACTGGTGCTACCTCATCCCATCTGGTTAAATAATCTTTCGTGGTAATGACATATCGAGTACCTGTCTATCTTCCTGGTGGGTTAATAGGACCGAGAAAATTGACAACCCAGTTATCAAATGCCTGCAAATTTACTTGCGGTACCAATGGTAGTTCATCCCATTGGGATGGCTTCCCTATTTGTTGATAGATGTCACAACTTTGAGAGTAGTCAAACACATTTGAATGGAGTGTAGGCCACCACAATCCTACTCGTAAAGTTTTTCATGTCGTTGCTTTTCCTGCATAGTGGCCTCCTGCCACTCCGACATGAACTTCAACTAACACCATCGGTTTCTCATGTTCCAAGACAAAAAGTAGTATCTCATCTGGCCCCATCTTATATAACTGCCCAACTATAAGCTGAAAGGATGCATATTTTACAACCAACTGTTTCTTTTGTGTTGTATTAAATCCTTCTTGTGCTCTTCCTATAGTCAATAAATGTACAATGTCTTCGTAGTAATCATCAACCATTTTTACTTCAAATTGATGTGCATTGGGGATATTATCATCTAAATTAGTTGGTTATTACCCCATTTCTAAGCTTGATATATGGTCAGGACCCATATTCAATCTTCCTGGAGTTACAACAATGTCAAAGTTGACTTATTGGAAGAGAAGGAGCCATCGATAGATATCCCCCCCAACACTGGATTATTGAACAGGTATTTTAATGTAGAATGATCTGTAAACATCTTAAAGTGGCCACCTAGTAAATAATGTCCAAACTTATGGAATGTATATACCATAGCAAGCCCCTCGTGTTCTGTTGTTTTATAATTTATTTTTGCAGTCAACAAATTCCTACTAGCAAATGCAATTGGGTGATCAATATATCCCTCACCTGGTTGTGGAAGTACTACTCCTAACACGAAAGACGATGAACCAACATGCACATAAAACACTTTCTACCAGTCAGGGAAGACTATAATAGGTGCTAAAACCATTTTTATTTCATCATATCAAGACTCTTTTTACATTCCTCATTCCACTAGAATTTTACATATTTATCCAACAACTTATACATTGGAGCCATGATCTCGACATAACCTATGATAAACTTTTGGTAGTAACCAATATGAGCCATTGTAGTCCTTAATTGTTTAATTGACAAGGGTGGAGGTAGGTCGACCATAATAGCGATCTTCACGGGATCCATTAGCATCCCTTCTCTGCATACAATATGACTCAACAAAATACCAAAAGGGTAAAAAAAATACACTGCTTCAGATTTAAAGAAATGTGAAATTGTTTGCAATGTTTGAGCATCAACTGAAGATTCTCAATATGGTCCTTAATTAACCCATATAATGTCTAGTCATCAAAGTATATTTCTAGGAATTTGTGAGTAAAATCTTTGAAAGTTGCGACCACTATCCTAGAAAAAATAGCAGGAGCATTCTTAAGTCCAAATGGCATTACCGTGTACTAGAAACAACCCAATTCTATTGTAAAGGTGGTCTTATGTTGGTCCTCTTTGGAAACCTGGATTTGATGATACTCAAAAAAATCACCAGTAAAAGAATATACCTCTTATCCCCCTACATTCTCTAGGACCTCATTTGTAAAAGGTGAAGGAAAAGGATCATGCAATCAAGCATCATTCAACTTTCATGGGTTGATGCAAATATTGACTTCACCAATTTTCTTATCTTGAACAACCATTGGGATGATCCATTTTGATTCTTCAATAGGTTCAAGAATTCCTACATCCAACATCCTTTCAAGATCTTCCTTAACCTTTTCTTTATACCTTGGATTCAATCTATATGGTCATTGTTTGATAGGATTTGCACTCGATTTTAGTGGAATCTTCATTTCACCCAGATCCCCAACAATTCCCTTCATCTTAGAAAAATTTGTTAGGAATAGGTTTTGGAATTCATGTAATAAGTCTAGGGTATGTATGAACAAATGTACCCATTCTTGCTTGGGTATAGAACTCCATCTCGCACAACAATTAAAAATATGGTCGTCAGGGCTTGTCAATCTAGTATACTTATTACCAACATAAGGGATATTCACTCCAAACCTGATTTATAATAACCTTCGACACTTAGGTGATTTGGAGATGGACTATTTATCGACAGCCCACCATCTTGCTGGTGTAGGTTTCAGGGCCACATCCCAAGCTATAAATCATGGTGGTTCCAGTAACTTAGCTTCAAATTTTGCAACAAATATGTCCAAATTAGGAAATCCCTCATAAGTGGGCATATCACATACCTCGTTACCCACCCATCGTAAATATTTTTTGATTCTTGCACATTTCCTCATCGACACTTCATGCAATTGGTTGATCCAATTTTCTAAGGCTTCCCCTGAATCTTATGAACCTGAAATAACACTCCGCCAACTGAATTTACCACTAGTTGTAGGATTTATATAATCATCCAATTTAGATGATATGTTATAAATATTATCCAAATACCCTTCATGATACTCACTTCTTACTGGTTCAACATAGCACTGGCCTTTCAATGCATTTATTAGAGCAACAACTCTGATATTTGAGTCTTCAAATGACAATATTTTCCTTATTGAAATAAATGATAGTTTGGTTCTAAATGGCCCAATCGATCCCCATAAGTGTTGTATAAGGATTCACATTGTCACTGATATCTATTACTTCAAAGTATGCATGGGTTCAGATCCCTTCCACCTCGACATGAACTTTTGGTAATCGATCAATAGGTATCACCTTCAACTGGTTAGGTAATCTTAGCTGAACATGCAACTATAATAACTTGGGATTCCCCATGCTTTCCCATGTTTTTTTTGTCAAATTGTTGAAATTTTATCCCATGTTGAGAATTATAAAATCCATATCATAATCTCCTATTTGAGCATTCATGCGCAACTCTCGGAAAATTTTCCTTCTTTTATGGATATGGTTGACATTCTTCTCCCGTCGAAGATATTCTTGAGGTTCTTATTTTACAGCTGATAATGCCATCAAAGCATCTTCATCCTTAACAAGGGATAAACAATTTTTAAAGATTTTTTTCAGAAAATTACCCTTAACATCGATTTGTCTGGAATCGATCGTTCAAAACTTGGTGTCATGTCGAAGACTAGACCTTCGGCGAACACTGGAGGAACAACAAAAGTTGAGGCATGGTTTCTATCCACAAACTCATTTTGTGCTTCGAGTAAGACCAATTTTCATTTATAGACATCAAATGGTACTTTATTTTGTACAACAGGTCATATTCGGATGTTGTTACATGGTTCTCCTTTATCATCTCTGGTTGCATCTCTTACCCTTGTTAAGACAACGATAGTCAATGATTTGTCTTGAGGCTCAGTTGGAATTTTCTAAACATTTTGGTTTGTATTTGGGACCTTGTTTTGATTCCCACTATCCCTAGATTTCCATTTATCAATAAGTTGTGGACATTCCTCGATAGTATGATCCAATTATTTACAATACAAGCATGTCGACTTAGGATTTGTACAATCTCTGGCATAGTGTCCTGGGTTCCCATAGTTATAGTATATGACCTAAATTCTTCCTTGACCAAATCCTCCTCATATGCCTCGACCTCTAAAGCTACCACCACCCCTGGTTTGCGGGAATTTTGCATGTGATCTCTCATCTTGCATTTGCTCGTCATTCTTCATTAAGTATGTATCCATTGCCTTTTCCTATAGTAACTAATATGCCCTGCAGTCTTTCTCATCATGGCCCACAGATTTACAAAAATTAGAATAAATACTGGAGGGTGTACTCACTATATTTTGCAGATTCAAACACTCTTCTGAGTGGTTCCCTCTTGTTTGAAAAAATCTATACCATGGAATCCTTTGTGTTCTTAATGGAATTGGAGCACCAAAAGCAAGGTAATTTAGAAAAGCTAGGCATGAATATTTATGATGGGATTCTATTTTACATCTCGTGCACCATATTTATTCATGAATATCCTTTCCTTTCTTGATATCCTAGATCTACAATGAGATATTATACAATTGTGACTGGATTTGCATCATTCCCGCACTAGTTTCCCTGACTGGTGATGCTTCTAATTTCATTTCAAGCTCTGAATATTCTGTCTATGATACTATCTTTTTTTTCATTAAGAGAACACATATATGGGGCAATAGAAAAATGATAAACCAATCCTTATGTTGAACATCATACATTTAGAAACTTACCATAGTCATTGGGGTCTTGAATCTCTGGTCAAAATACCAGATAGATTCACTCAACAACTGCTTAATCTCCTTCAACTCTGAAATGCATTGCAACTCATATTTTAATTTCTTAAATTAATCTATTAGCCCAGTTTGGATATGATCTAATGTATTTTGAGGAATTCCAGTAGAATCCACTGAAAAATTCATATACTAATCAAGACCACAACCTCTAATGTCGTGACCATCTAATACATTTTTATCGCCTCATCCTAGACCTATTGCACAGTTGAGAAAACTTCACACAAAAACCAATGTCATTCAGGGTCTTCCAACCCATTTCCATTAAATATAGGTAAATTCATGTATTCCCTATCCATTCTATGCATTTTGCGTACCGATGAACTTGAATTAGATGGACCACTAGTAATAACTTTTTGACCACTATTTTGACTATTACTATTACTCTAATTCGACAAAAAATACTTGGTCAGAAAACAAGATCGTAGAGCAATAACAATTAAACAAGATGCAAATATTAAACACATTACAAGAGAGACACATATATAATGTGGTTCACCCAAGATTGGCTACATCCATACAAAAATTTCCAGTCCTTTATTATTATACCATCCAACAAAATGGATGGATACAACTTGTAGCACACCCACTGCACATTCTCTTCACTCTCTCACACAATCACAAAGATTGTTTTACAATGCTACAATATAATACACAACCATATTACAATGCTTTCTTTTTATAGGGGATTTACCGTGGGAAAATACCACGAGTCACCCAATACCATGGGCCCGTAAACTATTGGACAACAAAACATCCCAAAAATTCTTTCAGAGGACTCGCCCTTGAACTCCTGCTAAGGGACCGCTGGCATTCGACCCCCCAACCAAGGGTGATGATCTCACCCACACCCCCCTGTTGGGATGAGTGTATAGTAAAATTGGGGTATGGACAAAGATGACCAATAAGATCTATGAATCAGGAAGATCAGGATCCACAACCAACAATATCCCACTTGGAGAATGATCGCAACAACTCCACCACTGTTCCACATGCTGGACTATGCTATGAACCTTAGAACTAGAAAATTTCTCATCTTGACCTCCATATTTGAAGGCTAATAGAAACCGAGCAGGAACTCAGTTTCTCTCTAGTTATTAGCTTTGTCAACATGTCTGCAGGATTCTGGCTAATATGTATCTTTTCCAACTTCAATAGTTCATCTTCTAGAATATATTGTATGAAATGGTACTTAAGTTGTATATGTTTAGTATTGGAATGGAAGGATGAGTTCTTTGTAAGATTAATGTCACTCTGGTTGTCACTGTACAACTTTCTATTCTCATGCTTCTTACCCAATTCTTCCATGAACCTTTGCAACCAAATCATATCTTTACTAGCCTCTATAGAAGCAACATACTCTTCTTTCATCGTTGAAAGAGAAAAAACCTTTTGCAGTTTTGAAATCCAACTTACTGTTGTTCCATATACAGTAAAAACATACCCTGTGGTGCTCCTACTCTTGTCTTTATCCCCTGCCATATCTGCATCAACATATCCCTTTAGAATAATGTCTGAACCTCCAAAACACAATGCATAAGAAGTGGTACCTCTCAAATACTTGAGAATCCACTATATTTCCCTCCAATGCTCTTTACCTAGATTTTTCATATACCTACTCACAAATCCACTACATGTGCTATATATGGCCTTTTGCACACCATGTAATACATCAAACTGACAACTGCTGATGAAGTGGGAACCTTGGACATGTATTCTATATCCTCCTATGTCTTGGGACACATATCCTTACTTAGTTTGAAATGGATGGCCAAAGGTGTACTAAATGGTTTTGGATTATACATTCTAAACCTTTGAAACACCTTTTCTATGTACTCACCCTGAGATAATGTGAATTTGTTATTTTTCCTGTCTCTAGTTATTCTCATACCAAGTATTTGCTTTGCAACATGCAAATCCTTCACTGCAAATGATTTAGCTAGTTTCCTTTTGAGCACATTTATATCCTACATGTTAGACCCTGCAACAAGAATGTCATCCACATGCAATAACAAGATGATATATCTTCCATTATCTAGCCTCTTAAAATAAACACAGTGGTCAGAATGGCATCTAATATAACCTTGTTCTGTCATAAACTTATCGAATTTTAAATACCACTTCCTTGAAGCTTGCTTCCATCCATACAAGCTCTTCTTCAACTTGCAAACCAAATTATCCTTCCCTTTGACCTCATACCCTTGTGGCTGCTGCATATAAATCTCTTCCTCCAAATCCCCATGGAGAAAAGTTGTTTTTAAATAAAACTGTTCAAGATGCAAATATTCTACTGCCACTAGACTCAAAATAATCCTAATTGAAATCATTTAAAAAAATGATAAAATATTTCGTTAAAATCTATACCTTTCCTTTGTGCAAACCCCTTTACAACAAGTATATCCTTGTACCACTTCTTTCCTCCATCTTCTTACTTCAACCTATAAACCCATTTATTCTACAATTCTCTTTTACCTGCTGGAAAATCAACCAAATCCCAAGTTTTGTTTCTTTCCAATGAGTCCATCTCCTCATTCATGCCTTGTTCCCACTTCTTTCTCGTTTCCACTTGCATTGCTTCTTCATAACATTGTAGTTCACCAAAATCAGTTATCAATAAATAATACAGTGAAGGACAGAATCGTCAAGGGGGTTTTCTTAACCCGGTATATCTTCTTACACTTTTAGGATTTTGAGGTACTTGCTAATGCTCTTGATTTTCTGGTACCTTTGGAACCTCATTTTATTTGATTTCATCAAGCACTATGCAATACATGTTTTCCTTTTCCTCTTTCTTTCCCTGCAACTGATATTTGTACATAACTTTTTCATTCAATACCACATCTCTACTCCTAATGATTTTTTGATTTTCATAATCCCATAAGCGATAGCCAAAATCATCAACCCTGTATCCAATAAAGGTACATTTCTTGGATTTATCCTCAAGATTTTTTCTATTTTCTTTATCAACATGGACAAATGATTCACAACCAAAAATTCTCATAAATGATTAATTTACCTTTTTACCTGTCCATGCCTCCTATGGAATTCCACCATCCAAAGCGCCTGAAGGCCCTCTGTTTATTAAGTTAAAAATAGTATCTACAACATCATCCAAAAACTTTAAGAGCAACCTTGCATGCAATCTTATACACCTTACACGCTCCATGATCATCCTGTTCATGCTTTTTGACACACCATTTTCTTGTGGTGTTCATGGGACTTTATTCTCTCTAATAATCCCATTGTATACCAATAACTATCAAACTCCTTGTTGCAGTATTCACCTCCATTATTAGATCTGAGAAATTTCAACCTTTTTCTTGTCTCATTCTCAACGAAATATTTCCACTCCTTAAAAGTAGCAAACACATTGCATTTCTGTCTAATGCAATAAACCCAAGTTTTTTTAGTTTCATCATCAATAAAAGTAACATAATAATGAAAGAAATCAAGATATTGTACCTGATCCGGTCCCCATACATCTGTATGCACAAGCTTTAACTTTTCATTCTTCTTACATTTCCCAACCCTGAGAAATATGACTCTCTTATGTTTTCCATAAACATAGTTCTCACACAATTCCAAACTTACCTGCTTCAGATCTAGAAACAATTTCCTTGAGTGGAGAATCCACATCCCCTTATCACTCATGTGGCCAAGCTTATGATGCCACAACGCTGCACCTGTTTCTATGGAAATTACAAAGATATAATAATCAATATTATGAGGACATAAATACAATGTACCTATCCTATATCCTTTTTCTATTATCAATGCTCCTTTAGTGATCTTCCAACATGTTTTTTCAAATGTATACAACCAACCACTCTCTCCCAACTTCCATATTGATATCATATTTATTTTCATGGTAGGAATATGCCTTACATATTTTAAAAACCTTTCATTTACATTATTTAACTTAATATGTACCTTACCCATTCCAACAGTTTTACACGGTTCATCATCCCCCAATAAAACATGTCCAAAATCACCTAAAACATAATCATGAAAGAATTTCCTATGGGGTGTAGCATGACATGAAGCCTCTGAATCTACTACCCAATAATCACTACAATTATCTAATGAAATAATCAAAGCATGTTGTAACACATCACCTGCTACATTACCTTCCTGAGTAGTCTCTTGCTTCTCGCCTCTTTTGTTCTTTGGAGCTCTACAGTATTTCTTTAGATGTCCTCTCTTACCACAGCTCCAGTTTTCTATATTTCCTAGTCTAGACTTGGATATGCCATTTATAGGCTTGCTGCAATTACATGGGATATTTCCTCTCTCCCTTTGTCTTCCTCTTCTTTCCATGATAAACTTATTACCTGATGTCTCACCTGTTGTTTTTCTTTGAGTTTCCTTGCTAAGAATAATGCCAACAACATCATCAAATTTAAGAGTGTTTGAACCAAAGACATAGTTACTTACAACCATGACCAAGCCATTCTAGATTTCTGACAATGAGCACAAGATTAGAAGAGCCCTAACCTCATCATTAAAGTTCACTCCTACAAAACTTAACTGATTAGTAACCGTATTTGTCACGTCCCCACCCGTATACCCAAGAGGGAATGCGACCATGATGCGATCTAATCCAGGAAGCTAGCCCCATTTATGTAAATACAAAATGCTTTGAACTTAAACATACAAATATGCATAAAATGTTAACATACAACAGAAGCAAAATTCATTCATTCACAGCCTTTAACATGTTCATTTTAATTCATTAGCAAATATAAATGTAGATATTCAAACACAAGAATACTTATCTTGGAAGAAGCTTGTCCCACAACCAGCTATGTCACTGCAACGTTCCACCCAACCACATGCCAGTGTTCTCATAAATCACTCAGCAACAATGCCACCCCTGAGATGGGCATGATTCCCACAAGGAATAAGGGAACACTAGCAGACTCACACATAGCCAAGGGTTCAACAAAAACTCAGCCAAGCCAACACAATTGGGTTTATCAGGCTACAAAGGCTGCCTGCTAATCTAGTGAGCTCAACCCTAGAGCTATGGACACCTACACTAGATCTAGCCTAACTTCTAAAAAATCTACACACCCAACATAATGAAGCATCCCCTTCTCTGCTACACAGTCCCTCGGGATATGCCTTTCCTTCCAATGCAATTCAAGGTGTGCATAGAAGAAAGCCACCCCCTTGGATATGTCTGTGAGGTTCATTCTCACACTAGGTTTATCAATCTAGTCAAACCCCATTTCCACTCCCAAACTAGTTCAAAGACCAAACAAAAGATGCATACACAACAATTACAATTCTAGGCATTGAAGGAAAACATCACAGAGGCCAAAATCGGAAATGGAAAATGGGTAAAACAACCCCTTGATAGAAATTCGATATCTAGAATCATTCTATGGATTCGTGTGGGAAAAAATGGCTCCATTAGTCCCTAAATTCGTGGCTCTGTCCCCAATTGGACACTGGTGTTGCTCCTGGCACAAGTTCAATTGTGAAATCAATGTCCCTCTTTGGAGAAAGCCTTGGAATCTCATCAGGAAAAAAATCCCTGAATTCTTGCAATACAGGATAGTCCTCCAACCTAATAGTTTCATTCTTGGCTGCTTCCAAGATGAGAGCTGCATACACTCTGTAACCTTTCCTACAACACTTCTTCAGCTACATTGCTGAAATCTGCCTAGCCGAAATCACCTTTGGAATGCCTCTTACAACTCTTGGGTTCCCTTCTTCATCCATACATTCAAAAGTCTTATTGTAACAGTCAAGATTTACCTTGTGAGCTTCTAACCAATCCATTCCAATGAGAACATCATAGGAACCAAGTGGTAGAACATTCAAATCAACACAAGTGACCAATCCATTTATGACTAATGAACATTTCTCTACCACTTCACTAACCATTCTCTTAGTTCCAGGGGCTAGCTGAAGTAACCAAGATTTTCTATGCTTTAATTTCTTAAAAGCACAAATCTCCACTACTCTAGGGGTAATGCAGCTGTGAGTAGAACTAGGGTCCATCAAAATAGAAATAGATTGCTCAACAATCTTACCTGCACCTTCAACCACAATTTACTGGTGATCTGCCTGGCGGTCCTTCAATGATGCATAAATCCTAGGGACAACCCTTTCTACTTGACCCATTGTTTCTGCCTCTTGAATGTTGTAAGTTGGCCTTCCATTATCATTCTCAAGTGGACAATTCGTGTGCATGTGGGGTCCTCCACACTTACAACATTGGAGTGGTTCTATGTTATGTTGTGGTTCTTTGGGATTTTCTCCCACCACTCTGGCTGGCTGCTTTCGCTGATTCCTGAAGTTAGAAGGTTTGAAACCTTTCTTCCTTTTATTAGAATTCTCATTCTTCTTTTCCTTCCATGTCTTATGATAATCAGGTTTTCCTTTGCTTTGGTCATAGAAATACTTAGCTTTCCTTATCGATTCTTCCAAAGTTCTAGGTTCATAAAACTCAATTTTGTCTGTGTACGACTAAGGTAATCCACTCAGGAAACACTGGATTTTCACTTTTTCATATTTGAAGTATCTGACATAGGATTTTCACTTTTTCATCTTTGAAGTACCTGACATACCTCAACAGATCCAAGAACTTGTTTGTATACTCTTCCATGGTATGCTATCGCAATCTTAGCTCACAGAACTCTTTAATCTTATCATCATAGTACCTGTCAAAGAGGCACTTCTGCTTGAAATACTTTTGAAATTGCTTCCACACAATATTCATTTCATTAATATTTTTCACTTGCTTGAAGTGCTCCCACCATATGGATGCTCTTCCATTCAAATTGAATATGGCTACCCTAGCCTTCATATTTCCAGAGTAGTCTTGGACTTGGAAATATTTTCTCATCCCAAGAAGCCAAGCTTCAGCTTCTTGACCATTCTTTATCTCACCATTTGAAGGTAGGTGGCCTTGCCTTCTTAAAATCATCATGTGAATGGTTCTGGTAACACCTCTTCCTCTCATTCTTGTGAGAAGAAGAACTTGAACCGCTAGTGGATATTTCAGAGTCAGATGACCCACTAGGAGATCTATTCCTTCTTCTGGTATTTTTATTACTACCTTTCGGTCCCCATAGTTCATCCACCTCTAGATGTCTGTCAAAATTTGCATCATGGCTGCATTCAACTAATTTTTCTCCTCCTAAGCCTTAACTCATATTTAATTATTTGCCCTGTAACTTTGTATCTCCACCCTTAGGCTTCTCATTGTGACTGCAAAATCTGGGGGAGTATCTTGAAGCCTCCTCCCATTAGACTCTATCTCAACATTTACAACTCAGACATTTTACCCAATAGCATCTTCCTCATACTCATTGGGGTTCTGTGCATAATTCATGCTGTAGGTTCTCATGGCTGAACCAAAACCCAACTTTACTGATCTGCACTATGTGGAATGCTGCCCTTTTGAAGGTGACTATAATTCTGCAAAATGTGTTAATAAACAAAATTGTTAGCTACATAACATTCACATGAATTCATAATTACTTACCTCCATTTGGAAAAATATCATATTGACAAATTTTTGAAAAACAAACTTTTCTTTCACAACAACGACTATCTGAAGGGGACGACGACCTTGCATATCTCACTGAAACCTGCAAAATATCCATGTTTTGGTGCAATTTTTAGTTTTCCTCCGATCGACGAATCTCAGCCAACGTATCAGCTGAAACTCCACAAGTTTTATGATGTATTGGTTCCATTTTCCTTTTCCTTCCAATGTGTCAGTGAACTTTCCCAATTTTTCCTGATACGCGTCGGCAAACTTCACCCTATTCCTTTTGATCAAACTGTCTGCTGCATCGGAAAAAATTTAGATTTTCACCCGCTGCGTTGGAAAAATGTCAAACTTCCTTCCGATCAGGCCTTCTGCCGTAGCGGAAAAATTTCCAACTTTCTTTTGATTGGAAACTTGCCAAAACTGCCGCCGTTGCGGAAAACTTTTGGAGTTTCTTTTGCTCGGCAACTTGCCGAGCCTTTCGCTGTAGCGGAAAAATTTCTGAATTTCATCCGGCCAAGCCTTCTGTCGTTGCAGAAAGTGTTGATCCCAGTTTTGTTACCATTTTCGTCTGATAATGTACATGTTTGACATATGTTTTGTCACTTTTTGACATATTTTCTATCATGCAGCTCACTATTCAGACCCAGGTACGACTATATTTTGGGTTTATGAAAGTTCTGGTTCATTTATGTTATTTCACGATTTTATTAGTTAAATTGATGATAATTGATATATGTTTGATGCTTAATTCATTATTGCATACTAAATCCCTCAACGAGCCAAAAAACATACAACATATCCACCCTAGATATGCATAGAGCATATCCAGCTCACTGTCCAGCTCACCATTCAGTCTGTCGAACTAACCGCGCACTATTGATGGTAGGTTCCCGGGTGTTAAAGCTTGGAAATTGCCTATAGTCCACATGTATGGCTGATAGCATGTTCTTCATTCTAGAAGACTCGCCAACATCCTCCTCTACTCGATACTGCAACACCAATCCACGCCAAGAAGGATCCTCACGCCACATCACGCACCATGAAGAACTAACGCACGATAAAGGAGGAAGAAGCGCTGTGTGTTGGCTCTTGGTCAGTTAGTTGTCATAAAGGTTGACTAAATTTAGAGAATGATCGACCATGAAAGGGTCGACCTGCTCACCTTTGTAAACATTATATATAAAATACTCTATGTGGGTGCTTAGTTAGCTATGTTTATGCATGTAATCAATCGTTGTTGAAGAACTCTGTAATACTGTTTCTCAATTTAATGGAAGTTATGTTCATGCTGTATATGATCATGTTTGTGTAAAGCGTTTCATGAGTTATCACTCTGGTTGTTGGGAGGGCCCCTCATCAACCAGAGGTTTCATTCTTATGTGTATTTTCCTGTATCTCTTTCTTTGCATTAGCTTAACTTCATTTATAATTTGTTATGCAATTTGGTTTTCTGCAATTACTTGTTTCCAGTAGCATAGATTACCTTATAATGCTATGTTGTTAAAGTAGTTTCATTTCTAGAGATAATTAGCCGGTTGTGCGCATAGCTTTGCTTTCAGTTTGTTTTCCAGCTTTCCTTTCAGTCTTATGTTTGGTTTCATTGTTGCAATTAGATAGAACTTAGTTAGTTTAATTTTGTAGGTTTATTTTCGTTATAGTTAGGTTTTATTTTATCTAAGTTTTAGATTTAGTTCAATAATATTTCAGTTTGTTTTATGATAGGAAGCAGTTTCTTTTTATAGATTAGTATAAGTTATCTTTTTACAGTAGATTCAGTCTTATTTACTCCTGTAAATTCATTTAGTATATTTCAATTTGTTTAAAAATGCAATATATAATGATGTTTTTATAATTATGAATTAATTTAAGTTACTTTAATGTTGAATTTGATTAATAGGTAGGATTGCTTATGCATTTTTGCTATAATGTGCATGAATCAGCTGATAGCGAAATCATTTAGATTAACTGTTTCTTAAAAATTCTAGTATTTTATGTATACAGACTGTCATTTAGATAGCCTGTTGTTCAAACCTGCCTTCCAGACTCTAGTCTGTTATCCAGCCTTTTATTCAGTCTTTAGTGTTTTTAATCTGTTTTAAGCCTGTTTCTTTCGCTTTTTTATTATATTTTGACTGTGGTAGATAGATAATAGTTATGTTTGTTATTAAAGCCTTAGATTAGACTGTTTAAAGTATTAATTAAATTTTTATTCTTATTTTTCTTTTCACCTTATGTTTTGAGTTATGTCTTCTGTTTTGGTTTATTGCGGTTTTTGATTTCTTTCTTCAGTATTGTTGAGATACCTTGTAATCATATCTTTGGTTTGGATTGATTTATCCTTTTGTATAGAGAATTTATGGTTAGATATGTTAATGTTAGGAAAGCACACTAGCACTTTGTAGATTGGTTATAGTAGCAGGACCTTTTTCTTTCACTGTGTGATTACTAAAGAGACTTAGAGAGTAGGACTTAAAAGAGCTATCATTATTAAGTTTTCTACTTGCTTCTTCTTTATTAAGTTTTCTACTTGCTTCTTCTTTATTAAGTTTTCTAATTGCTTCTTCTTTATTAAGTTCTCTACTTGCTTCTTTTATTAAGATATGTTATTTGTCTATAAGCCATATTTTCTTGACATTTGAATTGGTTATAAGTTAGAATCATTTGCTTAAGGAATAGAACACCATGTTTACCATTACCTGTAATTGGACTTTCCTTAGTTTGCACATATTTGTAGAAGTTAAGTTTGATTTGATTCCATTCAGTTTCTTTACTTTATTTGAAAGCCATTTTGATACCACTCCTCCTCAAGTTCCGATCACAGTAAATTCATATACACAAAACAACCAAGGAGAGTGGAATTAGAAAAGTTTATGTACATTTGTTAATTATATGAATAGCTTAAGTTGTTGAATTTGTAAAAGTGTCTCTAGTTTTTGTAATTTCATTATAATGCATTGTATAGTTAATCTCTGAAGTTTTTTATACAACTTTCTTAAATTGAGAAGAGGAATAGTTAAGTAAAAAGCAAGTTTATTCTCTTAAAGTTTACTTGTTCATATTCTCATCTTTTAGTATTTTTCTATAGAATAGAGTAGTATAGCTTGATACTGCTCTAGTCTAGCAATCTATTTGGTTTAATTAGCTTTCTAATTGAATTTATAGGAGTTTGACTTGGTTTTTCATTTTGAAAGATCTTTAGATCTTTTCTTTGTTAAAATATTTCTATGAAACCCTAGGAACCCCTCTACCTTCTCATATACTTTGTGTCAACTCGAAGTTTACCAACCTCAGTTGATAATTAAATATAAGGTGAATTAATTAAGACATTATTACACCCAAAAATTTTGGCGTCGTTGCTGGGGAGTTGTTCAGTAAGGTAGATTAAGTAGAATTCCTTTATGAAGTTTAGTAATAGGATGGTGGTGGGGGAGCGTTAATACAAGAGGTAAGAACCTGTACATCTGTTATAATAGGTGCCCCCAAATTTGACAGTAGTAGTATTAGTAGTATAGGTTTTCCTTTAGTTTAGTTTTTCATGAACAAACCTAGAGATTCTAAGGGTGGATACGTTAGATCTAATTCTCAAAATATTATCAAAATCCCTACTAACATTTACGGGGGACGAAATACCCCAACTACTAACTCAACAGAAAGGTATCGGCAAACCCACATAGGAAGTAGTTATTCTTGGAGACCTAAATATTTTATTGGAGAAACCATAGACAGGGAGGAAATCCTGGTAGAAAATCCTAAGGATCCCATTGCTGAGGAAATTCAAGAGGGTCAACCTTTGGAAACCCTCAACCCTTTACAAGTGCAGAAACCTAACAATACAACCTTCTGATTAGTAGGGGATCCTAACTTTGTTGATCTTATTGATCTTTCCCAGGTACAAGCCCTCTTTGGTGTCTCAACAAATACAATTATTTCACAGATAGAAACCTCCACAGTAGCACCTACCATTCCTATAGGACCTAATAAAAACATAGTGATTGTAGGAAGATCTCTCTCAAAAAAAAATGTTGGGATGACCCACTATCACCTCGAAAGGAGCCTCCTTAGTACACACTCTTTAGAAATCAAGCCTACATGGAGCGACAAGGAGAGAATGAATATAATGACGAGGTTAAAAATGATGAAGGAGAAGGAGAAAACTGAACTGAGACTACCTTTGGGTTCCCTATTTTATACACTGCACAAGATATAAATATGAAGAATATTCCTCCTTCCTCCTTACCTACTTTTTATGGGAAAAGTAATGGAGAGCTGAACAGATTTTTGTTCGAATTTGACATCCTCTGTAGAAGTTATAACTATCTACGAAAATGCCCATAAATTAAAACTTTTTCTGGCTATACTAAAAGAATCTGCCTTAAGATGGTTCATGGGATTAGGAGAATCTAGCATCAAGACTTGGGAAGATACAAAAACTACATTCTTACGGAAGTACCAAGAGTATTGCAAACCAAGAGACTCTCGAAACGATATCTTTAAGATACAACAACTCCAAGATGAGTGCTTGGAATATTTATCTATACATTAAATAAATATAAACATAATGACCTTCGAGAAGAAGCAGTACGAACACTCTTCCTTAAGGGGATTTCAAAAGACTTGGTAGAAATCCTTAATCTCATTACATCCGACGATATCTCTCATAAAAATTTTGCACAAATCGGGGAGATATGTAGAAATTACTCCAGAAGTAGGGGGAAAGGCAGAAGGAATCTTCGGGAGTCTTATAGTAGCAATCTAAAAGGGAATACTCCTAGTTTAGGAGGAGTCACAAGGATAGAATTAGGAAACCTATTGGAAAATTTTAAAACTGATATTTTAGGAGCAATGGGTTCCCAACTAGATGCATTACAAGATAAGAAAAGACAAGAAAATGAATGAGAAACGATGAGTATCTTCTGTCCAAGATGCAGTACTAAACATCCCCAACATGAATGCCCAATAAATAACATCTCAGTATGTCACATTTGTACAGAAGAGCATCCAATAGATGATTTCCCATCGTTACCAGGGTTATAAGCCATATATAAGAGTGGGGATGTTGGTGAAACATACATGAGGCCTCCTTAGCAACCAAGGGATCACCGCCATATCTGAATTTGTCACCATAGCCTCCACCTTATTACCAACCTTAGCAACCACCTCAATAGTGGAACACTACAAGTTGGCAACATTGGCCACCCCAGTATCCTCCCCCTCCTCATTTTACTCAGCAACAATATTGGCCATAGGGGTGGATGGGACAATCCTACCCCCAACCACCACCTGTCTCTACACCTAATTATCCATATCCTCAGCACTCAGCCAATACCCAACAATTTTTACCAGGGTTTGTGCCTCCAGTTCCCCATATTACACAACAACCTCATCACTTTCAAAATAAAAAACCTCCACAACCTATATTGTTACCTGCACAACCGCTGACCTAATCCAAATAATAAGCCAACTCAAGCCCTTAATAGCGTTGAGTTGCAAACTCTTCCATCCTTTGTTATTAGGACTGTACCTGTACATGAGATACAATTATGATCTGGAAGAGTTATAAATGATAGACGCAAATCATTAGTCATCATTCGTGAAGAAAATGACGAATAAGATTCAAATGAAGTCGTGAATGATGCTATTCTGCAGGATGTGCATAATCCAAATATCCTAGTGCATACCCATCCTCAACAAGAACCCATTCAGGAACAAAGGATTCCTCCATTTCTGGAGTGACTAGAAATAGAAAAACCTGCAGTTCATCCTAAGTATGACATTATGAACGAATTAAAGAATATCTGTGTCAAAATTCCTCTATTACAAGATATTAAGGATATACTAATTTATAGTAAGGTAATAAAGGAATTATGCATTAAACTCCCAGGAAATGTAACGTCCCCAACCCTCCGACCGGTGAAGAGGATGCTACCATGGCCTTAACCATCTGGGAAACCAGCCCCATGAACATGTGAATTCATAAAATACAGAAACAAAATGCATTGAAGTAGAACATACACAGATACATAATTATTTATCATACATATCGGAAGCAACATACATTCATACAAGCATTCAACATGTTCATCACATTCATTAACAGTAAATATGATTGCAGAAGTAAAATAGACAAGATTACTTATCTTATGAAGAACTCGTTCCGCAACCAGTTATGTCATTGCAATATTCCACCCAACCATAGGCTAGCATGCTCCTAAATCTTTCAGCAATGCTGCCACCCCCGAGCTGGGCATGATTCCTCAAGGAATAAGGAACAAGTAGGCTTACACATAGCTAAGGGTACACCAAAACACAGCCAAGCCAACACAGTTGGGTTTATCAGGCCATCAACAAGATAGCCAAGCCAACATGGTCAGGTTTATCAGGCCATCAAGGAGCTGGGAAAGGCTAAATGCTAAGCTGGTGAGCCCATTACAGAGCTAGGAACACCTACGCCAGAACTAGCCTGACTTCTAAGACACCCACACACACCCAACACAAGGAATCAGTGCCTTCTCTGCTACACAGTCCCTCAGGCCCTGACTTCCCTTCCAGTGCTATTCAGGGGTTGTGGAGAAGAAAGCCATCCCTATAGCTCTGTCTGTGTGGTTTCCAAACACACCAGGTTTATCAAGCAAGCCAATCCCCCATCCCTGCTCCCAACACAGTCCGAAGACCAGCCACTGCATACACGAAGTCACACAAGCGATTCACAGCTTGGTTAAGGAAGAAAACTCTTGAGTTGTTCTTGGCCCTATCATGGCCCAAACAACTCCAAAAAAACACTGACCACACTGGGGAAGAAAATAAAGACTCCCAACTTGTGTGTGAGGGAAATTTTCATCAGACCTCTGGAATTTAGATGGAAAACATGCTAGATACCACTCTGTGGAAACGTGAATGACATCCGAAAATGGCTCCCTCTTCCTGGCTGCGTGAGACCAAAACCGAAAAGAAGCTTGTGCATGGGAATCCTCATACTACTGTCCCTACGTGAGGATGAACATACAAGGGAAAGAATGGCATAGTGGAGAGAGTGGCGGTGGTGGTTTTGCTTACCAACGTGAGGGTCAACCTGCTGGTGGAGTGTGCATGTGGGCAAGGACTGCCAGTCCTGCCACACTCCACTCCCAGCCATAACTGCCTCAACTAATCAACAAAACATTCAAGTGGTAGTTGGATAAGACAAGGAAATATGGGCAAATCAAACAGGGTGGTGACATATGGATTCCCACCCCCATAGCCCAAGGTTTTACATCCCCCACCATTATCCTTATGAGAATCATGCCCCTTCTCAATTTAGTTGCCGTGAACATAGCTGGATGGGGTTCATTTTAATTAAAGATGCATATTTACATGATGACAAAACTTAATATATGCCGTATACCACGATAGACCATCAGCAACGATTCCGTTCGCCGAAACTTAACACAACTAAATCGATGGTGGGGATTTTTCCTTTAGCTCCACACCATGATTCATTACAATATATACATCATGTACATTTAATGCAATGGGGTCAAAATCGAGGTGTTACATTCCCCTCCCCCTTCAATAGCACTGTCCTCAGTGATTTACAAAATTTGAACAAAATGCTACACTGGTATCGCCTCAGTGATCCGCAAAATTGAAAAAAAATGGATGTGCCAATCGCATGGCATCCTCCACCTCCCATGTAGCCTCTTCAGGTCCGTAGTGCTCCCATTGCACCTTTACCTGACCTATGGCCAAGTTCCGGAGCATTGTGACCTTCCTGTCGAGGATGCGCATTGGCTCGGTTCAGAACTCTCCCTCTGGTTCCACCTAAATCACATCCCAATTTATCACATGGTTAGGATCATGTACATATTTCTTAAGAAAAGAAACATGAAAAACATTATGAGCTCTAGTACTAGTAGGCAATGCAAGTCTATATGCAACTGGCCCTATTCTTTCAAGCACTTCAAACGTCCCACAATATCTTGGTGACAGCTTGGCACAAATTCCAAGCTTCAAGGAACTCTTCCTTGCCCTCACTCTAAGGTAAACATGATCCCCAACACTGAACTCCCTGTTCACCCTATGCTTATCTGCATAGCTTTTTTGTCTGTCCTGTGCTGATTTCAGATTCTGCCTGATCTTTACAACCTCTTGCTCCATTTCCCTGAGCAATTCTGGTCCAAGCACAATCCTGTTCACTGGATTATCCCAAGTCACATGTGTCCTACACCTTCTCCCATACAAGGATTCATATGGACTCATCCCCAAGGATGTCTGCTGTCCATTGTTATAAGCAAAGTCTACCAAGTGCAAGTAATCTTCCCACTTGGTTGGTTTGTCCATCACGTACATGTGAAGCATATCTTCAAGCACCTGATTAAATCTCTTTGTCTGCACATCTGTCTGAGGATGGTATGCAGTGTTGAAGTTTAGCTTTGTACCCAAATCTGCAAACAACCCCTTCCAAAAATTGGAAGTGAACTTGACATCTCTGTCAGAGACTATTGCCTTCAGCAATCCATGCAATTTGAAAATCTCCTTCATGAAGATCTTTGCAATGTCATCAGTCTTATGTGTAGATTTAACCGGTATAAAATGCACTGCCTTAGTCAACTTGTCTACCACAACCATGATGGAATCATGTTGTCTCCAATTCATCGGCAATCTTGTAATGAAATCCATGGAAATAACTTCCCATTTCCATTCTGGAACTAGCAAAGGCTGCAACAAACCTGCAGGGTGTTGATTCTCAACCTTTACTTGTTGACATTTCATGCACCTGGAAATGTATTCATCCATGTCCTTTTTCATTCTTGGATAGAAGTACTGCTTTCTAGCTGTAGTAATTGTCTTCTGATATCCTGGGTGACCAGAATACAGAGCTTGATGGGTTTCATCCATGACAACTCTCCTCAAATATGCTACGTATGGAATATAAATTCTACCTTTATAAGTGATAGGTTCATCTCCTTCTAATTTATATCCCTCATACCTCTTCTCAAGACCTTACTGTTGCAATTTGTCTTTTACCTGCTCATACAATTCATCTCCAGCAGTATCATTAGCAATCTGCTGGCTCAAATCTAATTGGAAAATACTAAGATATGCCACATGCATTTTCTGCACCTTCCTACTGAGCGCATTAGCTACCTTGTTTTATTTTCCTTTTATGTGCTTGATTTCGAAATCAAACTCACATAAAAATTCCAACCATCTTGCTTTCCTAGCATTTAGAGTAGGCTGATCAAACAAATACTTCAGTCCACAGTGATCTGTTCTGAGCTCAAATATTCTACCCATCAAGTAGTGCCTCCACATCTTGAGAACGTGTACTATGGCTACAAGCTATAGATCATGAGTGGCATAGTTATTCTAATTTTCCTTCAGCTTTCTCGACTTATAACACATTGCGTGGTTGTCCTGCATAAGGACTCCTCCAAGCCCTTGTCCGCATGCATCGGTACACACCACAAAATCTTTCTCTAGATCTGCAACCTTCAATACGGGTGCACTGGTGAGAATATTCTTCATTTGCTGGAAGCTTTCTTCACACCTCGATGTCCATTCAAACTTTATCCCCTTCTTTTGCAAGTAAGTGATGGCATGTGCAACATTGGAGAATCCCTCAATAAACCTCCGATAGTATCCTGTAAGTCCCATAAAAGATCTTACATCTGTCACATTTCTTGGAGTTGGCCAATTCATAATGGCTTCAATCTTTTCAGGGTCCACAGATATACCCTCCTCTGAGATAATGTGACCCAAATACTGAATTCTATCTCTATAGAAGTCACACTTGCTCAGTTTCGCATACAGCTAATGCTCCCTGAGCAATTTCAATGTCAATCTCAAATTCTCTTCATGTTCTTCCTCATTCTTAGAATAAACAAGAATGTCATTAAGGAAAACAAGAACAAACTTGTCCAAATACCTGCTGAAGACACTATTCATAAGGCACATAAATGTAGCTGGTGCATTTGTGAGACCAAATGGTACCACTACAAACTCATAATGCCCATACCTTGTTTTGAAGGCTGTCTTATGAATGTCTTCATCCTTGATTCTCACCTGATGGTAACCAGACCTCAATTCAATCTTGGAAAATACCTTTGCTCCCCTCATTTGATCAAAGAGGTCATCAATCCCAGGAAAAGGATATTTATTCTTCACAGTAACCTTGTTCAATTGTCTGTAATCAATACACAACCTGAGTGTACCATATTTCTTCTTTACAAATAGGACTAGTGCTCCCCAAGGAGACACACTTGACTGGATATACTTCTTTTCCAACAACTCTTGCACTTGCAGCTTCAGCTCCAGCATCTCTAGTGTACTCATCCTGTAGGGTGTCTTGGACACTGGTGCTGCTCCTGGCACAAGTTCAATTGTGAAATCAATGTCCCTCTTTGGAGGAAGCCCTGGAATCTCATCAGGAAACACATCCTTGAATTCCTGTAACACCTGATAGTCCTCTAACCTAGGAGTTTCATCCTCTAATGCCTCCAAAATATGGGCTGCATACAACTAGAAACCCTTCCTACAGAACTTCTTTAACTGCATTGCTGAAATCTTCCTTACTGAAATCACCTTTGGAATGCCTTTCAAAACTACTAGGTTCCCTTCTTCCTTCATGCATTCGAAAGTCTTATTGTAACAGTCAAGCTTTACCTTGTGAGCTTCTAACCAATCCATTCCAATGAGAACATCATAGGACCCAAGCGGTAGAACATTCAGATCTACACAAGTGACCAATCCATCCATGACCAATGGACATTTCTCCACCACTTCACTGGCCTTTCTCTTAGTTCCAGTGGCTAGCTAAACTAACCAAGACTTCCTATGCTTTACTTTCTTAAAAGCACAAATCTCCACTACTCTAGGAGTAATGTAACTGTGAGTAGAACCAGGGTCAATCAAAATAGAAATAGATTGCTCAACAATCTTACCTACTAATTCAACCACAGTTGACTGGTGATCTGCCTGGCGATCCTCTAGTGATGCATAAATCCTAGGGACTACCCTTGCTACTTGACCCACTGTTTCTTCTTCTTGAATGTTATAAGCCGGTCTTGCACTCTCATTCTCGAATGGACAATTTCTGCGCATGTGGGGTCCTCCACATTTCCAACATTGAAGTGGCCCTCTATTCTTTTGTGGATCTTTAGGCTTTTCTCCTGTCACTCCAACTGGTTTACTCACAGCTTGGGATGGTTGCTTCTGCTGATTCTTGAAGTTAGAAGGTTTGAAACCTTTCTTTCTTTGGTCAAACTTCTCATTCTTCTTGTCCTTCCATGCCTTATGGTAATCCGGCTTACCTTTGCTTTGCTCATAGCAATACTTAGCCTTCCTTATTGCTTCTTCAAGAGTTCTAGGTTCATAAAACTCAATTCTATCTTTGTAAGACTGAGGTAATCCACTCAGAAAACGCCAGACCTTTACTTTTTCATCTCTGATGTATCGAACATACCTCAACAGCTCCAAAAACTTATTTGCATATTCTTCCATGGTCCGTTGTCCCAATCTCAGTTCATGGAAATCCTTAATCTTGTCATCATAATACCTGTCAAAGAGGTATTTCTGCTTGAAATACTTCTTGAACTATTTCCACTTAAGTCTCCTTTCACTGATCCTCTTTACTTGCTTGAGGTGTTCCCACCAAATGGATGCTCTTCCATTCAAATTGAATATGGAAACTCTTGCCTTCATGTTTCCCGAATAATCATGCACTTGAAAGTACTTCTTTATCCCAAGAAGACAAGCTTCAGCTTCTTGTCCAGTCCTTACCTCACCATCAAATGTAGGAGGTTTAGCTTTCCTAAATTCATCCAGAGAGTGATCCCTATAGTGCCTTCTTCTTTTCTTATGAGAATATGAACTTGTATCACCACTGGATACTTCAGAATTAGATGATCCACTAGAAGTCCTTCTCCTTCTCCTAGTGCTTCTCTTACTGCCTTCTGTCCTTGATGTACCCCATCCAAAATCTATCTTTCTCTGCAAGTCTGTTAAACTCTGTAACATTGCAGCATTCAATTGATGTTGCTCTTCCTGGGCTTTAATCAAGCTTCTCATGGTGGCTGCAACATCTGACGGTGTTTCTTGGAATCTCCTTCCATTGGACTCAATGTCATCATTCCCATTACAGACATTTTCTCCCATGGCATCTTCTGCTCACTCGTAAGAATCTCGAGCATCATACCCATCATGGGTTCTCATGACTGAACCACCTTTGGATTTACCACACTATTCTTTCTGGAGTACTGCTCTTGGAAGTTATCTAAAGTTCTGCAAATGTGTTCGTAGCAAACTGTTAGATGCACAATATTAATATAAATCAAAATTACTTACCTTATCTTCTGGAAATTCATAAAACAACAATTATGCAAAAACACCGATTTTTTTTTTTCATATTCAGCTCTCTGACCATGGACAGTCTGCTGAAATCTGCTGAAAACTGACTGAAGACAGTTGAAAATTTCTCGAAAAACTACTAAGAAATTATTTTGAAAAACCCAAATTTTCTTAGGCCCAATCGGACCTCTTTCTAGCTATTCTGCCGACACTGTGGTAGTCAAAACAACTACACTTCTGATCTGCATTGGCGACCAAGTTGACTGTGCATCGGGTGCATAGTCCCTTGAGCAGTCACAATGGCAGAAATTGTTCTTACTTCAGCTTCCCCGGGCAAAATTCTAGACTTCCGATCAGCGATGTCAACTACTGCTCATCGGGCATTTCGACGGTTGAAACTTCTAGGTTCTTCCGCTTGTATCGACGACTTACTCGTCTAATTCCTTCCACCGCATCGGGCCTGCAATGGTCTATTATCCCACGTCTGATCGACAATAGCATAACCTGTTAGTCACCCAGCTTTTTGTAACGATGACCAACAATCTCCTTAAGTCTTCCGCAACCGTAAGTCTATCGGCGGTCGGAAGCACTAGTTGCTGCGGCGTCGGAGGGCTAGTTGACTAAGCAGCCACAACGGTGGATTCTCAAACCTTTAACGTACCCGATCGGCGATCCAATCCTCAATAAATTTCCGACGACCTTATACTTAAACAAAATTTTCAAATTTTATTCTCATCGGCTGTCGAAAGTACTAATCACTGTGGCATCGGCGGTTTAAACCTCTATCCATTGAAAGGATAGTTCACTGGCTAGCCGCAACGGTGGATGTTCAATCCACTAACTTCATCCATTGTAGCTCATCGGCAACTGAATTAACTAGGTGTCGAAAATGTGTTCCACTAACCATCGCCGATGGCCGATGACTCCAGGACTTACAGAAATTTTCGAAAATTTTCCTTTAGTCTTCCTTTTCGCCGCTTGATCAACTCAATTCTCTTCTTTTCATCGGCGAAATAGTTCCATCAGCAGCCGCAACGGAGGCCCACCATATTCGATCTTCTTTTGATCGGCAGCCCGATCTACTAATGCTTTCCGATCGATGAACTGATTTTGATCGGCATCAGTAGTCGGAGCTTTTCCTTATTGGAAGACTAGTGCTCTAGGATTTCGCAACGACGGACGCACGAAACACTATCTTTCACCGATCCAAACAGCTAACCATCACCGATCACCGATGGCCTCAATACTTAGACAATTTTTGAAAATTTTTCTCTTCTTCTTTCCACGGAACATAATATCTATCGGTGTTCAGAACCACTAAGTGCTATGTGTCAGCGATCGGAGCAGCAATGGTTGAACTTCTAATCATTGAAGGGCTAGTCCACACGGTAGTCACAATGGCAGACTGACAAACCGCTAACTTCTTCCGTGGTGTCGATGAATCCAACATCTATTTTCCGCCGATGGCCAACGAACACTTAGAAATTTTTTCCTGCAATTTTCTTCCAACTGTCCTCCGTCGGGTGTGTTTCCTCCTAGCTCTTCGCTGCATCAGAGGTTTGTCCCACTAAGTTTTTTGATTAACCTACAGTTCAGACACTTAGACAAAAATTTTGAATTTCCCAGTCATTCACTAATTTCTCCAGGGCAGAAGGCAACATTCCTCTGCTAACTGGTCTTTCATGGCCCATAGAGGCCCATGCTGCAACCTGCAAGCTCTAATACCACACTGTAACATCCTCGACCCTCCAATCAGCGAAGAGGATGCTACCATGGCCTTAACCATCTGGGAAACTAGCCCCATGAACATGTGAATTCATAAAATACATAAACAAAATGCATTGAAGTAGAACATACACAGATACATAATTATTTATCATACACAACGAAAGCAACATACATTCATACAAGCATTCAACATGTTCATCACATTCATTAACAGTAAATATGATTGCAGAAGTAAAATAGACAAGATTACTTATCTTATGAAGAACTCGTTCCGCAACCAGCTACGTCGCTGCAATGTTCCACCCAACCATAGGCTAGCATGCTCCTAAATCTCTCAGCAATGCTACAACCCTTGAGCTGGGCATGATTTTCCAAGGAATAAGGAACAAGCAGTATTACACATAGCCAAGGGTACACCAAAACACAACCGAGCCAACATAGTTGGGTTTATCAAGCCATCAACAAGACAACCAAGCCAACATGGTCAGGTTTATCAGGCCATCAAGGAGATGGGAAAGGCTAAATGATAAGCTGGTGAGCCCATTATAGAGCTAGGAACACCTACACTAGAACTAGCCTGACTTCTAAGACACCCACACACACCCAACACAAGGAATTAGTCCCTTCTCTGCTACACAGTCCCTCAGGCCCTGACATCCCTTCCAGTGCTATTCAGGGGTTGTGGAGAAGAAATCCAACCCTCTAGCTCTGTTTGTGTGGTTTCCAAACACACCAGGTTTATCAAGCAAACCAAGCCCCCATCCCTGCTCCCAACATAGTCTGAAGACCAACCACTACATACACGCAGTCACACAATCGATTCATAGCTTGGTTAAGGAAAACAACTCTTGAGTCGTTCTTGGCCCTATTGTGGCCCAAACGACTCCAAAACAACACAGACCACACTGGGGAAGAAAATGCAGACTCCCAACCTGCGCATGAGGGAAATTTTCATTAGACCTCTGGAATTTAGATGGAAAACATGCTAGATACCACTCCGTGGAAACGTGAATGACATCCAAAAATGGCTCCCTCTTCCTGGCTACGTGAGACCAAAACTAAAAAAGAATCTTGTGCATGGGAATCCTCAGACTACTGTCCCTACATGAGGATTAAAAGACAAGGGAAAGAATGGCGTAGTGGAGAGAGTGGTGGTGGTCGTTTTTCTTACCAACATGAGGGTCAACCTGCTGGTGGAGTGTGCGTGTGGGCAAGGACTTCCAGTCCTACCACACTCCAATCCCAGCCATAACTACCTCAACTACTCAGCAAAACATTCAAGTGGTAGTTGGATAAGACAAGGAAAGATGGGCAAATCAAACAGGGTAGTGACACATGGACTTTCCCCCCCATAGCCCATGGTTTGACATCCCCCACCCTTATCCTTATGAGAATCATGCCCCTTCTCAATTTAGTTTCTGCGAACATAGCTGGTTGGGGTTCATTTTAATTAAAGATGCATATTTACATGATGACAAAACTTAATATATGCCATATACCACGATAGACCATTGGCAACGATTCTATTCACCGAAACATAACACAACTAAATCGATGGTGGGGATTTTGCCTTTAGCTCCACACCATGATTCATTACAATATATACATCATGTACATTTAATGAAATGGGGTTAAAACTGGGATGTTACAGGAAAGAAGCAAAAATACCCTTTCACAATTCATGTTATAGGAGATATGTCTAAATGTATGGCAGATCAATCTCGGATTGTGAAATGTACAAATCTAGGGGCTCCGGTAGTGATTGTGATTGTAAATAATACTGCTATAGATAATACAATTATCGATTTAGGATATGCTTTCAATATGATTACCACCGCAGTTTTAGAAGTTTTACAATTAATACAGTTTCTCTGACCTAGCCCTTCAGTCCTAGAACTAGCAGACCGTACCCCACGGTAAAACCTGTTGGAGTCCTGGACGACATTATTGTTTTAGTAGCTTCATGGGAATACCGCGTCGACTTTATGATCGTCGAATCAAAGGATACTTCTAAAGGACATCCTATTATCTTATGGAGACCATGGTTAGTCACTGCTAATGCCTTTATAGGATGTAGGGATGGGGAAATGACCATTTCAAATGGGTTGTCTACACAGAGACTTATTTTATACCCCCCATCACAACCTGTAATTGAAACCTTTTGGTGGTTAGATTTCCCCTTTGGGGATGAAAATATTGAAGATCTCTTCTTTCCTAGTGATTATTCCTGGGCACTTCAGGAGAAAACTACTGAGAATGTATTAAACCAGTTTGTCTCTTCTACAACTTGTATAGATTTTCCGCAATCTTTTTCCTAACTTGATTAGATATTTGGATATGAGTTTCAAGAAAATATGGCTCTCTCAACATTTTTAGAAACACCATGTGTCTTTGGAATTGAACAGAACATAGGTTTTTACACTATACCTTTTGAAGTTAGCCCTGTAAAGGTTTTACACATAAATCCAGGGTTAACCAAGAGTCAACAAGAACAATTGCTTAAGGTCCTTAAAAACCAATTTAGATCATTTGCATGGGAATACACTGACATGAAAGGTATACACCCTAAAACATGTATTCACCATATATACATGGATCCAACCATTCCACCAGTGAGACAACCTCAGAGGAGGATGAATCCTACTCTAAAAGATATAGTAAAAGAGGACTTATAAAAACTTCTCAATGCTGGTTTCATCTATCCTATCTCTGATAGTAAATGGGTATCCCCTCTAGTGGTAGTCCCAAAGAAAGTCACAGGGAAGTGGCGTATTTGTGTTGATTTCAGAGACTTAAATAAGGTCACTCTTAAAGACTATTTTCCTTTGCCCTTCATTGATCAAATGTTAGATACCCTGTCAAGAAAATAATGCTTTTCCTTTCTTGATGGGTATAGTGGATATAATCAGATTTTAATAGCACCGGAGGATCAAGACAAGACCACTTTTACATGCCCTTGGGGAACATATGCCTATAGAGTTTTTTCCATTTGGATTATGTAATGCACCTGCCACTTTTCAGCGTGCAGTTTTAGGATTATTTGTTGACCTTATACACTACTGTGTAGAGGTGTACATGGATGACTTTACAGCCTATTGTAATAACTTTCAGGAATCCCTTGACAACCTTGAGAAGGTTCTGATTCGATGTCAAGAAACAAACCTGGCCCTTAGTCATGAAAAGTGCAAAATGTTGTTAACAGAAGGTATAGTCTTAGGAAATCATGTTTCCTCCCAAGGAATCAAGGTGGAGCCTGCGAAAATAGAAGTAATTGTTGGCCTTCCTTCTCCAAAAAATAAGAAAGATGTGAGAAGATTTTTGGGTCATGCAGGATATTATCGCCGTTTTATTGAGAATTTTACTAAAATAGCTGCACCGATGTTTAAATTTCTTACAAAGGATGTAGAATTCCAATGGACAGACTCTTGTCAAAGTTCTTTCGAAGTATTAAAAGCTAAATTATCAGTGGCACCACTATTGAGGGGTCCCGATTGGTCCCTTCCCTTTCATATATCTACTGATGCTTCTGATACTGCCATAAGAGGAGTCCTAGGCCAAAAAGAAGGCCCCATTTATTTTATTAGCAAGAATTTGACCCCTGCTGAGCTAAATTATACCGTTACTGAGAAAGAATTTTTGGCAGTAGTCTATTCTATTAATAAATTTCACCATTACATTACAGGGTATGAAGTTTTTGTGCATATAGATCACTCTTCCATCAGATTTTTAATGAATAAACCAATTACTAATGGTAGGATGACTCGGTGGCTTATTTTATTACAAGAATTTAACATTACTATCATCGACCGACCGGGTAAAGAGAATTTAGTAGTAGATTTCCTTTCTCGTATTCAACATGAGGACGATACTAAACCCGTTGATGACACTTTTCCCGATGAACATCTATTTGTTGTACCCATTCAAACCCCTTGGTTCACAGATATTGCCAATTATTTAGCAACTGGGAAATAACTAAATCACTTGTCCCCACCCGAAAAGCTTTGTATTATAGTACAGAGTTCTAACTATTCTTGGGTTGATAAAGATCTCTTTCGTACTGGCCCAGATATTATTATTAGATGATGCATATTAGAAGGTGAAATGACATATATCCTCCATGCAAGCCATGATGGACCATGTGGAGGACATTTTTCTGATAAGCGAACAACATACAAAGTGCTGCATTCTATTTATTACTGGCCGAGCATTTTTAAGGATGCTGCCAAATATGTTAAAGGATGTGATAGTTTCCAAAGAATGGGTAGACCTACGTCTTCTGATCATATGCCCTTATAGCCTCAGGTCATGATAGAGCCATTTGAGAAATGGGATCTAGATTTTGTAGGACCTATTTCTCCCATGTCTTAAAAAAAGAAGAATATCCTAGTTTGCACAAACTATGTTACTAAGTGGGTAGAAGCTAAATCTTTGTTTAGGGCCACATAGAAATCGGTAGTAGAATTCATATATGAAGAAATATTCACTCTATTTGGTGTACCTAGAGAAATTGTTATAGATCAAGGCTCTTAATTCCCTTTTAAGTTAATGAAAGAACTCACCATGAAGTATGGCATTCGACACTGTAATTCCTCACCATATCATCCCCAGGCCAATGGCTAGGTAGAATCAATCAATAAAGTACTGGAAGCCTTCTTAACCAAAACCATTCACTTACATCATAAGGGTGGGGCAAATAGACTTCCAGAGGCTTTGTGGGCCTATAGGATAACATGGAGAAACACCACTGGACATACCCCCTATGAGTTGGTGTATGGTAAACAAGTTCTTTTACCTATCGAATTTCAAGTTAAAACATTTCGTATGGAAGCACAATTAGGCATGAATTTGGATGAAGCACAGAAACAACGAGTGTTACAGATTAATGAATTAGATGAAATTAGACAGGATGCACTACAAATAACCATGTTAATACAGAATCAACGAAAGAAATGGCATGATAAATTTATAAAGCAAAAACAATTTAATACTGGATATTGGTCATTGCTATTTGACTCAATATACAAAAATTTTAAAGGAAAATTAACTACTCGTTGGATTGGTCCATATGAAGTAGTTACAACTTTTGATAACGGGTCAGTAGAAATTAAGACAATTGATGATTCACAAATTTCCTTTGTAGTAAATGGACATAGAATTAGACTTTACCACCAACCAACATCTAAACAGGATTTCGTACAGAATGTTTTACAACAGAGAGAAATGGAATTGGTTAAAGAGGAAGTCATTCCTCCTCCTCTTGATCCTTAACAGTTATTTTGGTTTGTCACTATTTGTATATAAATGTAAATATGATTGTGTTTTCCTGAATAAGTAAGAGACATTTCTAACAAATTAACTGCATTTATATTGAAGTTTCATTTCTATGACCATTTGTTGTATTTTTTTCAAATTAAAGCAGAAAGACTCTTTTCCCTTTTTCTTATGAATTTTTAGATGTTTTATTAAGAATAAATATGAATCATCTAACAAGTGGGGTTGCAGTTTGATTACAAATATTTTATTTCTATAAGCAGATTATGAAGTATTATTTGAAAAAAGGGTAGTACTTTAAAAGATTTATGATATATCTTCACTCTTTCTTTTTGGTTACTATCAAAATTGAAGTTTATAGTACAATTGAAGAATTTCTTGTATATCATCCTTAACCACTTATTTTATGATTTGTTATGCATTTATATATGGTATTTTGATTCAGACATGTACATTTTTTATTTAATAAGAACAGTTGCTTGGAAGACCTACTCTAATGATCATATTCTTCAGATTCTTATACCTGTGGATTACTAGTTCATCCTATACCTATTATCAAAACTTGCCTCTTAAGAATTTTTGTGGCAACTCGAAAGTAACTGAAATTTCTGCTTGTGGGGTACATTACTTATCATTTCATGAAGAAGATAGATTGAAAGGTCAAAGAACAACTTTAAGTTCTTCTCTTTTGACATGATCCATAATTAAGGCCATTATAAAAACTACTTGTAAGATTTGTTATAAATTTGGATTATGTGTTTAGTAGGCTTAGCACGCTCTAGTACCAACGGACTTGCATAAACTTAAAATAATTATATGAAGCAAACCCGTCGGGGTACTGAACAGGTCTGCTGGCATCGGGTCAATGCTAAGTAATATCTGAAAACAAGGAAGTTCGGTAAATGCAAGTAAACCCGTTAGGGTACTAAATAGGCTCGCTGGCAGTGGGGCTATGCTTGCATGGTACCCAGATAAACCCATTGTGGTACTGAACAAGCCTGCTGGCAGTGGGGAAATATCAGGTAAAAGAGATCTGGTTAATGCACTACTATGCACATGGTTCATTTAAAACGATAATATTAGAATATATAAATACATGTGTAGGCCAATTGTTTATGATGTCATTAGAGAATGGCTGTAAGTTGGACTTGGATCCGGCCATCTAATTCAATCAATACCTAGGATATGATTATCCTAGAAATGGAACCCATATCTGTAAAATATCACAAACTCTAGGGTAAACTCAAAATATTCTTAAGATGACAAGACATCCTTACAATGAGGCATGGATGACTAGTTTTTCCTATGGCATTTTCCAATTATACTATCATTATTCACTTGATCTTTCTAAACACTATTATTTTTGATAAATGTACATATCTGAATCATTTCCATTTTCCTAGTTCGTTTTTTTTTCGTGCATAAATGATCCCAGCATGATAAGACTTTGTATTAAGTTAATTTGAAATTACTTAGTTTTTCTTGTATGGCTTGAGGACACGCCATATATTTGGTTTGGGGGAGGAAGAGTATGCTGTGAAGATTATACTGTTTTTATTTTTTTGACTATTTATATAAAATTTTATTTATCTTTGACAAATGACAAATATTTTCAGGATAATTAGCAGCAATCCGATCCAACATAAAGCATGTTTTTATAGAAAAAAATATATATGAAGGATCATATGCAGGACCATATGAAGGGTTGAATGCTGGTTTGAATGAAATTCCAAATGACGATTTGAATAAAAACTGTGATATTATAGCAATAGTGATTATGTCGAGGTGTTAGCTTAATTTTGTTTGGGAAAAAAGTTAAAATTGGTTGATTCATACCATGATTATTAAGTCACCTTTACAAGGCCATTATGAATAATATCGACCTATGATGTTGTACATTTGTGATCTCATTTTACCCCCATATGGATTTGATATGACCTTATGACCTTTTCAGTCATCATGACTCTACCACCACCCCTATCCTCTTACCAATCACACGTGTAAAATATCAAATAAGTCGATCATCTTGTGATCATGAATGTGGTTTATACATTCATATTAAGTCATATGTTCAACCTATCCAAAGTTTTACTTTGTACATGGTTGAACTGATTTCAACCTTATGAACTCATTAAAATAGGCGTCCTTGATGGCACACGTCTCAATATTAGCCATAATGGCACGATCGACTAAAAAGTCCTGATCCTTTTGCATGATCATTTGCTTGGTTGAATGAGGCATGTTTTAAATCGGCACCATGTGAACTTCTACTCTATCACTCTTACTTACCGTTATCCCTGTAGAGTGTGTTAGCCACCTTCTTCCTCTACTCCCTGTAGAATCTATATCCTAGTCTCTGCTTGAACCATTCCGAATCGTTTTGAGCTTGAGAGCTACCAAGATTTATTTCAAATGCCAGAGTTTCGGGAGTGCTAAGAGGTATTTTTCCATGCTTGCTAGAACCTGTTCCTTCACCTACTGCAATGGTATGATGAGGAAATCTCCCTTCTTTTTACGATAAGATTTGATGGAAAGATGGAAAGGGTTGGCAATCTTATCTTCCCAGTAACTAAGGAATCTATCGTGCTCGCAGCCAAGATTCCTAGAGAGGGAACTCGGTGGCATAAGCACTGGTTTTTTCCGTAGAAATATCACAACTTCGTCCTTAAACCAGAATATCGGCATGTCATAGGTTTCAAAGGTTTCCATCGAAACTGGATTAAGCTAGAGTACATCAATCCTTTGACTGTCATAATCCATCTAATCACTTTTGAAGGTAAGTTCAGTGTATTTAAATCCTGCCATATCCATTTTCTAGTGCATTTTGTCGATCATAAATTTCTTAATTTCCCTTTCTATTTTCTTATAAGTCTAGAGAAGATGTCGAGCCAGGTTAAGAAAAATACCATTAACCCTAAGGGTAACCTGTATCATCATAGTTTGATTAAAATATTGATTCTAGATCATCTTAAAGAGAGGAACCAATATTGGGATACCTTCATGTTTAAAGTTCTTAACCCCCATCTAAATATCCAAAAACGCCCTCGACATCTTCATAATCATGATTCCAGTCAATCCCCATCTGTAGAGAAGGAAATCCCCAACGTTCCTCATCTCAATCAAGAGACATCGGAGGCGAGTCCGTCCACTCATACCACCCCTGTTATCCCTGCTCAATTTGTACCCTTATCATGACCTTGCACCAAAAAGCAGAAGGAAAAATTTGTCCAGTCCATAGCTCAGCCTAGTGTCCAGACCATGGTACAACCTGATGTTTATACTGATCATCTAGATGGTATGGACAAAGTGTATAACCCTGATCCAGACTCACCTTTGCTAGCATTATCCCATGTCTCGGCTGAATTGCTAAAGGATGTTGATCATGAAAATGTTGCTGCACCTACACGGGATATGAGTCATGACAGACACATTCCTTCTGTTGATCTCGATTTTCCATCAAGGGAGATGAATCCCCCACAAGAGTCTGAGCAACCTACAGAGCCATCTACTCTGCATCAACTCACAGTAGATCAATTAAATCAGGATTTGGATAAATCAGTAAGCCAAAATGAAGAGTATGTTAAGATAATTGCAAGTCTTCGGGAAGAGAATAAAGATTTGTGCTTGCAAGTTAAGACCATTGAAGAGCTCAACAAGGGAATCGATCTATCACATAGGTCTCAATAGGAGAGGCGTGCTATTTTGAAATCACAGGCTCAAAAATTGAATTTTAAAACCCCTATTTCGTCAACCAAGTCGAAGGCAGCTGCCTACGCAACTCAGCCTTTTTCATAATGCATCATTGTTTTGCTCAGTGGGACCTAGCATTTCTTCGGTTTGGGGGAATGTTGATCCCAGTTTTGTTACCATTTTTGGCTGATAATTTACATGTTTGACATATGTTTTGTCACTTTTTGACATATTTTATGTCATGTAGCTCACTATTCAGACTCAGGTACGACTATATTTTAGGTTTATGAAAGTTCTTGTTCATTCTTGTTACTTCATGATTTTATTAGTTAAATTTATGATATTTGATATATGTTTGATGCTTAATTCACTATTGCAAACTATAACCCTCAATGATCCAATGAGTAGACAACGCATCCACCCTAGATATGCGTAGAGCATATCCATCTCATTGTCCAACTCACCATTCATTTCGCCAAACTAACCGTGCACTATTGATGGTAGATTCCTGGGTGTTAAAGCATGGAAACTGCCTATTGTCCATGTGTATGGGTGATAGCATGATATTCATTCTAGAATACTCGCTAGTGTCCTCCTCTACTCGACACCGTAACACCAATCCACGCTAAGAAGGATCCTCATGCCACATCACGCACCATGAAGAACTAACGCACGATAAAGGAGGAAGAAGCATTGTGTGTTGGCTCTTGATCAGTTAGTTGTCATAAAGGTTGACTAAATTTAGAGAGCAGTCAACCACTAAAGGGTCGACCTGCTCACCTTTGTAAAAATTATATATATAAGCCTCTACGCGGGTGCTTAGTTAGCCAGTTTTATGCTTGTAATCAATCGTTGTTGAAGAACTCTGTAATATTGTTTCTCAATTTAATGGAAGCTATGTTCATGCTATATATGATCGTGTTCGTGTAAAGTGTTTAGCGAGTTATAACTTTGATTGTTGGGAGGGACCCTCATCAACCAGAGGTTTCATTCTTATGTGTATTTTCCTATAAATATTTCTTTGCATTAGCTTAACTTCATTTATAATTTGTTATGCAATTTGGTTTTTTGCAATTACTTGTTTCCAGTAGCATATATTACCTTATAATGATGTGTTTTTAAAGTAGTTTCATTTCCAGAGATAATTAACCAGTTACACGCATAACTTTGCTTTCAGTTTGTTTTCCAGCTTTCCTTCCAGTCTTATGTTTGGTTTCATTGTTGCAATTAGATAGAAATTAGTTAGTTTAATTTTGTAGGTTTAGTTTTGTTATAGTTAGGTTTTATTTTATCTAAGTTTTAGATTTAGTTCAATCATATTTCAATTTGTTTTATGATAGGAAGCAGTTTATTTTTATAGATTAGTATAAGTTATCTTTTTATAGTAGATTCAGTCTGATTTACTTCTGTAAATTCATTTAGTATATTTCAATTTGTTTAAAAATGCAATATATAATGATGTTTTTATAATTATGAATTAATTTAATTTACTTTAATGTTGAATTTGATCGATAGGTAGGATTGCTTATGCATTTTTGCTATCATGTGCATGAATCAACTCATTATTGAAATCATTTAGATTAACCATTTCTTAAAAATTCTAGTATTTTTTTGTATACAGACTGTCATTCAAACAGCCTGTTTAGCATGTTGTTCAGACCTTCCTTCCAGTATCTTATCTCGCCTTTCATTCAGCCTTTAGTGTTTTTAATCTGTTTTAAGCCTGTTTCTTTATCTTTTTTATTATATTTTGACTGTGGTAGATAGATAATAGTTATATTTTTTATTGAAGCCTTAGATTAGCCTGTTTAAAGTATTAATTAAATTTTTAATTCTTATTTTTATTTTTACCTTATGTTTTGAGTTATGTCTTGTGTTTTGGTTTATTGCGGTTTTTTATTTCTTTCTTCAGTATTGTTGAGATACCTTGTAATCATATCTTTGGTTTGGATTGATTTATCCTTTTGTATAGAGAGTTTAGGGTTAGATATGTTAATGTTAGGAAAGTACACTAGCACTTTGTAGATTAGTTATAGTAGCAGGACCTTTTTCTTTCACTGTGTGATTACTGAAGAGACTTAGAGAGTAGGACTTAAAAGAGTTGTCTTTATTAAGTTTTCTACTTGCTTCTTCTTTATTAAGTTTTATACTTGCTTCTTCTTTTATTAAGTTTTATACTTGCTTCTTTTATTAAGATCTGTTATTTGTCTATAAGCTATATTTTCTTTACATCTGAATTGGTTATAAGTTAGAATCATTTGCTTATGGAATAAAACACCATGTTTAACATTACCTGTAATTGGACTTTCCTTAGTTTGCACATATTTGTAGAAGTTAAGTTTGATTTGATTCCATTTAGTTTCTTTACTTCATTTGAAATCCATTTTGACACCACTCCTCCTCAAGTTCCGATCACAGTAAATGCATATCCACAAAACAACCAAGGAGAGTGGAATTAGATAACTGTATGTACATTTGTTAATTATATGAATAGCTTAAGTTGTTGAATTTGCAAAAGTGTTTCTAGCTGTTGTAATTTCATTATAATGCATTGCATAGTTAATCTCTGAAGTTTTTTATAAATCTTTCTTAAATTAAGAAGAGGAATAGTTAAGTAAAAATGAAGTTTATTCTCTTAAAGTTTACTTGTTCATATTCTTATCTTTCAGTATTTGTCTATAGAATAGAGTAGTATAGATTGATACAACTTTAGTCTAGAAATCTGTTTGGTTTAATTACCTTTCTAATTGAATTTATAGGAGTTTGACTCGGTTTTTCATTTTGAAACATCTTTCGATCTTTTCTTTGTTAAAATATTTCTATGACACCCTAGGAACCCCTCTACCTTCGCATATACTTTGTGTCAACTCGAATTTTACCTATCTCGGTCAATAATTAAATATTAGGTGAATTAATTAAGACATTATAACACCCAACATAAAGATTTTCGATTTTCCTCCGGTTTGCTCAGCCGATGCATCGGCAAAATTTTCTCTTAAATCTGCCGATTTCCATACTTAGAATAATTTTTTGGAAAATTTTCTTTCTTCCCATTGGCTCGACTCACCTGACAGTCATCGAATCAATTCTCAAATTCCACCCTCCGTTGCGGCTGAAACTACCAAAATCTTCTGATGTGCATCGACAGAACTCAGTCGACGTATCGGCAAAATTCTCTTATTTCTGCCGATTTCAATACTTAGAAAAAATTTTTGAATTTATTTTTTCCTTTCTTCCCGTTAGCTCAACTCATCCAATACGCATCGGCTCACATCCCCATTCCTTGCTGACATGCATCGGCTCACTTCGGCAATCTTAGCCGACATGCCCATACATAGAGAATTTTCAAAAAAAATTCTTGTCTTTTCTTTTGCCATCGGTGGAAATATTAGCTTCCACCTGGCATGTATCAGCTCGCATCAGATAATCCCTGCGAACATGCTTTGGCTCCACTTCATCTAACTAAGCCGATAGGCTATTTTTCATACTTTGAATTAATTTTTTTTTATCTTGTCTGTTGCTTTTCTGCTGAACAAATAGGTGGATTTCTCATGGCCCTTTGAGGCCCAAAGCTACAACATCAACTATGATACCACACTGTCATGCCCCCACGCGACTACCCGAGAGGGAACACAAGCATGATGCGATCTAATCCAGGAAGCTAGCTCCATTTACATAAATATAAAATGCATTGAACTTAAACATACACAGATGCATAAAATGTTAACATACAATGGAAGCAAAATTCATTCATTCATAGCCTTTAACATGTTCATCTTAATTCATTAGCAAATATAAATACATAGATTTAAATACAAGAATACTTATCTTGGAAGAATATTGTCCCACACCCAGCTATGTCGCTACAACGTGCCACCCAACCATAGGCCAGTGTGCTCATCAATCACTCAACAGCACTTCCACCCCCGAGCTGGGCATGATTCCCACAAGGAATAAGGGAACACTACTAGACTCACACATAGCCAATGATTCAACAAAAAATCAGTCAATCTAACATAGTTGGGTTTATCAGGATGCAAAGGAGCTAGAAAGGAAGACTGGTAAGCTAGTGAGCTCAACCCCAGAGCTATGGACACCTACACCAGATCTAGCCTAAATTATAAAACATCTACACACCCAACACAAGGAAGCATCCCCTTCTCTACTACACAGTCCCTCAGGCTATGCCTTCCCTTCCGGTGCAATTCAGGGTGTGAAAAGAAGAAAACTATTCCCCTAGATTTGTTTGTGAGGTTCCTTCTCACACTAATTTTACCAAGCTAGTCAGATCCCATTTCCACTCGTAAACCAGTTCAGAGACCAAACAAAATATGCATACATAACAATTACAGTTATGGGCATTGAAGGAAAACATCATAGAGGACAAAATCAGAAATGGAAAATGGGTAAAACAAACCCTTGACAGAAATTCGATTTCCAGAATTTTTCTATGGCTTCACGTGGGAAAAAATGACTCTTTCAGTCCCTAAATTAGTGGCTATGTCCCCCATTGGATGTGCAACCTTGGAAACAAAAAATTCCCCAATCATGGAGACGTGGAAACAACACAAAAACTCCCAAGAGTGATCCCATCCACTGAACATGAACAAAAACACTTCCCAACCATGGGAAAAATTAAGAACACTGCAAAAAATGTGAATGCAGAATGCCAACAGCTCCAAAAAACGCGGGGAAGACAACAACCTAAATGCATGAGGGAATGGGAAACATTTTTGGGAAATAAATTTCCCCATAAGTCAAGATCATGTTTCCCAAAAACTGATGGCTTCTCCAACTTGAATTTGGGTCTTCATACCTTTCCCATCCCATGCAATAACCAACTCAACCAATTTCTTGCAGTAATAAATGATTGGGTGAATAAGACAAGAAAGGTAGTTGACAGTTTTGATGGGTTCTCCCTTTGACATTTTTCTTTTCCCCATTGGCCCAAAGTTTTGAATATCCTCCCCCCTTATCCTTAGGAAATCATGCCCCATATCATTATTTTTTGCATTGACATAGCTGGTTGTGGGTTTTTAATTAAATTGCATATTTACATGCTGGCAAAAATTATAATGTGTCGGCTAGCATAAAATACCATTGGCAATGATTTTTAATCGCCGAAACATAAAAGGCTAAATCAATGGTGGGGATTTTCCTTTAGCTCCACACCATGATTAATTACAATACATACATCATATACATTTAATGCAAACGGGGTCAAAACCGGGGTGTTACAGTATTAAATTCATTTAAATGGTCAGCAACAGATCCACCTTCTGACATATTCGTATTAAATAAACGCTTCATTAAAAATACCTTGTTGGAAGAAGAGGGTTTTTCATAGAGCTTATCCAATGCTCTCATCACACCCTCCATTGTCTTTTCTTTTGAAACATTGAAAACCATTGACGAAGCCAGGAAAAACCGTATTGTTCCTAGTGCCTTTTTTTCAAGAACCTCCCATTCTTTGTCCTTCGTAGTTTCCAGTTGTTTTTCTTTGTCTCCCAATGGTAGGAACAGATCCTTTTGATACAGAGAGTCCTCCATTTTCATCTTCAATAACTGGAAGTTTTGGCCATTAAATTTCTTGACCCTAAACTTTGTTTCTTTTGCCGATGATCCCATTCGAACCAGTAACCCTTCTTTTCTGTGAGTTTACTATCCAAATAGACCTTTGGATATGATACCAATTGTAAGAAAATAGGATTGTAGAGCAATAACAATTAAACAATTAAACAAGATGCAAGTATTAAACACATTACAAGAGAGACACATAAATATTGTGGTTCACCCAAGATGGGCTACATCCACACATAAATTGCTAGTCCTTTATTATTATATCATCGAAAAAAATGAAGGGATACACTGTGCAACACACCCGTTGCACTTCCTCTTCACTCTCTCAAAGTCTCTCTCACATAATCACATAGATCATTTTACAATGCTACAATACAATACACAACCATATTACAATGCTTTCCTTTTATAGGGGAATTGCCATGGGAAAATACCACGAGTCACCCAATACCATGGGACCGTAAATGATGCCCCCATGGACCCCCCTACTAGGATGAGTGCACAATAAAATTGGGATAAAAACACAACTAAAAAATAACATATCTGATTTAGGAAGATCAGGCTCCACAACCAACACACTTTTAGGTCTTACCTTTGATGCCAAAGATGTACGTAGAGTCATAGGTATGTCGTAGCCTCAAGTCTGTTATGGATCTTACACTTCTTCCTCATCTTTATAAATAAACCGATACTATTCCTCTTCATCTCAAGACTCCTCATTGAGCTGTGGTGCTAACTCATAGCCCCCTCTTCTGGTCGCACTAAAACTCTCTATCCTCGTCACAGTCCTTCTCTTCTTATTTGACTAGAACATTTTCCCACTCCTTAGGTGTCCACCCTCTTCATCAGTCTCTCTATTATATTGGAACATATTAGCTCATTCTACCCATATTTTCCAGACCTTCTTCCCATCACTACTCATTCCCTCTGTGCACAATGATTCACTCATTAGACTCCATCCACAAAATTCCTTTTTCACATACCAACATTTTGATCCACGATTTTGAGGATTTCAGGTATCTACCCTTGGGGCCTCAAAAAAATTATCTTTCAGCTTCATTATATGACTTAATAGTATCCAAAACGATCTCAGTAATAAACCCTTCTAAAATGATATTGACCCAAAATTTGATGGCCCTTGATATGGTGTTATTAACACACTCTAGTCACTAAACCAATTGAGGTGTCCAAGTCCTAGGTTCACCTCCTTGAAATTTTTTACTCTAAAGTTATAGTCTTTCCAGCCATTCATATAATATATTATAGAATTCACTAAAGAAAATCTCATGGATATCCAAATAAACGTACCTTCCTAACCATTCTCCTGGAGTCAGTCATGAACCCCTACTTTCTTCTTGAGAAAATTCTCAAGCCTTTTGATCTACCCAATCCTGAATCTCAGAATTCATCGGGTTCCAAAAATGTCCCCTTCATGTTGACCTCGGTCTTGGAAATGGAACCATTTGTTGGCTCAATCTTTACTAACCCAAGTTCTAATTTGACCAGACCAACAAAAACCCAAGGTACTGACTTGGAAGAGTTTAACCCTATCGACAACACCTATGAAGCAAGTGAGGTCTCACCTGAGATACCTATAGGAGCTACAGAAACCATTTTTCTGTAGTAAATAAGGGGATCTTCTCTTGATAGACATCGACATAAAGAACATCAACATAATGACTACCATGATAATATATTACATTCCATTCATTACCTTAAACATATTCATAAAGCCCACTCGAGATTTCTCAATTAGTTTACTTGTTCAGAAATTAACAAATGATCACAGATTGTAGCAATACACAAGACAACATACACATTCATCATGCACCATTCAACACAAGAAATTTAACATGAAAACCAAAAATTATAAAAACTGTAAAAGAGATCGTTAATTATAAAGAGTCTTCATTCAAAAACTTTGGTCTACATGCACATCCTACAAACATTTCTCCATAGTCCCCACTACATCGAATCCACACACACAGCTTGTGGATTGATAGTAGACTCACAACTCTTATTCATCTTCAACATAATAGTACAAAATCATTCTATCGATATTACAAACTTGTTCTTACACAAAATTTTCTTTAACCCACCCAAAAAAATCCCAATCCATTATATTTTTATAGGCTCTACTGGTCGATTTTACATCCCATGCCCACTACCCAAAAAATAGACAATCCTTCTAACTAACTCATTGAATTTTCCATTGGACTCCATCAAAATAATTAATTTTCCAAAATTTTTGCAACTGACTGTTTCAACACCCACTCCATCGTAACACCGTTAATACCTCGACCAAGTTCCAAGACTTAAATACCAAAATTAATCAAAACTTACCTAGGGCCAAGAATCCCTATTAATCTACTGGTGTTGGTGTTTCAAAGATACACACTAGTGCTTATAGTACCATATGCACCACGATGTCCCTATAAAATTAACGATGATAATAACAACTAATGGATTGTACCAATGATTCTCATTGTGAGGAATTGATCCAACCATTGCATTGTAACCCTAATATTGGTATTTTTTCATGCCTTCCTCCAACACCTCCAACGTTTCTTTGTATACTCCAAACTACCATTCGACTATCCTCATCATGGTGCTTCAGATACATGTTATTACCTATTGCAAGTTGCAGATGCCTCATGTGCATGCTACATTGAGAGGCCACATGTGTGTTTCCATTCACGTGGTTCAAAATTGTGTGCAAATGCTATTCACTAGAATTACCTATGTGTGCTATAGAACACAATTGAAGTTTCCCACCATCCTTACAGACAATTGAAGTTGTGGAAGAAGGACGATAGTAGAAAAAGACATGTATAATTCCATGGGAAAATATCATAAAGAATAACATAAATAAGAAAAATATAAATTTCTTTAATCTACTCATTTCATTATTGCACATTTCAATATTGGTGTAAATGAATTTGTTCAATACTTAATTTTATTCTTGGAGAGATACTTGGTTTCTTGACATTGGTACTACCTACCACATGACTTTTAGGAAATGCTTATTTGAATAATTAAATGAAAATATAGAAGGTATAGTATACTTTGTACTTAAATCCAACCTCAAACCTATGGGAATTAACACCATCAAGCTCAAATTGCCTAAATTTTCAGACTTCTACTGCATAATGTTCTCTATATTCTAGATTTGCAAAGGAACCTATTGTCTCTTGTGCACGCTCGGTAGCAAAGCCTTTCCTTTCACAATGTTGATGGAAAAGCTGAGATAAGAAGATCCCTTGAAAACCAATTCATCATGATTGTATTGGATATGAGAGATTGTTGAAGCTAAAAGGGATATATACAAGGGCACATAATTTTACATACCTCTCCTAGCCTTATGCAGGTGCATTGTCATCTAGTCTTTTATGGCATGATAGATACGGGCATATAATTTATGATAGCCTTTGTTTGTTGAAGAATAATGGTGTTTTTGGTGTTCCCATAATTACAAGGAATTTGAAGCAATGAAATGCATGTATCCTTGGAAAACATTATAAGCAACATTTTCATGATTCCACTTCTAAAACATGTAGAAAACTAGAGTTGATACATTCTGATTTGTTGATTTGTTTGTCCCCGCGCCTATTTTTTCTGTTAATTGAAATACATATATTATGCCTTTGATTAATTATTACACTAGGAATATTGGGTTTATTTATGGAAGCACATATTTGAAGCATTTGAAATATTTACAAATATTCATGTATGGATTGAAAATGAAGTAGAATCTCATATTGGCAGTCTTCATAGTGATAATAGAAATGAATATACTTCCAATGAATTTGAAAATTATCTTTTACAACATGGGATTATGCATTGTTGTGGGAAATTATGCACAAAGGTGTGCAACCTCTCCCTATGGAAGCCTTTGAGGTTGTTGAAAAGACCTAGTATTGTAAAATAGAGAGAAAATGTGATAACCCCAAAGTAGATCCTGCAAGCTCTTATTAGTAAAACAAAACAAAACAAAAACTAAAATAACTTAAAATAAACAAAGGGAAAGAAGGGATGAAAACCATAACGAGAAACCAATGCAAGAACCACTTTAGATTGCCTAATGGTCAACCAAATACATCTAGAGTCACCTAGGAGGTGTGACCCAATTTCCCTATGAAGGTATATTTTGTCCACACTAGATTGTAGAAATCTTGAAGAACAAATGGGAGAAACACTTTCCCCTTGGAGGAAGGAGGCAAGGGAGTTTGGAGAATGCTAATAGGTGTGGAAGATATGGGATAATAAGAATATCTAATACAAATCTACTAGCATAAACTAGCTCTAGATTTCTTTTAAAATATGCATGCTCGTGGCTTCCTTTTATATGACAAGAGGTGTCCAAGAAACAACTAGATCTGAGTGTGAACCCCATCACCTCATGAATTAGTGTCAATGTACACAATGGGGGATATTGAATGCTCACCCATTATGTTGAGAATACAAGTTCAAATTTGTAATGGAAAGGAGATTTCATGAGCCTTTAATGTGAAGGTGGTGGTTGATATCCTGTTGTTTTGACAGTTTCTTAGATATTGTAGGGAAATCAACACAGGTGTAGCACATGCATAGAACTAGTAATGTGCACACTAATGCACATAAGATGTGTTTTAACTACATAACCTTGTATTTTTTACTATTCTTTGGCACTTATGAATCATGTTGCTTTCTGGATCTCGATGAGGATGTCTTCAGTGTGATCCATGATATATGTTGATGACACCTTATTGTGAAAATTGCAAAACTGTAACATATGTGTGATATTTGAGTATTAAGAAATGCCACTTGATGTATGAGGTTTGAAGGATACTGTAGGGCCGATAACACGTCATCGTTTATTTTGGTCTCTCCTTTTTTTTGAAATCCTTGAAGAAAATGTGGACTAATAGAGTCCTCCTATGGAGGAATATTACTGGTTAAGCGATAAGAAAGAATGGTGTTTTATACAAACGAGGTGGGTATACCCATGCTTATGAAGATCTTCTGAAGTGGATACAAAATGAGGAGACTGAGGGGCCACCTCCTAGAACTATTGGTACATGGATGAAGTTGGCTTCAATCCATGTGAGAGTAAATGAACCTAGAAATGATGTTAATAGTGTTGAATAAGCTAAACTGATGAAGATCATGAGAATCCCTTGGGTGTGGGGGACCAGAATGTTGGTGAGGTCATTGAATGAGGGACTTCACTATACTATATGTGTTGATATCATGATTTGAAAATGTGATCATTTCTATCGTTGAGATGTATGACTCTCATTAATGTGATAGAGGTTTTGATGTCGAGCATAGAGGATACTATTAAGTTAGGGAGCACTAATGACTCTCCCTACTTAGTTCGAGGCAATCCCGTATGTTGATTGAAAGGGATCCCAAGGTACCATTGTAATCACCACAAATATCAGAATATGGTGATTTGATGTCAATGAGAGATGAAGTACATGATAAGATGAGGGTCTTATAATGCAAACCAAGATCATTTTGTAACCAAGTGTAATAATCACCGACCTGACACAAGATAGGTTGGTAAGCACGGGGCTTATAACTTCCTATTATTGATGTAAAATTTGGGGAGTAAGCGATGACAACATTCTTCAAAATGTTGGGATAGAGTGTAACATAGGGAAATCAACTATAGATGAAGGGATTTTTGGGAGACACAATATTGAGGGTAATGGTGGATGACAAGCTTGACCATGCTGTTAGTATAAAGACTCAATGAAATCGGTCAAAGGCGACCAAGGGGTTGTTGCCAAAAGAATGGGGTGGTTCCCATGGTTTTGAGTGGATTAGGGAACTTGTTGTACATAAAGAATAATTGGTGGGGTCCCCATGCTTTTAAGTGTATCGGAGGAACAATTTGATGATGAGTGGGATTCCGATAGTTTTTTGTTAGTCAAGGAATCAGTTTTGATGACGGATGTAGTTCCCACGGATTTTAGTGAGTTGGGGAACTTTTTCCATGATGTTGTGATGGGTGTTTGCAAATGTGAAGATGGGTGCACCATGAATCAATGCCATGCAGAGTGTTCCTAATGGGAATAACTGAATAGAATTTGTATCTCCAGAGGGAAGAGGACCCTTCGTTTTCTTTGCGGTGGTGATTATACAAAGAATATTGCAGATGGTGAATTGCTCATGGGTGTATGAGTGGTCAATTTTGACCTATATCATAACATGTGTCGATTAATTAGATGGAATCAATTGTTAAAGGTGGGATAGGAAATGTACAATTATAAAATGATGAACTAGGGGGTGATATTTTGAACATGGGTCAAATTCCTTGGAGTTGTGGGGTTTTGACATCATGAGTGCCAAACTATGAGGGGGTTTACAACATTGTGCACACCCATGGGGGAAAACATGTTATTCTCACTTTTGACGTTAATGGAACATCATGATTTAGAATGAGGACCCTATGGTTATTAGTAGTAGTACTAGTAAATGGAATGTAAATAGAGGGAAAATGTTGCCTATATGACAGTGTCGGGGTGATACCTATGATAGGAATCATGTACCATTGTTGATGGAGGTTGAAAATATTCATGTTTTGGTTGGAATCATAAACACACGATGTGAATACCCAAGTGTAGTAGAGGACATAACAAAAGTATTGAGAATGCTTAAAGAAGAACGCAAACATATGGTGCACTGGTCGTGTGCACAAAAGTAGGTTCCAGATGAAATTTTCTGGATTGAAGAGTGACAAGTTTCACTTTGTAGATATCAATGCGCTCATCATTAAACAAAGTTATAGTTTGGTCATGGCGAAGGTTTGAAAATGGGGCCAAATCTTTATAAATAGGGGTGGGGACCACTTTTGAAAATAATTTGTTTGGTTTGATTTTTGAGCTCCAAAAGGCATTTTTATTGATTTTGAGAGATATGTGCATCTGTTTTCCTAGCAAAAAGATATAGGTAAGCCTAAACCTTATACTCTTTGTTTTCATCTGTGTAGTCTTAAGGTTAGGTGGACCCACTACCTGTATGGTCATTTTTTATGGTTAAAAATTGATTGCACTAGTATTTGAAATTCTCACACAAGACAACGCGAGAAAATTGATTATTGCACGCTACCCTGGTGTGCAACAATGGATATAAATTCATGAGGCATGTTATGTGCACGATTCAGTTGTGCACTAGGTCAATGCGACTATCCATGATGCAGTTGCATTACCTATGCGACCAAATTGTGCATGTACCGCACATAGTTGGTCACACAAGGGATATTGGTTTTATCATGCAACCTAAATATAGAAATAACGCGCTATATGCATTGATATTTCATGGACACCCACACATAAGAGGGTATTTGCAGCTTTCCTAGATTTAGACTAAAAAATCCACTCTAATGTTTGACCTTATGTGATTTTATGTGCTAGTAGTTGGGAAATATGACATACATCGAGTGACATTAGCATCATTATGACAAGGTGGTGGAGTGGGTAGAGGATGATCTAGTGGCCACTAGCTTAGACATTGCATGATGTGGGCCTCTTGAAGTTCTTTAGGTGCCCTTTTCTCCGATCAATGGAGTACTTATTGCATTCAGTAATAGAGATGTGGGATCCAAACAGGTATTTGTTTCACATGACTAGTGAGGATCTGAGCATTATCACTTAGGATATCTATTTCCTTACTAGGTTTCTTAATGATGGGATACACAAGGCGACTAGACCAGTGATGGGAGGTGGCTGCAAGAATCAAGGTCTTGTGGACTAGTACTATAGTGTTGGCCAGGGTTCCTTGAGCACAAGGGAGATTCTTGTGAGAAACCTTTCAAGTCTAGAGTGGCCATGGTGTTGAGAGTGCTGAGGGTATCATCCTCTCATAGGATTACAAGCAGGTAGTTACTTCTGGTGGAACGGGTGATAGCGGGTCAGCGGGTGGTGTGGGGATTGATGTTGCTCCATACCCTGATGGAGCAGCTGCGAGAGGCATAGAAATTTTGTGGTCAAACAGTATTTCTCCATGGGATTATACTAAGATCATATTTCTTTGACATATATCCTTCTTTGAGGTTACTGGTTGTGGTACTAACGAGGGGATAACAAAATCCCCAGAAGATGTATTGGGGGGAGGTGATGCCTCGAGATAGTGATGGGGAATATATTTATGCAGTGTGTTTTGGATGTGTGTTGGAAACCAATAAGTCTTATGGAGATGTATACATGGAGTGACATGGATTATATAGGCTATCTAGAGTTTCCCTCGTCGATCCATGGCTAGGATTCCATAGGCATGCTTATGTTTTTGTGATTACATATGTTTCTATACATGCTATGATTATGCACATACTTTTTATGGTTTTGTGAGGGCATGAGCATTATCACTCATGAAACCTATTTCCTAACTAGGTTTCCTAGACATGGGGTATGTGAGGCGACCATACTAGTGATGGGAGGTGGCCGCAAGTTTGAGGATCTTGTGGACCAGTACTATAGTATGGACCAAGGTGACTTGATCTCGGGGAATATTCTCATGAGAAACCTTTTGAGTCTATAGGTCTAGGAGGTATTGGCCGTGGTATTGAGGGTGTTGGGGGTACCATCCCCTCATAGGATTACAAGTAAGCAATTACTTCTAGTGGAGCAGATGATAGTGGGTCACAAAGTGGCATGGAGGTTTATGTTGCTCCATAACCTAATGGGGTAGTTTCTAGAGGTACATGGAGGCGATAGTCAGACAAAATTTCACCATGGGAGCATACTATACTCCTATTTCTTTGAGAGGTAGCCTTATTTGAGCTCATCGATTCTACTACCATTGAGGGGGGAACAAAAGACCTAGATAATATATTGGGGGGAAGGTGATGCCATGAGAAGGTGATTGGAAATATATTCACGCACTTCTTTTTGGATGTATGGCGTATAGGTTAGATGGACCAGTATCCATGGAGTAGCATGGATTATACAAGGGATCTGGAGTTTCCCCCGCCAATCAATGGTTGGGATGCATTAAGTATGCTTATGTTTTGTGATCACATATGTTTATGCACATACTTTCTATGTTTATCTAGTATTGATTGTGGTCTCTCATCTGTGATGCATATGTTGGATCGATCCAACCTCCTTGATGGGCATGTCATTCTTGATGATGTGAGGAGGGCGTAGGGTTGACAGGAGCTACTGGATCACTGGTTGCAGAGGACATATCTATTGGTGTTGTTGTATATGGGGTTTCTCTCATTGGGGGAGTAGCTAGTGGGGATGAGGGTGGGGTTTCCCTATCCAAGTTAGAGTGGTGGCTAGGAATATTGACTGAGGGGAATAATGATCAGGGGATAGATGATCTAGATGAAAAGGAGCTAGTATTGACCCTCCAACTGCCAGTAGAATGTGGTGTTAGATGGCACTGAGTGATGCAGTGGTTAGTAGTGGCATGCCATGTAGAGTGGGGGGGAACATGGAGGACAAGTTCCTCCCACTGGGAAAAAGCCACCACCAATTTCAGGACCAAATTGAGGACTAGACCAAGGAGTGGTAGGATGGGTTGCTGGGGAGGTTGTGCAGCCTCTGGCTATTTTGGGTTTGCATGAGCCAGCTTTCAGAGGAGCATCCTGAGTGCAAGAAACTCTCTATTTTGTATTAATATAGGGCTAAGAGCCCCATTTTGTATAGGTGATTGATGAATCCTATGGGAGGCAATCTTATGATGTATCCCCTATAAGGCTGATGATTATTTTTGTATATGACCCTATGAGGACCACTTTTGTACATGACACATATTTTTTGACGATATCTATATATATCTATATCTATATCTATATATATATATACCATTTTGGCATCATTTTCCATGTTTCTCATGTATGTGTGATGTATCTATGTGATGGATGTATATGTGATGATACGTTTATTTATATGTTGGTGTTTACCATGTATGGTTGTAGGTACTTACACATGGTCTGTATGATTGTCAATATTTTTACATATATATGCTTTGTTTTTTTGCAGGGTTAGGTAGACACTTGATGAATTAAGTGCCAGTTAAGAACCTCATTGGAGACAGATTCGATGAATGAATTGACGTTCCTCGGGACATGCATGAAGGTAATGGTTTCAAATTATTTTATGAGAAGTTTCACTCGCAAGAGCTTGTGGAAGAGGAGAGGATTGAGGACATGAAACACATTATTCAGTTGGGGGACAACTATTTGGGAGTCTAAGTGCACATGTAAATGGCCTATGCCGAGATGAATTGTGTCGGTTAAGAGACCAATAAAAACGTTGTATTTTGATTGGTTATAAGTGAGTTCCCCAAGGAAAACTCCTTCTATGTGGTATAAAATTTGGTTGGGGGTACAAATGACCCAAGCAACCGAATCTAGATCCTTTGACTAATCACTTACACCATTTGCGAAGAAAGTGAATACGTTAGAGTGGAAGGTCATCTGCATTGAAAACAAAGGATAGTGTTAGTTTTCAACCAACGAGATAAAAAACATACAAGGTTACATTGTTCTTTTGTAAGTACAAATGGACAATGAAAAAAAATGGAGCAAAAACATGGTTTAGTCGTCGCACTGGTAGGGTCCTTCTTGTTTCGGGACTACGATTCATATCTAAGTGGCAATGGGCTTAGAAGAATGGACATGCACCCAATGTAGGTGTGTCGGTGGCCTTGGTGACTAATTATGTAATGGATATTGTGGATCCTGGTCCTCATTAGAGGACAATGAGTCATCACTGGTGAGTAGGCTGGCCAATAAGGATACACTATCAATGGTATCCGCTAAGAGGGGAACAATTTAAAATGTGGGTTATTCTTACAAGGACACCCTAAGGTGAATAAGTTGATCTTACACATGCATATGCTTGAGGTTGACTTCTTATTCTATGTGTAATATGGGAATATGGAACAAAAGGTGGGAAGTATTACCACATGATCGTCATGGGCGTGATATTTTTGGTACATAAGTCTTGTGTCCCAAAGTTATTGGTGAAGTAAGGTTCAATGTGTTTGCACTATGTTGGATGGGGATCATATGGGTATGGTTCTGATAGCATGTACATTCAAAATAATATGCTTCAGGTTCAATATGTATCGGTTGTTGTCTTGGTGGCATAGGTGTCTTATTGATAGTTATCATGGAGATGACCATTTCAATGGTAGACACAAATGTTGTTGCCACTAATGTAGTGAAAACATTGATAGACATTGGTAAGTTTAGATTGAGGTGGAGGACTCTCAACCAAAGAGTGGGTGAGTTGAATGGTCCCCAAGGCATCTCAAAATATTGGGAGGTCAAGATAATGGTGTGTATATTACCCAAACTAAAAGCAAATTGAACACACGTGATTGGTGCATAATTATTTGGACTTAGAGGTTTTGTTGGGTGCATATGAGGTTGATGTGGACCTGAATACAACTTAGGATGCACATGTCACACTAATAGGGGTGTTAAGAAATTTATTGAGCTCTAAAAAGGTGGGGCATATGTTGGTCACATGGCCTTATTTATCACATAGGGCACATGGTGGGTGTATCAGTCATGATGGGAGATTTCAATTTTTGTTGAGTTATGTTGCCTTCTCTAGGCTTAATGGTCCATGAGAATGGTTCAGGATGGTGGGTGATTGTGATGGGGGATTTCAACTTGGGTTGACTAATTCCCCCATTGGTAGGTTTAAATATGACAAGTGGCAGATTGGTCGTAGGTGTAGTTAGATTGACATTTGGTCTCGATGGTGTAATAGATCATATTGGCATGAACACATAGTGTGCTATAGGTTTTGAGTCCATCTCTGGGTATGGTGGCATAAGGTACCACATAGGGATTCCAAAAGTGAGCCCAAGGAAAGTTAACCGAGACATGAGTGGCATCGCTTACACTCCTGTGGGGGGATATAAGAATGAGATTTGGAATATGGGGGGAACTGATGGAATTGATGTATGTTCAATGCCATGAATCATCAAAGGTTTCGATGTTGATGATGATAGGGTTCGAGACTCATTTTTTAAGGTGAAAATGATGCACATGAGGTAATCATTTGAGTTGGGGATTTAAGGCAGAGGACCCAAGTCTGCTGCTAGGAGGTTGGAATTCTTGTACACATATGGGCATACATCAATGTAAGGTGGTTAAGTTACTTCTCCTACTGTGGGTAGGACGTTTTCAGGGTTAGTGTTGGCATGAAGGTCATAGTAGTTGTAATGTAACTTTGGGATATTAGGTTGTCTAAGGGACATATAAATATCTCTCTGAGGCTAATGACTTGATTTTCAGTGCAACGGATAAACCATAAACATTTAATTTGTATTTTTTCCAAAATTATTTTTGATGCAAAATCTAGTAATTTAATATTAATTTATTAACACATCCAACATATGATATAAGGGTTGGGAAGAATTCTTTACATCATATAACATAATAAAACCTTCAATACAAGACATATCATAGATGATAACCACTTCTAAAGGATAATTATTCTTATTCACAATTAACTAGTAATTACTTGGTGTTAATTACGACACTTAATGACACTTAGTGCACAAATGACGACACTTATCATAAATCCAATTGTTTACAAATAACCAACCTAAATACAAATCCTAGGCTCTATCAAGCACCGAGAGGGATCAAATATCCCAAGGTGCAAACATCTTCTCAGGTATAGCATGCAAGGAGCTATTCGAGGAGAGGTTTGCACCTCAGGAGATTTGATCCCTCTTGGCGCTTGATAGAGCCTAATATTTGGATATAGGTTGGTTCCAGTCGTGGGCGGTGAAAAAAAAATGGAGTTTGTTCAACATTGAAAGGAGCATGTTAAGTTGAAAACATAGATAAAATTATTAGGATTATCATAATGTAAGTAATAAGTATTAAGGATTGAGTAAATTGTTAAACTGAAAAATAGAGACAATAATTTTGTAAGTATCAAATAAATGAAAATATGGTTCATTGTGATCATTCTCAAGAAAACCCAGCCATATTCCTAGAAACTCAAATTTGAAAACAAATGTTAGCACAATTTCAACAGGCATACAAATGAAATAAAATGCACCATTCCAAGCATACAGATGCTCATCTTGGAATTTCTAGATTCAGAAGAGATATCCACCCTTCGAGGCATTCTTTTGATGGATTTTTCAGGATTTCTTATACACCCCTGAAAAATAAAGGTAGCATAACAATGACAATACCATATTGAAATTTGTCAACACTGCAGCCAGAGCGACCCCCCGGATCCCCATGTTGAGATACCTCACTAATAGAAAATTGAAAGGAACATGAAAAAAAACATCAATTAATGCACACAATGCCATTGGTAGTGTAATGTTCCGAATTTTTAGATAAATCTTGAGTGGATGTAGGAAGGTTTGTGTAATAAAATTAGGTAGGGAGAAAACAATGTATGTTCTTTCTCAGTTAATAATGCTTTCATCCTTACCACATAGTAGAAGAATTGGTTTCATATTACACCACAACAATCCAATGGACATTGTAGAATAGAGAAGAATGAGAACTCTTCTTTGAAGTGTGAGACCTAGAATAGACCATCGTTTTTCTCTGAATGACTGGCCACATATTGGCTTCATTCCCATGGCCAACCCATATATGACATAATATCCTATTATATTGGTGAAACCATGGAAAGCGAGCCTCTCGTAGCTCCAAATCTCTAAGGGAACCCATAAACAATGTTGAAACCATGCTTCTCAAGTAGATAAGCAAGCCCATCACTACCATTGGACCTGTAATTTTGCCCAACATTGCCACTTCCTCTGATACCTGGAAGGATAAAGTGATAGAAAATCAAAAAATTTCTTTAAATTGTAGATTCTAAATTCCTCCAAAAAAGATAAGAAAGAATGTAAATTGAAATACAATATTTTGGGTCACCTCATGAAGGGTCGACTAGTTCTTTAGCTAGTTGGAGTTGCCATTAGATTCATTATCTTTGCATTCAGAATAGTGTTCCCCTTGCTCAACATGTATCAAATTCATTTATGAGGAAATGTAGAAGCATTCTTCAATGCCTAGCTATGTTTCAGCATGGTGGCAGAGATTGAGATGCTCTTCACCATTTTCACTTGATCCAAACATGGTTATAAATTCAGTCATCCAACGACAGAGACTTGTATATAGATAGCATTTAAGTCTAATCCCCACACAAATATGAAGCTAATTGCCTTCGTCTTCTCGGTTATAAATAAAATACAGCATATGGGACTTGGGGAATCTACAAAGGTCTTCAGATCATTATCAAATTTGAATGAGCACTCCCAATCTTATGTTGAATGGATGCTCTTAAAATTACGTGAAAGAGTAAGAGTATTTAGACTTGGGAATCAAAAAGGCCAAATTTGAATGGAAACTTCATTTTTTTGAATGAAAAAGTTGAATTGACAATTAAAATTAAGTTAAAAAAAGAATATATACACCTGATTTTTTCAGGTAAAGTTATAATTAAGTTGAAAATAATGAATTCAGAATTTAAAGTATAATAATGAATTTAGAATTTGAGCATATCTTAATTTTGTTTCATTATGATTCACCGATGGATGGTACAATGCTCATGGAAAAACAATCTTGGGAAATGAAGGCATTGATTAGTGTTTGAAATAATATATTTTTTGAAATTTTATAATTTTTTTTACGAGTAGTTAATTTTTTATTTTCTTTATTTTTAATTGAAATTTGGTAATTTTTTTTAACAAACCTCCTTTAGTGCAATTTACCATGGTTTGTTTAGGAGTCCTTACACATGGTTTTAAAACCATGTGCATGGCCAACATATCTTTATTGATAATGACATGGCATCAAATTTTCCATTGATATTACATGTGCCGAGAGAATATATCCATGTAAGCTTACTATCTTTAGTTTCTGTAGCGGATAATACCTGTTAAATACCTTGACATAATTAGAAATCTCTGAAGTAGATAAAATGATAATCAATTAAAATAATAAGCTATTGTCATTAGAGGGATCAAATCCACTCAGGAATTAGAGGGATTTGCCTACCAATCATTCTCAAGAGTGAAATGTGTAATTATTTTTTTTCAATGTCCGTGTAAGAATTAAAGGGACTAGAGGAAATAGAGGGATCAAATCCACTCATGAATTAGAGGGATTCACCTACCAATTATTTGCAAGAGTGAAATGTGCAATTAATTTTTTTCAATGTCTGTGCAGGAATTAGAGGGATTCTACCCTTGCAATGTTTGCTTTTAATTTTCATAGTCCCATAATTTAAAAAACCTTATTTAAAACCTTGCAATACATGGTTTTTATTGTACATGGTTTAGGAGGGCCTTGAAAATGGTTTTAAAACCATGTGCAAGGCCTCCTAAACAACCGATGTCTTTATTGTATACGGTTTAGGAGGCCTTGCACATGGTCACTAACACAAAAATTCCTCTCATAATTTTCAATCCTTCATGTATTAGGAATGGAGTTAAATAAATTAGGCAACATTTCTGCATAGTTGTATAAAGCCAAAATTGAAACAAATTCACACATTTAGTACTTAATGACATTTCTCTAGTGGATAATATTCAAAATTTGTATAAAGTCATAAATCGATAGAAAGCTGATTTAAATAGTCATAAAAGACGATAATGTTCTTTAATGCTAATATAACAAATCCATAAAGCTCCAGAAAGCTACAATGACGTTAAACCTATTTAATAAGTAGATAAAACTTGTGTGACTATATAAAGAGTACATGCGTGGTAGAGTTCGACACACTTGCATCTCTTGAATTGGTTTGAGCTTGAAAGAATCGAAACCTTCAGTTATGTGCACTCACTGTTGTTTGCTGTATTTGTATTATTCTCGACTTTTCTCTCGTTGCAACAAGTTGATGCCGTGAAAGCAAGAGGATATTCCCTTCATATGTCTTCAAGGAGGTTGAACCAGACGTGCTCCAATGAATACATTTCAGTAAATCAGAACAATGTTGGATCATCCAATGGCATCTCTTTATTTGACATGGAAATTGTGAGCGAATGCAGTTTTGCCAGCACAGTAGCAAACATCCACGTCAACTGCAACGATTTCACATGAGGAGTAGAAGTTATCCCTCAATTGTTCAGAAAATTATCCATCGACGATTGCTTGGTGAATGAAGAAGATAAATTGGACGTGGAAGAAATGGTGTCCTTCACCTATTCTAACACCTTCAGTTTTCAACTCACAGTCACTTCTGTCCCCTGCGTTGATCAATTAATTACATGTATTTATTTCTATATTCTATATTGAGAAATAATAATAATGTTATATGAGTTTTTGATTTGCAATAATAATATTGTTCAAGTTTTTCCATTCCATCCCGTTACTTCATTACTATTATCTCAACAAACAAGTAAATTTGCAGCATTATTTTGTATTTAATATTCATTTTTAGTTCTCTAAAAAAAACTGTTATCAACTTATTTCAACAAATAATGTAGATGACAATTTAATATTCATTCAGGAACATTAAACTTCCTCAATTCGGATTCAATTTAAAATTAAAATATATCATGAAATAGAAATTCGTTTTCATGAATATTTATTTCTGGTTTATAATTTTTCTAAATTCGATTTCAATTTTGTAATACAGTTTTTACAACAATATTTTGACAATGGTTGTAATTTTTATGAAATTATTATTGGTTTTAAATCAGATAAAATTTTAGTTATATTTATTACTACTACAACTGTCCATAAGTAAAGTGGAGTTTGGATGTTGATAGGCACAACCAAGCATTTAGTTTTGTAAAGATAGTTAGCTTTAAACAAAGGCTAAAATATATAATTTTATATCCATTATTCATACCAAATTGTTAGAGTTATACTATTTAATAAAATAAAAAAACTGACATGAAAAAAAAATTGTTACGAGTTTATTTTCGCAGATAATTAAAAATTTTATTTATTACTTTTTATTTAATGGCCAACAAAATATATTTTTTATTTTTTGCTTTTTAGAAGTAAAAAGTAACTTTACAACATCTACATCATAATTGGCAAGTAAAAAGAAATTGTGCCAAGAGGCGCCCTACAGCCGAGTATGGGGGAGATCTTGTAACGTTATGTAACGTTACGTCGTTACATAACGTTACATAGCGTTACATAGATGTTGGCTATAAAAAACAAAACTTTTAATTATATTCCAAAATAAATCTCGGGCACAAAAACAACCTAATTTGGGAGAGATGTTGTAATGTTTCTACTTAACAAAATAATAATAAAAATAAATAAAAAATTTAATTATCGGCCATAAAAAATGTCGGTGAGAAAAACAACACAATATAGGGCAGATGTTGTAATGTTTCTACTTAACAAAATAATAAAAAATAAAAAATTGAATTATCGGCAAAAAAAATGTTGGTCGTGCACATGGTTTTAAAACTATGTGCAAGGCCTCCTAAAAAAACCTATGGTTTTATTGCACATGGTTTAGGAGGGCCTTACAAATGGTTTTAAAGCCATGTGCAAGGCCTCCTAAACAACCCATGGTTTTATTGTACAAGGTTTAGGAGGTAGTTGCAAATGGTTTTAATACCATGTGCAAGGCCTCCTAAACAACCAGTGATTTTAGGAGCGCCTTGCACATGGTTTTAAAACTATGTATGGGGGAGATGTTCTAATGTTCTTTCCTAACAAAATAAAAAATAATAAAAAATATTATATGCAGCCCTAAATAGTATTAAATATTAACAATAAAAATATTATTTTTGGACCTTAAATAAAAAGATGTCTTTTGGTATGAATCACGTTAAAGATGATAGTAGAGTACAATACTTAAGAAGAGGTCCGCACCTCCAAATATTTGATCCCTCTCGACGCTTGATAGAGCTTAGGATTTAGATCTATGTTGGTTTTTACTGCAGCACATATTGTCACTTGAATGCATCAAATGATTGATGACATGAGAAGCAGATTTTTAAAGTATTTGATTGTATGTATTAAAATTATTTGAAGAGAAAAATTAATACATTAATATTTGGAACTAAACATGTCATAAATTCAAAAAAATTAATGTTTTAAAGTTTAAAAACTTTAAAAATATGTATTTACAACGTGATCATCCTTAGTCTCTTTCTCTTTTCAATACCATGAGAATTAATAGTATAAAGAACAAAGTTTATATATAGTGTGGGTAAGAGAGAATGAGAATTAATAGTATAAAGAACAGAGTTTATATATAGTGTGGGTAAGAGAGAATGCGAATTAATAGTATAAAGAACAGAGTTTATATATAGTGTGGGTAAGAGACTGAGAATTAATAGTATAAAGAACAATTTATATATAGTGTGGGTAAATGAGAGATTTCGTCACCAGCGCGAGAATTACTAGTGCCAAAGTGTTTAACTTTTTAACATAAAATACAAAAGAATGACTTTGATTTATGTTTTTTTTGTTTAAGTTAGTTAGGTAATAAAGTTCGTTATTTTTTAAAGTTTATTAGGTGATAAAGTTCGATCAAAAGATTGGGGAGATTAGTGACATTTGTTTCAAATGGTTTTAATTTTTTTTTTTATTCTTTACTTTGTCATGCTTTGTGAAATTATTATTGGTTATTTCATTGAGTTTATGTTTATCTATATAAAAGAAAATATGGGCTCAAGATTCACTAGTGTGGCTATTTTTTTATTGCGCCGAGAGGAGCTCTACAACCCAATATGGGGGAGGTATTTGCGCCGAGAGATGATCTACAACCCAGTATGGGGGAGATCTTGTAATGTTATGTAACGTTACGTCATTACGTAATGTTACATAGCGTTACATAGATGTTGGCTATAAAAAACAAATTTTTTAATTATATTCCAAAATAAATCTCGGGCACAAAAACAACTTAATTTGGGAGAGATGTTGTAATGTTTCTACCTAACAAAATAATAATAAAAATAAATAAAAAATTTAATTATTAGCCATAAAAAATGTCGGTGAGAAAAACAACACAATATAGGGCAGATGTTGTAATGTTCCTAAACAAAATAATAAAAAATAAAAAATTGAATTATCGGCAAAAAAAAATGTTGGTCGTGCACATGGTTTTAAAACTATGTGCAAGGCCTCCTAAAAAAACCTATGGTTTTATTGTACATGGTTTAGGAGGGCCTTACAAATGGTTTTAAAGCCATGTGCAAGGCCTCCTAAACAACCCATGGTTTTATTGTACATGGTTTAGGAGCTAGTTGCAAATGGTTTTAATACCATGTGCAAGGCCTCCTAAACAACCAGTGATTTTAGGAGCGCCTTGCACATGGTTTTAAAACTATGAATGGGGGAGATGTTCTAATGTTCTTTCCTAATAAAATAAAAAATATTATATGTAGCCATAAATAGTATTAAATATTAACAATAAAAATATTATTTGTGGACCTTAAATAAAAAGATGTGTCTTTTGGTATGAATCACGTTAAAGATGATAGTTGAGTACAATACTTAAGAAGAGGTCTGCACCTCCAAATATTTGATCCCTCTCGACGCTTGATAGAGCTTAGGATTTATATCTATGCTGGTGTTACAACATCTCCCTCATAATCGACAATATTATTTATAGTCGACATTTACAAGAGGAATGTTACAACATCTACATCATAGTCGACAAGTAAAATGTAACGTTACAACATCTCCCTCATAATCGATAATATTATTTATAGCCGATTTGTACATGAGTAACGTTACAAGATATCCCCCATAATGGGTTGTAGAGATCCTCTCGACGCAACCATTTATTTTCAATACAAATGGATTAATAAAATATAATTACATGTAAATAAGGAATAATTACCAAAATTGCAATAATTAATCATGGTAATTACAAACGAGAGTCCATAATACTAGTTAACCCGTTTTCCAATATAAGTAGCCAGTCTTGCAAAAAATTAACTTGTAACCGTGACATTAAACCCAAAATAAATCCTACATCCTTTAACAACATATTTAATTTTTCACCTAAAACCAATTAAAGGTTTATTTCCAGATCATTCCAATTGTAGATAAGGTGATCTTTTCCATCAACTCCAATGAAACTAGTTAACATTGATGCATGGAATTGAGTCTAAATGAGTATATTTAATTTTTTTTTTAATGATGTTAAGGGTGAAGCTCTGCGGTTTTCTTCGAAGAAGCGATGTAGGCCTAAGAAGAATCCCTTGAGGGCTAAAAGGAGGCCTTTGATAGTTTAAAAAAGGGATTTTTTACTGTTTTACTGGAGAAACCCTACTAGCATGGATCCCAGAGTAAATATTGGCGGAGAGGAACAGTTGTTAGATTTTACGGAGGACCCGTGGAAGGGTTTCTTGATCTTCTCCACACTGGAACTCATCACAGTCTCATCTCCAACCAGATTCCAGGATGAGCTGGAACAGTTTCCAGTTGGAAATGAAGCTAGATTTTTTGGGGATTATTCCCCTTCTTCAGAACACCCACCATACAATAATGAAAACAGTTATCCAGGGTAGTTAGCAGCCAGGTAGCTAGATCCGTCGCTTGGAAGTTTACCCTACACTCTTTTCCCCATCGACACACCTACAACTCCATCTCTGCAGACAATAGACGCCTTAATCATGTGCAGTGAACCTATATCGATAGCTCCTCCAAACCCTACAACACAACCAGAACAAGGGTTTCTCAGCGAGCTTCATTTACTGGAAGCGGGATGGCTGGGAACATTTCTCATCTTTGAAGAACAAGACCCCACGTTTCCTCTGGATTTTTCACATAGCCCGGAAGACTTCATTTCATCCTTCACCACTTGGGAATTTTAGTGGATCCTCACCTAACTCAGGGTTGGGACAAAGCGGAAGGGAAAAGAGGGAGGCATTATCTGATGGAAGCTTTGGGGGAGGGAAAATAGACAAAAAAAAACGAAAGAACATGTGCCTAAACCCTAGTGGAGGACCCCTAAATCTGGTCTGCGGGGTAGATCTTTCAATTTCTAAAGCAAAGGATGTGGCAAAAGTTTCTTTAGATGGTAAAATTAGAGGCCGGAACCCAATCCAGGAGGAAATGGGAAATTGGGTCTGAAGAAATTGGATAGGGTTGCTATGCTATGAACTAGAAATCACTTCATTGGTCAAGGGCTGGTTTGGATTTCAATTTAATTGCAAGGATAATTCTGAAAAAATCCTAAGACAAGTTTGGAACTATGGTATGATCCCTTTTAAGCTCAAGAAATGGACCCTTTGTTCGACGCAGACACCAAAAGGCTGGATACCACCGGTCTGGGTACGACTGCAAAGACTCCCATGGGAGTTCTAGAACCCAACTTCTTTGAGGGACATAGGAAAGGATTTGGGGACCTTTATAGAGGCAAATCTCTCCTTCTTGCAAACAAAACATAGAATGGTGGCAAGAATTCTAGTGTCCCTGAATATTCGAATGAGTCTTAGGGATCACATCAACCTTATATGGGGCCCCAAAACAAGGAAACAATTACTGGATTACAAAGGGATTCCCTTCAAATTCCATAAATTCCATGAGATAGGGCATCTAGCAAAGAATTGTCCTCTAGTTCTGTCCCCAGCCCTCACTAGAAAGAGATGGATCTTTAAGGAAACTAGGGCTCCGAGATTAGAAGGGAAAGTGATAGGATAGGAAGAATAAGGAAGCCATCTAGTAGTAGAGGCGATAGGCCATCCTACAGGGAAAGATGAGGAACAAGAAACAATTGCCACTACTTCTGGGTCTACTCCTCCACTTCGAAAAGAGCCTAAGTACACTACTGGTATGCTTCCTTTTTCAAATTTAAATGATCAATTAAATGACTTACACTTGAATGATGCTACCTCTCTAGTCCACTATGAATATGAATGCCCCCCCCTCCCCCGTACCTCCTCTCATATCCTCCTCACTCCCGCATTCCAGTCCTATACTCTCTTTGGTGGTTCCTACATTTCTCGCACAGTCAGCTCCCTCGGATTCCCCCTCCACATCCTCAATCCTATTCTACCTCCCGTCGAAGGATATTCCTGTTTTGATGGTACCAACATCTCCACTCCTTGGACTTGGTACAAACCCTACCTTCCCTGTAAAAGAAAAAGGAAGGGGAAGACCATCACATCTCTCTACAGCTCGGCAAAAAACGCTTAAAAATCTGTTATCACTGATTTTCACTCAGCGGGTGATGGCGAGAAGGTAAGATAGATTGACCACATCCTTAAAATCCCGTAAAATTCGTATCTCAGGGTGGATGAAATATCATGTTAAAGAGGAGAGCCTTTTCTATGGTGAAGATCTAAAGGTAGGACATATTGACGGATGAGATGATTTTTGTGAATACCAAATGCGTGACCAAAACATCCTTTTCATTTCCATGAAATGATGCTAAAGCGACCCTAGGATCCAAGGGTCATGATATGCAGGAGGTAGATCGATGGGCAAGATCGATTTCACAGGATCAAAGTGCTCGTTGGGATTTCTATCTCCTGATATATGAAATAGGTTAAGGTAGCGCATTATTCGACGATCTAGATCTTGTCAAGACAATATCTACGGTGGGTAGCGCCTTCACCAATGGGACTAACATGAGATAAGTGACCCCGTAAGCTACAAAAACATTACATTTCTGTACACGTGGATGATGGATATGGAGGGAGTTCAAATTGAATGGCTTAGAAAATTTCATATCTATAGAGGCTACATTAAAGTCGATCTAAATTCAGAAAGGATGCCCTCACGTATGATCTATCCTCCCGACAAGTAATTGAGTTCCCTGATGCCATTTGTGACATTCCTACAATTGAAAACCATCCCCACGGCAGTGCCAGCTCGCCAAAAACAAAATATCTGTCGTATGGATGGCGTGTGGAATTAGAAGGATATCATGAACATCTAAGATATGGAATAGTGAATTTGATCTCCACATGAAGCAAGGAAGATGTGACATACGAGAACTATTTTGATATCGTCGTCAGTAGGAATGAAAGGGCAAGAAACATCCAGTCCATATCCCCTAAAGCATATGGTTGACAAGGTGGGGTAGTGCCAGAAGTATTTTCTGCAGCCAATAATGAAATTCCACAGTAGATAAGGTGGCATGACTAGATCTCCATAGGGAAAGGAAATCCTCAGCTCACGTGTTCGCTCGTGCGGCCACCAGGATACTCAACAATGAAGTGTGCGAGGATGCTGATGGGTTGTCCATGTGTCTAGTTTTCCAATCCTATATAAACACCACCTTTTAGATCCATTAAGGTGCATAAGATGAGCCCATCTAGAAGCAAACTCGAGGTATCATTATGCTAGAGGTTCTGAGAATTCTGAGAAATATGCAATGGAGATCTAGTTCAAGAAACTTGTTAGTATGGGTGTGTTGTTGGTTGGTGAGCTTGATTCCACACTCATCTATCACCCTGGGTTTTTACACCAAGGGAGCATCAACCATAGAGGAAAATGCGTCCAACACTTTAGGAGATCCACTTGTTTTCATATAGCCATACCTCCAGCTGTGCGGTGCCTGAGATTTCATGTCCCGTGGGTGTCCCTCCAGAACCCCCATATGCAATCACTGCCTCCAAAGCCTTGGAACATGATGATAGTTGCTAGTAGTGCTCTGTGGGAGAAAATGATCAAACTGCAGCATCAGGGGTCCAAATTGTTCATCATCGCTTTCATGCACCCCATCTGCCAACTTTTTCTAAGGTGGTGAAGAGGTTGAAGACACACCCCACCATATTGCCTACAGGAGAAACCTCCTCATAGGAGGTGAGGAGTACAAGAATGACAAGCCACTTTAGAGGATTGTTACGGCTAGAAGCAATGCATCCCTTCTTCAATTCCCCTCATATAACAATGTTACCAGGAGAGGAGGGAGTTGTGAGGCAGGCTGAGCATGGAAGGGACACAAAATCCCTTGTCGGCTTTGAGCCCATGCATAAAGGTTCCTTTGAGCATGGAATGAACACAAAGGGAAAAGACACGTTGCTGACTCAACAGACAGACAAAGGGTTTGGGCCTAGTCAGCGATGAGCCACTAGAAATATCCTGAGATGTCATTTTCACTGCCCGTGAGCTCTGAACCAGAAGCGTCGTGATGCCGTCTAGACTGAGCATGCACATTTTCTCCATGAGGTTTGTTTAATATATGTAAACCATGGTGAAAGTACCATGCTTTAGCTATTAGTATTTTTATTATGACTGTAAACAGTTTCAGGCCCTATTTCGAGGATTAGCCTTGGGGGTTTGAAACGTTATAAAAATCTCCTCGTCGAGGGAGATGAGGTTAGTGGGTTTATATATTTTAAGTTTGTAAGACTATCGTGTCTACGAGACCTTGAAGCAATAAATAGAGCTGAATGTTGGTTGTACTCATTTCAAGAATTCTTGCGTGTTTCCAAAATTACAGTTTGTGCTTCCTTTCTTATGTGCATGTTTACCAGTTATATTTTTCTTACATTTTGTCTTCTTCACGTCATAGGATTAGTGTATAATGACCAGGAATTCATACTCATATGCTACTACCATTTTATGCGACGTCCACAAACCTATTTGTTCCAAAACTGGCATGAAATTCATCCTAGCAGTGCTCCACGTTAGCGGATTGTCATCGTTCTACTTTTCACTAGACCCTAAATACAATGACAGTAATCAAAGCACTATCTCACTCTTGTAAGCTTTCTCCCATGCAAACCGCTCTGTCTCTTTATGTTTTTATTTTTAATCCATAGTCTGATACATCTTTATTTCACCTCCAACCGCCACATGTTCGATGCCCAATTGTGACAATATAAATATGGACATGTTTATGTATTTGTGAGAGATCCCTCTCTGGAATCGAAGGAGCCAACTCTCTTTCCTAAAGTGTTTTTGCTGTTACCTCGGGATCCCCCTTCCTGCAACCTTGGGTGCGATTCTGAGTGCTAACAGGATCAAGCGAATGGAAGGACAAATACGCCATTTGGGGCACTTAGAGTAGTGCAAGCCCCGAAAGGGGTTCCCAAATGAAACTTCTCTCCCTCAACTGCAGGGGTATGGAAAGTACCTGGAAAAAACTTTCCCTTAAGAGGATGATTTTGATCCACAAACTAGATTTCGTCCTCCTCCAGGAGATGTTAGGGTAAGAATTGGAAGTGACAAAGCTACTTTCTTCAATTTGATCCTTTTATACCTTCATAGCTTAGAGTGTAAGAGGACACTCTGGTGGGATAGAAATAGGATGGAACCAATCCACTTTGTGCTACACAAACTCTTGGGGATCTCCCTCCATACTAGGAATCCAACTCAACTGGGATGAGGAAAACTTAATTCTGAACATTCTAAATATTTATGGGCCCTACAACAACAGAGTGGAGTTCTGGGATTCCTTAAAAAACTCAAGCCTCATTTGAAAAGAAAATCTGATTAATGGGGGAGATCTTAATTTTACATTAGGAGTGCATGAAATTTGGGGCCCAAAGGTGAGAGTAGAACCTATGGATTCCTTCTTCAGCAATCTCCTCCATAATATAAAGTTGGTTGACTTAAATCCCCAAAAGCTCAAACCTTCCTGGACAAACAAAAGGTCGAGGGAGGATAGGATTGCAAAGAGATTAGACATATTCCCGTTGGCGGAAAATATCCTAGAGAAAGATTTGATATTCAAACATTGGGAGGACTTAGGAGCAGATTCAGAACACATTCCCATCTTCCTGGAGATTCAAAAAAACCCAAGAAATCTTTTCAAACTTTGCTCTTCTTGGCTTAAAAATGAAGAGTTTATTCAACTTATCCAAAATAAGTGGACATCTTTCCAAGCAGATGAAGGCACACACGCTACGATCCATTTTTCAAAAAATCTATTCCTCATAAAAACCTCTTAAAGGACTAGGCTCGAAACAAAAAGATCTTGGATGATCAAGCAATCATCCAGATCGAGGTAGACTTAGAAGAGATCCAAAATACAGATGGGGGGGGGGGGTTTCTCACTCTTGAAGATAAGGAAATATTGTTTAATATGGAATCTAATAGAAATGGGATTTTGAAGGAAAGAGAGGAGGTTTTGAGGCTGGAAAATAGATCCATCTGGATGGAATGTGGTGATGACAACACCAAATTATTCCAAGATTTTTCCAAAGGAAGAAAACAACAAAATACCTTTTGGGAACTGAGGAATGACAACAATGAGATAGTTTCCTCCTTTGAAGACCTAGCTGCGACAGGAAAGTATTACTTTGAGAATATGTTCAAAGCATATCAGCAAGCAACAATAGTTGAGGTAATGCAAATATCGCAATACTTTCCTGAAAGTATCACATAGGAAGATAACTCATACTTGAGGGAGGAAGTGTCAGAAGAAGATTTGAAAGTGACTCTGCATAGATTTCAAAAGGAGAAAATCCTGGGACCATATGGATGGACTATGGAATTATTCCTGGATGCCTATGACATCATTGGTCCTAACCTCCTCCAACTGGTGGAAGAAACCAGGTTAAATGACCTTTTACATCCCCCCCTCAACACAAAATTTTTAGCTCTCATTTCGAAGAAAGATAATCTTGACAGTCTGGAAGACTACAAGCCCATTTCTCTATGCAACATCACTTACAAGGTGGTTACAAATATAATTGCACAAAGGATCAAAAAGGTCCTCTCAAAGCTTATCTCAAAGGAGTAGTTTGGATTCCTGGAAGACAGGAAGATACACGAAGCCATTAGGGTAGCCCAAGAAGGACTCCATAGTGCAAAAATAAAAAATTCTAACAGAGCAATCCTAAAAAAAACCTTTCCAAGGATTTCGATAGGGTTAGCTGGCTCTATCTCAGGTTGCTCCTTATTCACTTGGGTTTCAGCTATACATTTATAAAATGGATTTTTGCTTGTATCACAACAAATTCCTTTGTTGTCCTCATCAATGGAGCATCCTCCCCTTTCTTTCACTCAGAAATATGTCTTTGTCAAGGATTCCCACTCTCCCCCCTTCTATTTCTGCTAGTTGCAAAAGGGCTAAGCAGAGCCTTATTGGATGAAAAAAGAAGAGGCTTGTTTTAAGGAATCAAGGTATTTTCTAACCTAAACATCACACATCTCCTGTTTGTGGATGACATACTTATCTTTTGTAATGGATCTCTTACGGAGGTAGAAAATCTCTTGGAAATATTGCTCCTTTTCTGTAAAGCAACATGAATGCAGATCAACTCCCAAAAACCCACAATCACCACCTTCAATCTAAACGAAGATATCATGAGGGTTTTGCTGGAACTCTTTCCTTTTTTGCATTATACCTTGGACGAAGGTATTAAATATCTAGGCTTCAGGCTTAAACCAAACTATTACAGGAAGGAAGATTGGAACTGGCTTTTGGAAAAACTTGAAAACAGAGTAAGCATCTTGTGCAATAAATGGCTTTCGCAAGCAGGGAGGCTAATTTTGGTTAATTCAGTTCTAGAGGCCATTCTAGTCTATTGGATGGCATTATCCTGGATCCCAAAATCAATTTTGGAAAAAACAAAAGAATTTGCTCAAAATTCCTATGGACATGAAATAAGGAACAAAGAGTTCTCCCATGGGTAAAATGGAACCAAATTGCTAGACCTAAAGAGATGGGAGGGTGGGGACTCAAAAACTCCATATTGTTTGCAAAATCACTGGTGGCAAAAGTGGGATGGAGGCTCATCTCAATTCACATCCTTTGGAAAAAAGTGATTACTCATAAATACATTGCCCTAATATCTCTAGTGGACTAGATCAAAGACTCTGTCTTCACCAATGCACAAAATGGATCGATTATTTGGAAGGCTATGTGCAATGATTTCCCTCTCATACATAGTGATCTGGTATGGAAAATTGGGAATGGAGCAAGTGTTAGAATAGGGGCAGATCCTTGGCTAGGAAGTTAACAAATCCATCTTCTTTCAGGACAACTTGTTCTTCTATTACAACAAAAAGGTTTCTTCCATCTCAATCAAATTGTTGATCACCCCTAAAGAAACATCTAGCACCAAGGGTGGATGGGAAGTCAGGATCTAGAGACACCAGATATTTGGTCTAGGGATTGGAATCGATATATAATAGCACCTCTCTCCTCTCACATACAGCTCACAAATTCACAAGATGAACTTGTTTAAGAACATGCAAAGCATGGACAGTACACCCCAAACACAAGATATTAGTAGATCTGTTCACACCTCTTTCAGAATGAACCAAAGTGGTGGAAACATGGAATCTAGAAGCTAAAATTCCTTCTGAAGGAAATAATATTTATGTGGTGCACGTTAGTAAATAGAATTCCATCTTGGGAAAGGATCCAAAAAATATCCTTAGCAGGCCCTGGATGGTGCACATTATGCAAAGACAATGAAGAAATCTCAAACCACCTCTTTCTTACCTGCAACTTCTCCACACAAGTTTGGTTGCATTCACAAACTCTGTCAAATCTCAGATATAATTGGGTAGGCCCCTCAGTGGAAGAATCTTGGAAAAATTGTTTCTCCAACCCTCAAAATTCTTAGATTAAATCCCTCCCACTTCTCCATGTATCGGGAATTGAGCTAGCCCGAAACAATGCCACCTTTCTAGAAAAATCCTCCTCCCCTAAAGAGGTAGAAAAACACGGTCTAGAAATCCTCTCCTTTTTTTCCGTAAACAAAAGACCAGTCAGCTCCAAGGATCATCACAGAAGAGATGATTGACAAATCTATTCCTTGGGATTATTTTAATGGGGCAACACAAGATAATAAAAGTGGGGTAGGGGCTACTCTCTTCCTCAATCAATCTCATCGTTTTCAGATTCAGATGGTCCTAGGAAATAGGACAAATAATTATGCATAATTAATGGATATGAAGCTGCTTCTTTTTTTTTTCTATTGAAAGAGATTGTAGAAGAATTCATATCTTTGGAGACTCATTAGTAATAATACAATGGATAAAAAAAGTTCAAAATGCAGGAAAATTGCTCTCGTTGCTCTATATGAGGAAGTTAATAGAATTCTAATAAATTTTTATGTTATCACATGCCTTCATGTTTGCAAGGAAAGGAATGCCGAAGAAGATAGACTATTCAAAGTAGGGCTAAACTTGGATCCTGGCACGTGGAAATTTTTAGAAATAAGAGATGCAGAGGTATATGAATTCTATCATAGACCTTTCATTGAGCCACATCCAAGGATGGGAAGCACATAATATGCCACACAATTTTTTTGAGTTTATATCCCATAACACTACGACACTATTTTTATTTCGAAACAACTTACCAAGCTAATTTTGGATGAAGTCCTTCACAAGTGCTAGAAGCGAAGAATGTTTTGCGTGTTTCAAATTAAAAGTTTCAGTCGGTACAAGAACATGGTTTCTCTACAATATACAAAAGTTCTATGTAGGACACAGTTTCATTTTTGATGTAATGATGCCACGTAGCAGAAGACAAAAACATACTTGTATGTAAATCTTTTGTTTTCGATCAATATGAAAAGCTTTTTTTCCTTCGGAAAAAAGGAATTGAGTCTAAATAATTGAAACAAAATGCAATAAATCCATAAGTAAAGGATTACACCTGATAATTATCCACTTATATCAAAATAAAATGTTATAAACATAGCACATGGTTGTAGCATTCCATTTTTACGAAAATAGATATTTCAATCCACAACTAGTTATCAATTTTCACCGCAATGTACCTAATTTCCAATTTAACTTTCCAAATGCCAAATAAAGAGAAGTATATGATTACCATAACTCATGGATATCATAGCATGGGTTACTATAGTCATATTTATATATATTTCCAGCCATATACAATCCATTAAATAATTCACAAAACTATCTAATTCTACTCATTCGGATTGATTAGTATTCTAGGAATCGTTAGAATAATTAAATCCATAGCTCATAGAATTATTCAAATTCCATTTAAACTATAAATAACATGTTTTATCAGTCATAAAAAAGGTATATCTCATTCAAACAATTCATCAAACACTTCATATGCAAAGTCACAAATCTACTCAAAACAATTCCATTGAAGGAGCTAGAAATTGGAAATTGGTCTAGAATTTCGGTAGACATTTCCCAAAATATATCAAGAATATTTTTTTTAACATAAACGGATAATTTTATTAAGAGAAGTATTTCAGGTCTTTCCAATCAACCTATTTACATTTTATGGAGAATCCAAAGGCTTAACAAAGCATTACAAAATGGGAGAGAATCGCCCAATTAATCAAAATTCCGCTGCTAAAGAATTACATGATAGGATGTAAATAACTGGGTTCACCATTGATAATAAGAAATCCTTGAGGAAGAAGACATGATTTAATAGCCACCACATTTGCAAGGTTATTTTGGTCCCGAAGGATGTGGAAAGAATCATACTTATCAAAATATTTCAATAAAATCCTAATTCTCTGCAGAATTATATTCAAGGCAGAATTATTCAGGTTGTCAGTTGAATTTAGAGATTTTATCAATATCTCCGAATCACCAAAGATTTGAACTGACTTGTATTCCTTCTCCTTAACCTATTGACTCGCCAAAAGAAGGCTGTAACTTTCATCCTGATTGTTGGACAATGTTCCAAGTCCCCAGCTATAACTGAAAGTTGACAATCTTTCCAGAGGGAAGACCAAGCCCTCAGATCCAGAGATCCCGAGATTCCCCTTGGAAGCACCATAAAATAAAATGAAATCTGAAGGGGAATTCATCCAAATATATTTAAAGTCATCCTTACTCCCACGAAACCTCCAAGAATGGAGACTTGCAAGTTTGGTGCAAATCAAGAAATTCCCCACAACATGAGAGCTAGGACTCCTCCATAAAGAAACTTTCACTATGGGAAGGGAAAGTCCAGTTAATTCTGCAAACCACACTAAAGTTTTCAAGGCAACGACCTGTGATATCGGGCTTTGATCACTAAATATATAGTTATTTCAAGCTAGCCACAAAGATCGCCATGTTAATTTCACAATTGAATGCCAATTAGTATGCAATACAACATAATATTATTTCAATGGACATAGTTCATGCTAGGCAATGTAAAAAGTATAATCAAACTCTGTTGAATTAGAATTAGAATTGAACTCTGAACCCAAAGAAGTATAAGAGACCAAACGATTTTAGAAAAATTGCACTAAACAAGAATATGATCAGTGGTCTCCAGGGATGATTTACAAAAACAACAACGAAACAGGCCATTGAAGCCGCATTTTTGAAGGGTATCACTTGTCAGGATCTTATTATTCAATGACACCCAAGAAAAAAAAATTACCTTCGGAAGACAACAAGAAAACCAAACAGTTTTCTAAATCGCAGGAGAAAGGAAAGAGGGGTGAGCTGAGAGAAGAGCCTTGAAACCTTTGGCTGCTAAATAGTAACCATCAGAACCCCATCCCCAACAATATTTTTGAGATAAGTGGATAGGAGCGAGGCCAGATAGAGAAAATAACAACAATTTTTTTTGAATATTGAGATGATAAGGAAGGTCAAGGAGTGACCAACCTACCCAATTACCATCTCTGTCCCAAGAGATAATATTATCCAGACGGAGCAGACCTTTATTTATTTCCCAATTCCTAATCTCTGCTAGCTGAATGACATTGGAGAGAGGAGGTTTCTTGAAGATTTTATCCTCCCAAAGATGAATCTTCTTCCCATTTTCATGGGATCTATATAACTAATGATTAAAAAAATCAAAACACTTTATGCAGGAATTCCATATACCAGAGCCTGTTGGAGTATTAACAGAAGTAGTATTCCTCAAAGAACCACCCTTTAGGTATTTCATCCTAAAAATCCTACTGATAGGGTGATTTTTGTTCATATAAATATTCGAAATCAGCTTTCCATTTAATGCTATATTAGGCAGCCTAGGGTCCCAAATTTGTAATCCACCTTCTGAAATAGGTCGCTTAATAAGTTCCCAGCTTGCCAAGTGCATCTTATTTTGGCCACTTTTACAGCCGCTCCAAAGAAAATCTCTCAATAGTTTAGATATCTGGGCAGAGATAGATTTTGGGGCTACCAATAGGGTGGACTGGAAGACAGGAAATTCTGAAAGAACTTATTTGATCAAGATCAATTTCCTAGCCTTAGTTAACCACTGTCCACCCGAAGAAGGAATTTTTTCCTTTAACTTTGCCAGCACATCAAGCCAAAGAGAAGGAGGGAACGAACCAAGAGTTAAAGGGAGACCCAAATACTCTATCTTCTCCCACTTGTCAAAGCCAGGAAATCCAAATAAGTATGCTATTTGAAGAATTTTCGAGAGTTCAACATCCCAACCATAAACAACACTTTTGGTTTTGTTAATCAATGCTGCTGAAATTTGGCAGAATTTTTGAAGGATAACATTGAATTCCTAAGAAATATTCATTGAGGCCCCTCCTAGAAGGAGAGAGTCATCCGTGAAAAGTGCATGATTGATTGGGTCCACACCCCGAGCAATCTTAATACCCGGGATAAACCCAACTTTCTTTTCATCTATGATTTTTTGACTGAGAGTTTCATCCATCAAGATGTATAAGAAAGGCGACATCAGACGACCTTGACAGAGGCCTCTGGTTGCTTTGAAAAAATCAGAAGGTCTTCCATTTACTAATGGTGCAATCCAAGGCTTATTAGTGCATGCTTTGATCAGATTTACAAACTTAGGGAAAAAACCAAATGAGAGCAGAACATCATAAAGGAAGGGAATATTTACTCGATCAAAATCATTCTTCATATCCAACTTAATTAACATGCCTTTCTCCTTCCTTTGGAAACTTGAATGGAGGGATTCTTGAACTTGAATGACATTATGACTAGATATCTGCCTTTCACAAAAACCCCCTGTAGAGGAGAGATCAACTTACCTAGTAAGGGATTAAATCTATTGGCTAGAAGCTTGGAAAGAATATTATAGGAAGCATTACACAGTGAAATAGGATGGAAGCTGTCAAAGGAAGAAGGGTTAGCTTCCTTTGGGATGACAGCTAAAAATGTAGAGTTGGTACACCCTGCAACTTTTGTTTTTTCTGAAAGATAAACACCATATGGATCAAATCTGACTTGATAATGGGCCAATAGACTTTATAAAAATGAATTGAAAATCCATCTGGAGTAGGAGCTTTATCAGAATCCATTTCCCAGATGACATCAACCATTTCTTTTTTCGAAAAAGGTTTCATTAAGTTATAATTGTCCTCAGCACTGACAAGGGAAGGAATATTAACCAGAAATTCAGAAGACACTTCCTCATCAAAGACACCATCATCTTGAAACAATAGCTGAAAATGGCTGCTAGCTGCCTATTTAAGAATATCTTGACCTTTAATGGTGACCCCATCACCAATGGAAATTTCTGAAATGTGGTTTCGAGAAAGTATAGACCTGCACTAGAGATGGAAGTATGCAGAGTTCTTATCTCCCTCCATCAGCTAGAGGCTTCTAGATTTCAGCCTTAGATGTTCCTCCTCATGCCTGAATGATTGAGAGGATTTAAACTAGGCAAGTTGCTCCAGGTCTAATTGTGTAGTGAAAATTTCACAATTTTCCATGCCAATTTGAATTGCAATTAACTCATCCACTCTTTCCTTTCTGCTAGTCGTAGGAGAAGAGAGAGGATTTTTAACTCACTTCTTCAACGCGACTTTAGTTTTTTTCAATTTCTGCTCAAAAACAAAACTGGGAGATCCAATGATGTATTGGGACTAAACCTATGATATGATGTCCATAAACCCAACTCTCTCAATATAGAGTGGGATGAACCTGAACAAAATTGGTCCTAGATTCTCTTCTTTCTCAAACAACAGTGAGATAGGATGGTGGATTGACATTAGCTTAGGTAAAATTTTAGAAGAAATAATGGTTTTACCGTCTATCAGAATGCTATGAACTAGGAAATGGTCAAGTCTAGCAGAGATACTTGCAGCCCCCACCCTGTGGTTGGACCACGTGAAACACCCAATATTGGGTTTTAAATCGATCAAGTTCCAAGCTTGAATAAATTCTTCCACTGAATCCTATAGATGGTCCTTTCCATGCAAAACTCCTTTTTTTTTCATTTGAAGCTAAAGTGATTTTCATATTTCCTGCTAATATTATATTGATAGGAGAGGTGATATCAAGGAAATATGATAACAATTTCCAACATTCCTATTTTTCAATGTAATTAACAGGTACATAGAGATTAAAGAGTGCATAAGAGGACTTACTAGAGAGATGGAAGAGCTATGTATAGATCCAGTGCTATGTAGCATAACCATTTTTAACTGAAAGTTCTCATCACTCCATAGAGTAGCTAATCCTCCACAGGTGCCTCTAGCACTTACAGCTTGGGACAACGTTTAATTTCCATTTATTATTACTGATGAGAAGGAGAGATTCCTCCTCAATATTTGTCTCTTGGAGCAATAAGATTTCGAATGGGACCATCCTCATTAAATATTTAATAGCAACATCTTTGATTGGATTCCCTAATCCCCTACAGTTCCAAGGGGTGATATGCATTACTTACCCAAATGAGAGGGAGTTATTACTCCCTTAGGGGGTCTAGTTCTTTTATTCCTTTCGTAATACATTTCGATAGTGGACTAAATTCATTGTGTCTTTAGCCTCTCAGCCTCTTATTCTTGAATCTCCTTCTTAGACTTCTTACCAACCTTCTTGGAAATGGGATCATCATGAAAAGAACCAGAACTGTCATGAGGTTGCTTCTTACGAGTAATATATGCATAAGAAGGGGGAGAGTTATCACCAATAGGAGAAGAATGGGAGGGATCTACAACCTAGGGAGGAACCATTAAAGATGGACCAAATTTTTCTAGATATATTGTATTTACTTTAGATTCCAACTCATTCCCATTGAGCTGCTGCATTTCACCTTCTTCAAGGATGGCTTCAGAAGGACTAAGGAAAGCGAATTGATTGGGAGAATATTTTGGGAAATCAAAAACTGAGGTGTAGGAATTCATATATTTAATTTATTTTCCTTTCTTTCTAGGGCCTTGATTGGAATTTCCAGTTTTTTGGACTTGGATCCACGGATTGTCTTTCTCATTTACATTTTTCTTTTCTGATGATTTTTTTTGCATTTCTAGGAAAAATTACCATAGCCATGACATAATATACATTTGAACATAATTATTTCATAATCCAAATCCTGAATATGAGACCACTCTGCAATTGTTAACTTGATTGCCTCTAGTAAGCCAATATCCAAGTCAACTTCTACACAGATTCTTGCGCAAGAAAATTCATTTTTCCTATCAGCCCTGTCAATGTATTTACCAAGCTTGTTTCCAATTGATTCAAGGGCATCTGATCTCCAACAGTGTAAAGGAAGATGCATGAGTCCTACCCAAACAAGGAGTGCAGACGGGACATCTTGAGAGGGATCGAAATCAGGGGACCACTTGTTTAAGTAGAGCCCTTGAGGCCCCATGAAGTATGGACCATTCCAAAAGATAAGGTCTTGGTTTGCTGCAGATTAAAAAACAAAAACATAATAACCTCTTCCTACAAGATGGCTCCGGATACCATCAGAGACTAAAGGCCTCCAGTTTCTCTGCACCCAACCATCAATAGATTTTGGAGAAGGCCATAGGCCTATGAATTGTCCGATGAGCCTACGTTTATAAAAATTTAGCACCAAACGGAATATTTGATTGACAGGTAACTCAACCGAAGGGATATCAAATTTCTTGACAAATTTCTAAGAAGGGCCCCCTTTCCTCTTGCCACAGGAAGCAATCAATCTATTGAAAACTTCGAGGTCAAGAGGAAGAGGCAGAGGAGGGACCCCTCCAGAGTCCATGAGAAACTATCCACCAGATCAGGCTTGAAAGCACCTCCAAAGAGTAGGATACCCTAAGCCAGAGCCAACCTGCAAGACCAGAAAAAACAAAATCCAAGAACTAGAGATCGAGCGCCAAACAAAGGAACCGACCCTCCAATCGAAGGAATGACCACCAAAACCGCTTCACAGCAAAACAATAGCCTGCAAAACCAAAATTAACTAGCACTAGAGAAACAGATCAGGTCAAGAACCAGAGCCAAGCTCACTATTAGACAACTGACCTTCAATTGTAGCAGCAATCGCAATCCACTAATGGCAAAGCAACATCAACGATCATGACACCAAGAAATGGAGGAAAAACCTCCTTCACCATAGAGGCAAGTGCTAGTTTCGAAGCCAGACCAAGCCAATGGATCAAAGGAAGGATTCAACTCTCAAGAAAGAAATCTCTAGGGTGCATCGATTTCCAAGTTTCCTCCAAGACATGAGCTAAACCAAGATTCTGCAAACAGAAATAACTAGACGAGATCACCAAACCAGCGAATTTTTTTTCAAATCTTCTTGGAGCCCTAGATACTTGATCACTTGTCTTTATTTCAATTTTAATTGTTGAATGTAATAAAGGTATTCAAATATATCAAGAATATTTAACCTCACATTATCACACACTTTTAAAGTTTATTTATTTTACACCAGTGGCTCCAGAGCGACTCAGCTTGGGAACAGGATCCATAAGGGTGTAATGACCAGAAAGGATCTCATACCAAGAGTAGTAAAATCGAACCACAAGTGTCAAACACAAGCACATGAGAAAAAAAATGAACTAACAAACAAATGTGACTAGCTGACATAAGAAAATAGAATTCCTTCATGAGAAATTCGAATTGGGAGAGAGAGAGACACAAGGGATGAGACACATTCCAAAAATATAAAATAGGAGTTACACAAGGATTCACACAAGTATTTACACAAGGAGTTATACAAAGATTCACATAAATTTTGAGGTGTCAAGGATAAAAAATAGCCACTAAAGGCACACTTATGCAAGTGGGGGCTACAAAACCAAGGAGTAACACTAACCCAACTCAAGAGGGAACATTAGGTGAGAGAGAGACTCTAACACTAATAAAAATTAATCACAGAATAAATGAAACCAAGGAGTAACATAACACATGAGGGTACTGTTATAGCTCAAAATGACACATCTCTACCTGTGACCACTTTCCCATGATTCCGTCGCATGTCGACACTTCATGAAAGTCACTGAAAAAACACCTAACTTGGAGGACCTATATCTTGAGTTTTGTAACTCCGTTTGACCCCATCTCTGCACCGTTGGAAATATATATCTCTTAGCTAAAACTTTCCAGAAGACGCCAAAGTCTGAAAATGCCTAGAAATATCCTTAAAATGATATTTTTTCCTATACACGAGTTGCTCTCTATGATACCCGCGTATGTACGCAAGATGCTCTCTATAATACCCGCGTATGTACGCGAGTTGCTATACATACGTGAATTTCTGTACTAGAAACCCACATGTATTTTTCATGTATGCGACTGTTGTATTCTGCAACCCGCGTACGCATCTTAAAAATGTTAAAAAACATGTCTTTTGAATTTCGGGTAGTTTGGGTAGTTATGCCACTGACTCCTTCAGTTGTAACTACTTTGTCTTCGCCCCTAACTCTTCCTTAAGCATATAAATAGAGGCAGGGAGGTCCATGAGAGGGGGACTTGAATTTTTGCATTGTTATGCTAGAGGATTTGGAGCTCTCTTTTCCCACACCTTTTCCCTAGCGGTCATCCCCTTGTGTTGCAGAGCTTGGAGGCTAAGTTCTTTGGAGAAGAGAAGCAGCAGAACTGGATCAAGGTTTCGTGAGGTGCCGAACTTGAAGAGAAGGTATACTTGTACTTATTTTCAAGATTAATAAAGATGTGATGTCCTTCTTCTTCCCCAAATCATTGTTCAATGTGTGATTGAATCTCTGTTTATGATCATATGATGATGTTAGTCAGACTATTATCTCATGTTTATTTGATTATCATTGCTTTATATGTGGTCATGTTGGTTTGAGGAAGGTATAATTCATTTTGTAGGTCTCTTGGAGCGAGAGGAGCAAGAAGAGGATTGAAGAGAAAGCTTGGACCAGCCTTCATTTGATCAGGTGTGGAACTTTCTTATCTCTGAAACTTGCTTATATATGCTTGTTGAACATTGTGCATCTCTTTTTCAACTCCAATACGTTGATGGCCTCTTAAACCCTAGCCATAGGACACTTTCCTTTACAACAGAACTGGCGACTCCACTAGGGATAGCCTTGTCTATTTGGGGTTTCTCTGTCTTTCTTTTAGTCTTTTGCATTGTTTCAGGTCCTTCTTGCCACTTAGGAATACCTTAAAATTCTGATAGAACACTTCCCCTGCCTTCCTAAGGAAGTTTTTGACCTTTTTTGGGATTTTTTCACCATTACGCGACTTACAGACTGAACAGTCGTGTGTCTGGTTTGGTACACGTGATTTCCTATACTGTTAACCCACGTATGATACGCGACTTGTCAGTTATACAACCCGCATGTGATTATACATGCGACTTGCTGTATTGGAAACCCACGTACATACACGACTTGCTGTATTAGCAACCCGCGTATGACACGCGACCTGTTAGTAGTACAACCCACGTGTGCCCCTAAAACAGTGTTTTTCCTCATTTTTTGTGGTTCTTTCTACTGTTGTGGGCTGTTTGGTAGGTCTTTTGGTGTCCTCTGCAGGTGCATGACTCTAGGGAGTTAGTGTCATTCCTTTTGGTTGTTCTTTATCTATGTGGTAAGCCCTTTTTATAGCATTAGGGTTTGCTCTTTGCTCTTTCCCCCACCTCCTTTGCTTGGTATGATTTTTGGTTTATGTTTCTGGTCAGCCTCTGTTAGTGATCTTTGTGAGTTCAGAAGCTTGTTGGTGTTTCTCTCCTTCTTCTTTTGCTGGCTAACTTCACCGTGCCAAAGTAGTTGACTTGTCTCATATGCAAGCCTTCCTTCCAAGTAGGGTTTATACTGACTTTAGGGCATTCTAGAGTTTGTTTGGTGGTTGTATTGCAGAGTTCCTTTTTCTTTGTTCTTGTTATCTGCATACTTTTGTTTGTAGGTAGTTTTTATTTTGCATTTATAAAAGAAAATTAAAAAGAACATATACTTGTTTTTGTTGCTTTCCCCACTACCTCCTTCTTTGGCTTGACCTTGTTGGACAAGGTACTGAGCAGCCGCTATTTGTAGGTCTAGATTGATACTTAGGACTTCTTGACCTTTGTTTATGTCAGTGTTATTGCTCAGTCTCTTCATTCCAAAGTTTTTGGCTTGTTCACCTTTGTGAGCCTTCCTTTCAAGAGAGGTTTATATTCAACTTTAGGGAAACCTAGGGTTTGTTTGTGGGGTGTAGAGTAGTTGTATATTTGCTTTGCTTACAGTATTTGCTTGCATTAATTGATAGGTTACTTTCTCTTTTTCATTTATAAAATAAAAAGACAAAAACACATGTTCGCTTTATATGCATGTAGATTAGGTTTTTAGTCTAGATTGCATAGCATATCATTGTTTTTGAAAAATAATTTAAATAAAAAGAATTTGTTCTTTTGTGGCTTTCAAGTTTCTATTTTGAAAAAATAAAAAGAATATTTTTTGATTTTTGCATTTCATATCTCTTTCCTTAGTTGTTTTGTTTCAACTTTGAGTCAAAACACCACATAAGTTTCACGCCATTTACCCTCTAACTAAAAACAACCTTTAAAATAAACGATATAATTTAAAAATTGTTAGTAAGTTTTATTTTATAGGGTCATACACCAACTAGGTTAGGCTAGACTTGTGGGATAGGGAGTTTAAACTCCCCACAAGTGTTAAAATTTAGACGTAGTTGGCCAATCACTAGGTAAATCCTTTTCTACGTTGATTGTATCTGGGAAGCTCCTCTCAAATGGGAGTCAAGCATGAGGCCGCGTGGAGACTTGGAATGAGGAGATAACTCTCTGATTCCTTGTCAAAGTGTAGACCAAGGTTTTTACGCATCTAGGGATTCTATCTTAGATAGGGTTTCATGCTCATCTACCCTACCCATGCGTATGAACCAGGCTTGCGACTATCCCCCTAGACTATCAATATAGTTAAGGTAGCCTTTAGTCTCTTTGACATCTAGGGTTAATACATAGGTACACCGAAAGGCTATTTCTGGTTGACCTCGGACGAAATTGGAAGGTAACCTCGGTAGAAAGTGTGGGAGGGTGGTGGGTGATTCCTCTTCTTGTGCCTAAGAACATCTATAGGGATGCCAAGTAACTGTCTATCAGCTTTCTTCTAGAAAGTATATCTTATACCTATTTGTCTGTTTGGCTTTAGGAATTTTTAGTGAGTGCTGTATGGTTTGTCTATACTAGTGTGCCTTTAGGTGTGTGCTTTGTAATTTTGGTTGCCTATCAACCTCGGATTTTTTCTCCTAGTTTGAAACTATGGCTAACACCCCTTCGAACACCAACCAAGGGATCCCCATGATGGGAACTTCTTGTACTATCCCTCTCATGGGGAATGTTGGTGTTCCCTTGATGGCCACCCTGACTCTTCTTGGATTCACCCTAGGGCTACCGGTGTGGTTTTTTTCCACTCCAACTGTCCTGAATTCTCTTGGTGCTTCTCAAGTAAGCTCCTTATATCAATATCATCAAAACACTGCTTCCCCTTCACTTGTAGTTGATTCTCCTCCTCCTTCTACCTCATTGCGGTGAAAGTACTGATACTAATAACCGACAGTCTAAAAGGAGTAAAAGAAGGAGGAATATGAAGAAGGCACATAAGCAAGGGGGCACCCATTCAACCTCTGCAATTCAAGTTGAACCTCACCAACCAGCCTCTGTGGTTCATGCTGGGGGAACCCATCCAACCTCTGCAGGTCATTTTGGATCTAAGCACTCAACCTCTGCAAGTCAAGTTGATCTTCACCATCCAGCATCTTTTGATCATGATGGTGGGATCCTTCCAACCTTTTAAGGTCACATTGGATCCAGTCACTCAGCCTATGTAGTTCATGCTGAGGGCACCCGTTCAAACTATGTTGTTCAAGTTGAACCTCCCCATCCAACCTCTGTAATTCATGTTGGATCCATCCACCCAGCCTCTATTGTTCATGCTGGGGGCACACACTCAACTGCTGCAAAGCATGTTGATCCTAACCATTCAACCTCTGTTGCTCATGTTGGTGGTGCCCATCCAACCTTTGCAGGTCATGTTGGATCCAGTCTTTCAGCCTCTGTAATTCATGCTGGGGGAAGTCTCTCAACCTCTGTGGCTCATGTTGAAGACAATCTGTTAGCCATTGTGAGTCATGTTGACACTGTTGAAAAGACTACCCGTTCAAAACACAAGCCCAAGTTTCCTTGTAAGCTTTTTGGGGGAGACCACCTTACTTATAAATGCCCTTCTATCGCGGAGGTGCGAAGAGTTTGGATTCATGGTCATCCCGTTTTTCAACATTATGAAGATTTTCAACATCCAATCTTTGCAAGTCATGTTGGATCTAGTCACCCAGCCTCTGTAGTTCATGCTGGGGGAAAACTCTCATCCTCTGCGAGTCATGCTGAGAGCAAACAGTCATCCACTGCTAGTCATGTTGACAATGTTGAGAAAACTAGTCGTTTGAAGTGCAAACTTAAGTTCCCTTGTAAGTTTTGCGAGGGAGATCATCTTACTCACCAGTGCCCTGCTATTGCAGAGGTGCGAAGAGTGTGGTCCGAGACTCAAGAATTTCCTTCTCCTAAACAACCTATAGTTTCTCAACAACCTACTCAACCTTTGGTTGATCAAGTGGTTGAACCAATCTCATTTTTGGTCGATCCCACTCTTGTTTCAGAGAGTGATCCTGATGTGATTGAACCAATGTCATCTTTGGTCAATCCCACTCTCCCTTCGGAGAGTGACTTTCACGAAGCGATTGAATCGAGTTCAGTATCGATCAATCCTACTCTTCCTTTGGAGAGTGAAGTGTCTACTAGTCACATTTTCTTCACTATCGGTTCAGAACTTACTGAACAAGGGGGCACTGAACTTGCTTCGGATCAACCCCCACCAAGCTCTCAGATTTCTTCCTTTGATTGGGATATCCTAGTTGAGCCGCGCCTTCCTTCTGATGCACCTTTCCAGATAAAGGTCAAAGTTGAATCATATATGATTGCTCGTTGTATTGTTGATGAAGGAGCCTCAGTTAGTATCTTTTCTGCTTGTGCTTGGCAAGGCATGGGATCTCCCAGCCTTGTGTCGACTGCTAGTCAGTTACTGGTGTTTGATAGAAGAAATTGTATAGCCTTGGGAATTCTTTCTCAAATACTTGTTACTTTGGGTGGGAAGACCATCTTAGTTGACTTCATGGTGATAGAAGACCCCTTGGAATTCAATATGCTCCTTGGACGTGATTATGTCTATGCCATGCAAGCTGTGGTGTCAACATTCTTTTGTGTGATGTACTTTAATCATGGAGAAGAAATTGTCACTATCGATCAGCTGGATTTTCTTGATCCGTCTCCTGACCCAACTAGAGACCAGGTCTTTCCTTTATTGATTCCCAGTGTTTCTATAGACACTAACCTGCCATAGGTGCGCTATGTGGCCTCATGTCCTTTGTGTTCAATTGCTACTGAGAAGCAGCCTCTATTTTCATGCTTACCTTCTTGGGACTTGGTCCCAGTAGTTGACTAGGTGACTCATTCTATATAGACTGTAGAGCCTTCTCTCCACTTTGTTGATCCATTTGAAAGTTTAGACATGTGTCCTATCTCGGATGATCTCCTTCCTTCGGATGAAGTCTTCCTAGAGTCTTTGATACAACCTGACCTTCTTTTGGATGTTGGTTTAGTTGTGACTAAGTCTAACCCTGATTTTCCTAGTAAGCCTGACCTTTCTTCTTATGTTGGTCTTGTTGAGTCTTTTGACTCTTTCTTCGAACAACAAGTCAGTGATCCTGATGAGTTTGATTTTTCTTATGAATTTTTCAACTCCTGTGATATTGAGTTTGTTCCTATAGACTCTATCTCCCTTGTTGATTTTTGCTCTCCTTCTGAGGTTGATCTTACTGATTATAAACCCTTGATCCTTGGTTCTATAGAAACTTCTTCATTTGATTCTGCCTTGAATTTACCTTTTATAAAAGATAGCAAAGTCACATGTGTTTCTTCCAAAGTGACCCGCATCAGATCATTTTTTCTGAATATGATCCTGATGTTGTTGTTTCTTGGAGACAGGATTTGTAGTTGGATTCACAACTACTATTGGCCTCACCTTGTTGTTCAAGTTGTAACTGCATTTGCATGTGCCCTGCTCGTGCTTATGATCCTGATGCCGACGTCCACGCTTTTAGCTCGTTGTATAAGCCCTCATCTTTGTTCTCATCGTCGCTAAGCTTTGTATCATTTTGCCTTTGCAACTTGACACCTTTTACCTTGAGGAGATGTTCCTCGAGTGTCCTTATCTTGCTCACTTTCCTTGCATTATGCATAGGTTTGTTCCTTGTGCTTGGAACTAGTTTCACCTGCCTCTGACACTCGTCTCCTCGCATTTAGAGCATTCTTTTTTCTCTCCTTCGAGCTCGTTAAAAACAGTAAGGAGGCCGCGAGTTGAATTTTCCGGACTCGTTAAAACTTCACGGGAAATATTTTGAGTTTCTTTAGGCCCAGTTCTGACTCCTCAAAATAGACTTGACTGCCAAGTAAACTTTTCCATTCAGGCTCGTTAAGAATATGTGAATGGGCATCCACATTGGTGGTAGGTTATCATTTTCTTGGACCATGTGGAATAATACGAGAAAGGAACACTCTCTTTTCTTCAGAATTGAGAAGAGTATTCTCAGGCATAGGTTTATCTCTTTTCCGGACCTGAGGGACTAAACTTACGGAAAAGGAACCCCCGGTATGAGCTTAGTTTTCTCTTTTTCGTGCTCTGGACCAAAACATGAAAAAGATTCCGAGTGTACTTTATGTCTTTGTCATGCTCGTTAAACCTTAAATAACAAAGCATCGAGTTTATTGTTGTAAGCCCCATTTCTCCTAATCAAATCGATCTTTCTGAGTGATCTTGCCTTCCTTCACACTCGTAAAACTTAGGCTATATGCTGCTTTTGAAGGAGCGTTGGGTAGGTGGTAATTTAACCTTTTTCGGACCTTCCTGACTAAATACAAAAAGGGTGCGCCTTTTCTTCTTCGAAAGTTAAGTGAGTTCTTCTTTGGTATGTTTTATACTTTTTCGGCCTCAGGAGACTAAATTGTACGAAAAAGGACCCCCGTGGATTTTTCTTTGGAGTTTTCAGACTCTCTAAACTATGAAAACACCGTCGAGCATGTACTAGTTTGGGCTCGTAAATCCATGAATCATCGCTTTATCAAGCATTCTTCTTTCTTTTCTTCGAGCTTGACAAAATTGAAGATGGTCCCGAGTTTGATTTCTTGGACTCGCTAAACCTTTACAAGAAAGAGGGGAAGGGAAGTTCATTCACATGTTTTTTACATCATGGCAGCAAGTCTTGTTTCCTTGAACAAAGCACCAGTTTTGAGTCTATCAATAGTTGGGTCCTAGTATTTTTACCTTATCCCGATTCAGAGTTTCTTACTCCTCCAGTTGGTCTCTTTTCCAATTATATGGGGAATCTATCAATGTATCCTACATTGTAGATTTGTGTTGTTGGTCCTTTTGTGTCAAAAGCTGCCTAACTCACTTTTGTGTCGTGCTCACTGTTCAAGGATTAAACCTTTGTCAGCTATTCTGCAGTTGCCTTGACCTTTTGTGTCAGCCATTCCCTAGTATTAGTTCATTACATCATGTCCTTGGCATTCCTTGTTGTGAAATTCAGTACCAATTCCAGATCCAATTAGTCTTTGACTTACCTCGTGTTGGATGATGAAGGATGCCTTAATGCCTTCCTTCCAATGGATCTCTTTCTATCGAATGCAACACATCTTGCTCTGGGGATGAGATTTAGAGTTTTATGACAGTACCTTGGGGATTGTTGTCATCAGTGGCAATTTCCCTCGCTATTGGGTAGTGGGAATACCTTAATGTCTCCTACTCGATAGATTCTTTAAGTGTTCAACTTCAAGTCCTTGTAATCACACTTGTTAGAATGTACTTGGTACCTTTGGGACCATTTTCATTAATGGTGGTTTCCCTCTCGTTTGTTAATGGTTCTCATTATTGACCGGTAATAAAATGGTTTCCTCCATGTTCAACTTCAACTCCCTTTATTTGCATGGTTAGGATTTGTACCTTTTTTGGGCGGTTTGGATTGAAGACCTTGGGCCAATAGTAGCATCGTCATTTTTTCTATTGCCCAAGTTGTGCAAGACCTTGTTACACTTTATATGACATTTTGCTGAGACATAGATCCACCTTGTATTTTTGTGGCTATGATCGATTGCCGAGTATGGATCCACCTTGTTCATTTGTGGCCATGGCTCCTTTAGATTTAATATGGCGCCTTTTTGCATATTGAGCGACCATGATAGTTTCATCAGTTATACATATGTTGGATCTACCTATATATTTATGGAAATGTTTTGTATATGGACTTGTATGTCCCAGAGATCAGTTTTTCTGACATTTATATCTCTTTCAGGTACCTTTGTTCGAGCCTTTTGATCTTGGATTCTTTGCTCTCTCCATACTCAGTTGTTTCCTTATAATTTATTTAGGCTATCATCTTCCCCTATAACCTCACACATTAGGGGGCATATTTTATAGCTCAAAATGACACATCTCTACCTATGACCACTTTCCCATGATTCCGTCGCATGTCGACACTTCAAGAAAGTCACTGAAAAAACACCTAACTTGGAGTACCTATATCTTGAGTTCTGTAACTCCATTTGACCTCATCTCTACACCATTAGAAAGATAATTCTCTTAGCTAAAAATTTCCAGAAGACACCAAAGTCTGAAAATGCCTATAAGTACCCTTAAAATGATATTTTTTCCTATACGCAAGTTGCTCTCTATGATACCCATGTATGTACGTGAGTTGCTCTCTATAATACTTGCGTATGTACACGAGTTGCTATACATACGTGAATTTATGTACTAGCAACCCACGTGTATTTTTCGTGCATGCGACTGTTGTATTCTGCAACCCATGTACACAACTTAAAAATGTTAAAAAACATGTCTTTTGAATTTCAGGTAGTTTGGGTAGTTATGCAACTGACTCCTTCAGTTATAACTACTTTTTCTTCGCCCCTAAATCTTCCTTAAGCATATAAATAGAGGTAGGGAGGTCCATGAGAGGGGGACTTGAATTTTTTCATTGTTATGCTGGAGGATTTGGAGCTCTCTTTGCCCAAACCTTTTCCTTGGTGGTCATCCCCTTGTGTTGCAGAGCTTGGAGGCTGAGTTCTTTGGAGAAGAGAAGCAGTAGAACCGGATCAAGGTTTCATGAGGTGCCGAACTTGAAGAGAAGGTATACTTGTACTTGTTTTCAAGATTAATAAAGATGTGATGTCCTTCTTCTTCCCCAAATCATTGTTCAATGTGTGATTGAATCTCTGTTTATGATCATATGATGATGTTAATCAGACTATTATCTCATGTTTATTTGATTATCATTGCTTTATATGTGGTCATATTGGTTTGAGGAAGGTATAATTCATTTTGCAGGTCTCTTGGAGTGAAAGGAGCAAGAAGAGGATTGAAGAGAAATCTTGGACCAGCCTTCAGTTGATCAGGTGTGGACCTTTCTTATCTCTGAAACTTGCTTATATATGCTTGTTGAACATTGTGCATATCTTTTTCAACCCCAGTACGTTGATGGACTCTTAAACCCTAGCCATAGGACACTTTCCTTTACAACATGTACATAGCTAAGAGGGCCCACCAAGTCCACAAGAAGGGTGCATAACATATACATAGATGAAAAAAAGGTAATAATTTTCCCATAACCCATTGCTCATAACATAATGGTTCCTCATACTCTCTTTTGTGGAATTAGTTGCCCGATTGTTTTTATTTTATTAATTATTTTATAATTTCAACATAATAAAAATAATAATAATGTGCAAACCATAGTCCAGACACCTTGTACCACTATGTCCAACATAACAACAATAATACTATGTCTAGGGTCTAAATAAGAGGGTATTACATCCTCCTCCCCTTAAACCATGCATCGTCTTAGAATCTTAAAACATACATGTTTTACAAAAATTTCAGAAGGATCACAACCTTCATTTTTTTCATATTCCTTCTTGAAACTAATCTTCCAAGAAACCACAATACTTCCCACTACCACTTACTTTCCTGTTCGTCTCTACTACTAGTGCAAGAACCAGGACTAGTAGACTGGATGCAAGGAAGAAAGGGTCGATCTTCAATCCCCATGACAAGGTATTCAATCCTCTTCACACGGCCTTCAAAATTTCAACAAGGATACATCCACCTGAAAATCATATTCCAACCACCCATGTGATTAAGATCAAGTATAAAAATATATGATACCTAAAATAAGTATATTCTTTAACAACTAAAACATGAACATGAAGATAGCATAAATCAATCACCATGTCACATATACTGAATATAATAACATGAATGGCACATGAACCCAGTCTCAACAACTAAACCATATTCTTCAACAAATATAATTGAAATAGACGTGCTTCTTCAACATGGACATTTTTTCTTTTTCACCTTCCCAACAGACACATGGTTAGCAGTAAACATCTATACTTTTCAACACAATTCATAAAATACATCTTTCAAGAAAATAAATTTCTAATTAATTACATGAAATAATTCAGCATATGCAAAGTACTCGAGATATAGATACTTATTCAACAAAATACTTGAAATGCATCTACCTGAATTCTATTATAATCAATTTCAATCATATGAAATGCATCAGGTATATCAATAAACTTCATGAACTTCATCAAGTGTATGCTCTTTCTTCATGAAACACATTTCAGTCAATCAATTAAATGAAATGCATATACTTTACCTACAAATAAATGACATGCATCATGCACATACTCTATCATCAAGATACATGAAATGCATTCAGATCAGTCAATCAAATAGATGTATTACCAAGATGCTTTTGCATGATTTATAACTCAAATGATTTTCCTACAAGGAGGCATGAAATTTCGCCAAGATATTTTTCCAACAAGATTCATAA